>JANZXR010000006.1:28586482-28625147 GCA_027575705.1 Erythroxylum echinodendron
ATCAAATGACTATCAATTGGGCTATATATCCTTGACTAGAATATGTCATAAATAGTATCAAAATATTACAATCCTTATATAAGATAACTTTAGTAATCTCAAGTTAAATGATTACTTATAAAATTATCACAACGAGAATCTTTTATAAACATACAAGTAATTTTCAAATGGATTTTTCATATGGGTTCAGTTCAATGAACTTATTTCTAACAAGTACTCGTTTGTTTGCTTAAGTATCTCCATACTTTGGTCTATAAGATTGATTATTTCCTTCATAAAAAAATAATGTGTGTTGGTCTTTTTATATTCTATTAATGTCCAACCTTAATAGAATAATAAATCTCATGATTATAATTTTATTATAATTTTATTTGCAATATATAATTTTTCTATGTACTTTATCATATACATATAAATGTGTACAAGATATAAATATGCCTTTGAATTATTTTGTTGCTAAAGTACAACTGCCTTATTAACTATAAGGAATAAACAACCGTCAGGTTCAAATAAGAATATGATCCAACAAGACAATGAGGAGTGGCCTAATGGCTTCAGCTCCTCACTTAAGGCTCTCCTTTACAGGAGGTCTTGAGTTCGAGTCACGCCAAAGGAGGAGAAATGAGAAATTTGTCCTATTGATGATCCTCTAGTCCCCTGGGCACAGCTCCTTGATCGGATTAATTACGGAAGCCTCGCTTCCAGCGGCAGTGTGGGAGTTGAAGCTATTAGGGAACCCGAAGACTGCTGGGAACCTGATGCTGAGTAGGGAGGCCAGCGATCAATCAGCAGTTGACCAATTAAATATGTGACGACTCCTTGTGGGCAGAAGTGTAGAGGCTAAGTAGGAACCTGAGATATCTTGGAGTTCCAGATTTACATCCTCTAGGGTTCTTGAGGTGGAGTCTTAAAAGCCTAAGATTAGTCCGACTAAACTGAGATACCTAATGTAATAAAAAAAAAATCCAACAAAATACGCAGGTAACCCAGGCTATTTGGCAACTTCAACAAAAGTCGTGCCAAATTTGTGCAAGTTTCCGTAAGACATTTTTAATAAAAAGAGGAAGTAGAGTTTTGTTTTTTCATATTTAACTTTCCATTACGGCATGTTATTTATAAAAGAAAAATTATAATCGAATTCTAAAAATTGCATATTGTAACTTAATAATTATATTATTTAGAGGACTTTAAAACTTTAATTGAGAGATACTTTAAGTATTGTACTTTTTTTTTTACAAATTTAAGAGTCTTAATAATCTTTATAAATTAGTTTATTATTAATAGACTCTAAACTTAATTTTCGTCAATAAATATTGGATCTACACTCAAATGATAAATAATCTTCACAACGTATGTGTTTAATTTTCATAAACATGAAGGTTAATTATTTACTCGGAGCTTGGAAAATTGTGGATAAGCATTGTGTGTTCATAATTAGAAATGCTTGATTTTGACTAAACTAGATAGTTTAACGTGTTTTTTGTTCTTTAATCGTGTCCTTTGAGATCAGTTTAAATTAAAACTTCGTCATGTCGAACTCAGAGCTTTCTACCCACTAAAGCATTTCAGAGGGGCTAATTGGATAAGCACAACTTTCTTCCCTTACACGTGGTATGAACATTGCACAGTTGTTAATGTACTCGAGTACATCTGATCATTGCTTATTGACTTGTTGACTTGGCAGACGAGGACAACTTTACACTTTGACTCACTTATTACATCTTAAAATGATACCTCAATCTTTGTCTCCAAAGTTCGAATCTTTATCTAATCCTAATCTGAGGTGTGCACACAGAGACAAGTAGAAAACAACCAGCTTCTGTACTTTTACCCTGTAAAGCAAGGCAATCGCCTCTTCCTTCCTCATATAGTTTTGGTTTTGTTTAAATTTTGATAAAGCTCAGTTCTTGAACCTTTCCACACAGGGGAACATGAAAAAGTTCGAACTTCAAACTTTAATTTGACTTCTGCTGTCTGGCAAGGTTCTTATTCTTCTCTTCACTAACCTTTTTGTGTTCATAAATAGCACTTCTTATAATTTTTTATGCATCTTTAATGTGGTTGTGGCTCGAGTCTTTATTAGTTTTCTGGTTTGATTTGTATTCTAGTATGGGTTTAACTTGAATTTGGTTCTGTATCTGTTTTTGTTTCTCTTTTCTTCATTTGTTTTTTCTTTATGGACTTGTGTTCTTTAATGTTTGTAGCTACGTTTTTCAATTGGATGATTCTGAAATTTCAATTGTAGGTTTCCTCTACAGGTTTTGAGTTCTAGGGTTTTGTGAAAAATGTTGGTCCTAAATATGAACTCGAAAAGGCAAAGGCGCCCTAATGTTAGACTAGGAGAAATTGGGGATATTTCTGCAGCTTTTGCATGTGGGTTCTCTCAACAGACCAGGGGAAATTTGGGGCAAAAGAGATATAAAACTGATTTTCTGAGCCGCTGTGAAACTGAAAACAATTCGGGCTGGGGGTTTGCTGATCAAACTATTTCTGAGTTTGTAGCTTCCGAACCCGGTGTCTCCCCAAGGATGTCAACTGATTTGCAGAACACAGAGAATAAGAACCCCAACTCCAAATTAGGTCTTGAACTGGTAAATTCTGATGACATAGATGTGGTGAAGTCTAAATTCAATTTTGGTACCATATCCAGGAAGACTAGGGTCATGAAGCGCCGAGGCCGTAGCACCTTAAGGAACAATAATGATTTTGGTAGTGTCTGGAGTTCCAAACTTAGCCCTCAATTTAACAATGAAGATGGAAAATGCTTTGGTATGAAGGAATTTGAACCGTTCCAATCTGATGCCTTCAATGATTGTTATCCTACCAATTGCTTTAATGACCTCTCAGGTCATGAAACACCAGCTACAAGCAAAGAGGGTTGGGACTGTGGCATCGATGAACCTGCCTACGATGCAAGGCAACTACAGAACTTCAATGCTTTATTGGAGGAAGATGTTTGTTATCAACAAACTAATCTATCTCCAATGTCTGCTCATGTATATGATGGTATGAAGTTTGGAAGTGATGATATAAATAACGTGAGACGATGGTTAGAGGATCAGGGGTTTGGTAAGTATGCAAATGTTTTTGAGATGCATGAAGTGGACGATGAAGCTTTGCCACTACTTACTTTGGAAGATCTCAAAGAGATTGGTGTATTTGCTGTTGGACCTCGAAGGAAGCTGTACACCGCAATACAGCAACTAAGGAGAGAAGACTTGTCTTGTTAACCAAATGTTGAACTATGGAAGTGGGTAATCTTTTCTTTATTTCAGTCTTACTAGCTCTTTTTGTGCAGGAATTGGAAACCTACACATTTATATGTAACTTCTGGAAACCCTAACCTGTTTAATTTTACCTTCCTTTTCGTCCCTGTTCATATTACCATTAGTGAGATGACAGTGTTTAGTTCCTAGTTCCTACTTTATCCTATGTGCAGCTTCCTTCTGAATACTTTTTCACTTCTAATCACGACAACCCTTGTGATATAGACTTCTGTATTTTGTAACTGTCAGCGCAGCATTTCTTCTTATAGAAAATTGTTTTGTGAGAAAAACAATATGAGGTAAGGTGATATTGATGTTGAAATGGACGTTATTGAGCTACTTGTGATTGAGGAAATAATGTCGGAAGTGCCCCTGGTTTTTGCCCCAAATCAAAGGCCTCATTAGAAATCCATGGGGGGTGGGGGGCTTGGACTGACTGTTCCCATCTAGCATTCTGGGTATATCCATGTCTTATGGTGTTGCCTAAATCTATTCTGATCTGCTATGTGTTTTGTTGGCTTGACATAGTAGAATCTTCATCTCATATATGGAATTCAACTGCGTCCACAGTATGCAAATGCGATATTTCATTTTCTTGATTTAGCATATGGAAGAAACAATCCTTAAATTGATTTGTATTTTGCATCTTCAAGCATATAGGTATGCTTGATGATGCAAAATACACATGAATTTAAGGATTGTTTTCTTCCATATGCTATAGTTATGCTTATGATCGAAATCCACATGCCCCATACTATGTTTGGCATCTGACATACCAAAATCCATAGTGCCTTCTCTTGTAAAATAAGACGGTGCCTCAAATTGTCTTGTCGATTGAGAAAACTGTATGAATTCTGTAACATCAAGTCTAGTTGTAGAATTTTATACATTTGTGCTGGTTGATCTACATCACATACAGCTTTAAGGCATAGAGAGAAAGACGGAGCTAAAGCATGCGCCTCTGCATCCCTTAGTTTTTCCTCATAATTAAAATCTATATGCTGTGCCTTTTTCTGGGGTATTTCTTGGCCAAAGTTTATGAAGCTTGTTAAATTTGAAAAGAGCTGCTGGTCACCTCGCATTCAAGTGAAATTTCTGTGGTGAGCATTTCTGTTTGCATGTTATATGTGCAGGCGTCATTTCGATGGTTGTTTACTACCTTGTAAGTGGTATGTTAGGATGAGCATTTTTTGTCTAAGAGGGCGATTTATTCAAGTTGCTGGTATGTAATTGATCTTGAGATGTTCTTTAAGATTTGGCACTTGATTGGCCCAATAATGCGTATCTGTATGCCTTTGAAGTCATTTTTCGGTGATCTTTTCTTGCTAATCTACCTGACTAGGTCGAAGTTTTGCCTCACGTAATTGCTAATTTTTTCAACTTAAACTTACGGAGCCATCGAACTAATTCTTACAAGTCACAACCATGCGTTTTAAGGCCCCTTCCTCCAACTTGTCAATGCAAATCTCCTGGCAACGTACGTACGAATTTAGATAGATTGCGTTTATGTTTGGGCCTATGCTGGTCTTAGGCGGTTCGTTTAATTATTATTAGTAATGGGTTGGTTGTGTCAATACATTTTCACGTCTGTTTACGTGACGATAATAGCAACAGAGACGTCGGTCGTCTCGTAATTAAATCTCAATCTAATGCTTGCCACATTTTGGTATTAAAGTTTACAGTTATGGGAGATACCAGCAACCAGATAAATCAAATAATGGAGATGATGAAACATATGTTGGAGAAGTGTAAGACCGAGTATCAAGCAACTTAGAATTTGATAATACATGATAGATTCAAGAAGGCTTGCCACGTCAAAGATGCGAGCATGAAATTAGCAGTAGCAAGGTATCTGCACGCGTTCGATTAGAGTTTACATCAAGGGGATGCTTAGAAAACAATTTTATTTTGTAAAGCTTGATTTTCCTTTATACGATGGAAGAGAAGACCCACGAAATGACTAAATAAATATGAGCAGTTTTTCAGTAAGCAGCAAACAATTGAGAGGATAAGGCTGGACTTCCTGTATTTTGTATGACTAAAGACGTTAAACTTTCACTTTTCAATTTATCTCAAGAAAAATAGGAAATATAATATTTATTAAGATATTTTATTAGTTTATTTTGGGCATTATTTGTAATTGGACATAATTGATTATTTGAGGAATATTATTATAATGAGTATTATATCTTGTGCAGGATTCTTAAAGATAAGGTTTATTTGGGAGAAATCCTAGTGAAGATAGGATTTAATTGAGATGAAATCACCATATTTTGATGAAGATTATACTCGGATTTTTGGTGATCTTAGTAGCTGAATTTTCAAGTATCCTATCAACATTGGATAGCTATGTTTTCCTTACCTGTTGCGTGAATTTTTGGACTATATTGTTACTATCTTTGTGTGGAAAAAAACTAGTATATGGTGACTTGACAGTTGTATTTTGTGGGTATTTTGAGCTATCTTTGAGGGCTGATTTTTGGTGATTTTTGTAATCTGTTATTGGTGTGTTCTACACAAATATACTGGGATTTTTGGATAGCTTTTTGATCAGTTCTTTTGAGAGGAAAACATGCAGATTCTTTGTTGTGTGTGCATCTATATTTTTTGTGAGATTTTTTAGTGATCTTATTTATCTTGGGCAGCTACGTTTTCTCCACTGTGTGTGTGAATTTTCTGGATAGCTGTGTTATTGTTTTTGAGTGAAAAATATGTCCAGTACATGGGTAGTGAGCAGTTGTATGATGTGACGTTTCGGTGATGGAATATTGTTTTGTTTAATGTCTTCTTAGAATTGCTATGCGTGGATTGGCTGTTAATTATTTTTAGAGATTTGCAGCATATATTATTCTACCACTTCTCACACTTTCAGCTGACTAAGCTATATTTTTAAGGGAGTTATTTTCTTATCTCAAGTGTTTTTGTTTATGTCCTTATTATGTCAATCACTTGAGTTGTTTAATTCTTATGTTTATTATTAAACATTGTTGTTAGAAAATTTTTGTTGAGGTTAGCACAAGGTGATCTTGTTATTGAGTGTGATTTATTTTCACAGGTTATGAGGAAGATGGATAGTGTTAATGGAGACAATATTTGCTAAACCACCACACGTAAAATGGTGGTGAGAGTTTTCTATTTATAAACATTTACATAATAAAACAAATCAAATAAAATCAAATAGATTACAAAGGAAATGGAAAGTAGCAGTCAATGGTTACAAAAGAATAGCCTATAATCAAGGGTCAAATATGATACATATGGTAAACCATAACGGAAGGCTAAGTATCCTTAACAGCCCCCCGTAAGCTGAGCGTCAAATTGGAACGAACGTGAAGCTTGGATCAAAAAATTCAAAGAGAGGTCGAGAAACACTTTTGGTGAAGATGTTAGCAACCTGAAGGTGGGAGGGCACATACTAGATATGAAGTTTGCCAGTGACAACGAGTTCCTGAAGGAAATGGTAATCTAATTCAACATGCTTGGCCCGCTTGTGGGAAATGAGATTGGAGCTTAAAAAGAGAGCACTTTTATTGTTACATAAGAGCAGGGTATGCTGTGGAATGGGGACCTGGAGGTCATGCAGAAGATGTGTAAGCCAAAAAAGTTCAGCAGCAGTCATTGCAAGGGCACAATACTCAGATTCATAACTGGAGCGTGAGATAGTAGGTTGCTTCTTTGAACTCTAAGAAACTAGATTGTCAATAAGATAAATAGAGTAGTCGGATGTGGATTGACGAGTATCAGGACATCCATCCCAGTCAGCATCTGAATAAAATACTAGCGCACTAGGAATAATGGATGGATGAAAGGTAAGGCCAAAGTAAAGTGTGCCCTTAACATAGCGAAGAATAGGCTTAGCCGCAAGAAAATGATCGTCAGTAGTGGCATGCAGAAATTGGTTGAAAGAATTGACAACATGTGCAATATCTGGACGCGTAATGGTCAAGTACTAAAGGACGCCAACAAGATATCGAAAAAGAGTAGGATCAGAGAAAGGAGAAACGTCAGCAGTCAGGTGTTGGGAAACAACCATAGGGTTGTGGACAGGTTTGCTATCGAGCAACTGTGCACGAGTAAGAATATCTCGAACATATTTTAACTGATTGATAAATAGACCATCAGGAGTGGGTAAAGCTTTAAGACCAAGAAAGTAACTGAGGGAGCCCAAATTCTTGGTAGCGAACTCAGAATTAAGCTTGCGAGTAAAGCTGTCAAGAAGAAAAGGGTTGTTGCTAGTAACAATAATGTCATCAACATAAAGAAGCAAATAAATGAGGCTAGACTACTGAAGAAAGACAAAACAAGAGGTGTCAGCGTTGTTGCAAGAAAAACCAAGTGTGAGAAGAAATGAGCTGAATTGCTGAAACTAGGCACAGGGAGCTTGCTTTAAACCTTAGAGTGCTTTCTTTAACAGATAGACATGCGTAGGAAAGCAAGGATCAATATACCTAGGAGGTTGTTCCATATAAACATGTTCAGTAAGAGTGCCATTGAGGAAAGCATTCTTGATGTCAAGTTGCCGACGAGGCTATTTATTTGTGACAACAAGAGAAAGCACAACACAGACAGTAGCAGCTTTGACAACCAGGCTGAAAGTGTCAGTGTAGTCGAGACTACGTACCTGAGTATAACCTTTTGCAACAAGGCGAGCCTTGAGACACTTGATGGATCCATCAGGCAAATATTTAGTGCGAAACACCCATTTAGAGCTCACAATGTTTGTTTTGGCAGGGCAAGGGACCAAAATCCAAGTACCATTTTATTGTAAAGCTTGAACTTCTGCATCCATAGCAGTAAGCCAAATAGGATTCTTGGCAGTAGATTTGAATCCTTTTGGCTCATTAGATGCAAGAAGAGCACAAAAAAGTCCAGAGAAGCCCAAGACACCAATATTCGCTGGATGATGAGTATCAAAAATAACAATTTTGGCTCATGTGATCATAGGATGAGAGCCCAAAGAAGAAGAGGAATCAGCAGTAGGCTCAAGAGGAGCTGGACTGGAAGCCGAGGATGGCAAAGAGCAACCTATAAGACAATTATCAACCTGCACAGACTCATCCACAACATCAGAACAAATATTGCATAAAGAGGAGATGGATCGAGGAATGTGTGGGGAAGGAGGGGTAGGGGAAGGGGGGATGGATCAGTATGATGAAGATGCGGTTCCCAAAAATTTGAAATATGAAGAGAGAAAAGAGGTTGGGCCTAGGAGCTAGAGACAGTAGGAAAGTGAGTTTCATTAAATTAAGCATGGCGGGTGATGTATAGCCTAGTGATGGTGGGATCAAGACAACGAAACCCTTTATGAGAGGGACTATAACCTAAGAAAATGCAGGGAATGCTGCAGGGAGAAAAATTTTCAGGCGGCATACAATCACGCAAGTAAGGATAAACATGACAACCAAAAGGATGAAATTCTCATAATACGAAGAGTAGCCATATAAAAGTTCAAAGGGTGACTTACCTCCTATAAGTGGAGTGGGGAACCGGTTGATGATATAAGCTACAGTGTTAAAAGTTTCAACCCAGAAACAAGGAGAAAGATGGGAGTGGAAGAGAAGGGCCAAGCCAGTCTCGGTCACATGACGATGTTTTCTCCCAGCACGACCATTTTGAGCAAGTTTATATGGTCAAGAGAGTTGATGATGGATGCCAAAAGTACATAAGTGGGATTGGAAGCAAGTTCAACACCTCCATCGCTTTGAAAAACCTTGCTATGTGCAGAATGTTGGTTTTTCACAAAATTTTGAAATTGAAGAAAAATGTCAAAGAAATCATATTTAAATTTCAAAGGATAAAGCCAAGTGAATCAGGAATAATCATCAATAAAAATAACATAGTAAAGAAAACCTGAGTTGGATTTAACGGGGTAAGGACCCTAAAGATTGTAATGAATAAGATCTAACACATGAGACGACCTATGTTCATTTTGGGAATAAGGCAATCGATGATTTTTTGCAAGTTGACAGATACTACATAGTGAGGGAGAAGGCAATAAAGATGGAAGGGAAAGATGGCCTTTTTTATTTAAAAAAGAAGTAACAGAATGATTTACATGGCCTAGACGAGTATGCCATAAATCACATGAAGCACGTAAAGATTTATTTTTAAGGACAGAAATAAATGCAAGGTTGACGCGCTCCAGCACATATAGCCCCCATCTTTTTTACCGGTCGCCACCACCCTTCCTGTTTGACGATTCTGGACAGTAACAAGATTATTAGTAAATGTAATGGAGGGAGGAACATTATACGTTAATTACTAATTGAAAGAAGATTTTTAGTGAGATGAGGGACAACCAATACATCTAATAAGTGAATATTTAGAATAGGAGAAAGAGTACCAGTGTGGGTAATGGGTAGAGAGGCATTGTTTCCTACGATCATAAAGTCCTTACCTGTGTAATTTTTTGATTGATCCAAAATAGATGGATCGGTGGTCATATGGGTTGAAGCTCCAGTGTCCAAAAACCAGTTAACACCTCGGGTCCAGCAAGAGAATAGGACGTGTTGAAGGCTTCGGCAAGGGAGCAGAGGAATCAGCCCGAGCATACCGTTGGTTGCAACAGTCAACATAATGGCTCTCTGTGCGACATATTTGGCAGCAAGGTGGTCGAAGACCCTGACCAGAGTAGGTTTGTCCTCGATTGGAAGAGTGGTTGCTATGGGAATGAGAACGACCTCGCTGATTGATACGGGAAGTAGAGGGAGTTCCATGGGAATTGGTGCGGCTGCGATTAGTGGTTGTGAATGCCTCAGTGGTGGAGTCAGAAGACTCAAGGGAGCGTTGGAATAACTCAAAACTTTTTTCTTTAGAAACTAAATCTGCAAAACAGGGAAGAGGAGTGAGAACCATCTGAGCTATAGAAAAATTAGAAAAATCGATGCCGAGTCCATGAAGGAACCAGTGCACTTTGTCATTGTCCTCGATGGGTATTTCATTGGTATGAAGCTGGTCACAAAGTGTTTTCAAGATACGGGCATACTCAACAATGAGTTTGGTGCTACGTTTCATCAGCTGCAAGTCATCCTTGAGTCGCAGTTCATGGGCTTTCGAATGATGGCTGAATGTATTCTCCAAAGTAAGCCAAACGTCACGGGAAGTGGAAAGACCAATAATGGCAGCAATGGCTTCCTCGGTAAGAGAGGAGAGCAAGAGGCAAAGAAGCCATTGATTAGATGCTTTCCACGCCAAATATTTAGTGTTGAGTGTGGTAGAAGTTGCTGGTTCAAAACGGGGTGGTGGAACAAGAGTTCCATCAACATAGCCCAATAGGTCTTGACTCTCCAGAAGAGGAAGAAGTTGGCTTTTCCAAAGAAAATAATTGGAGGAAGAAAGCTTGATGGTGATCGTGTGGATTAGTGTTGAAAGGAAGAAGATGAGAAGAGAAGAAGGGATTGGGGTGGCTAAAGGCTCTGATACCAAGACAATATTTGCTAAACCGCCACACGTAAAAGGGTGGTGAGAGTTTTCTATTTATAACCATTTATAGAATACAACAAATCAAATAGATTACAAAGGAAATGGAAAGTAACAATAAATGGATACAAAAGAATAGCCTATAATCAAGGGTCAAATATGATACATATGGTAAACCGTAATAGAAGGCTAAGTATCCTCAACAAAGGGTAGGGTGAGTTGGCTCTGTAATGCCTTGAGTAAAACTATTGTTGTTCTTTGATGAAAGTGATTAAGCTGGCTAAAGGCTTTGTAGACGCAAACAAGTTGTGTTGAAGTACGTTACTAAATCTCGAATGTTTATTTGTTTATTTTGCATATAATTTTTCTATTTTTCATTTGTGCTAGAAAAATTACAGTTGTTGACACAATTGCTTTATATCAAACAACCACAAATACAATTTAAAGCAATTGCGGCTGAAGCAAAATTTTACGAAACCACATCCTTTTAGATTTTCGATTGGTATCAAAGCGAGGTTCACTGAACTAGACTTTGGTACGTCAAGTTAGTGTAGATCTATGTTCCATAATTATGGTAACGAAAGAAGAAGCATCAATCACCAGGCCACTATTGCTAGATGGATCTAATTATCTTACGTAGAAATCACGGATAAGAGTATTCATTCAAGCATAAGGAACAAAAGTATGAAACTTAGTTTTAAATGGCTGGACATATCCAATGATGAGTGATGGAAAGGGAGAAGTAGTTCTTAAAGATTCATATGAATGGACAAGGGTTGAAGAAGAGGGAGCATTTGGAAATATTCAATCCATGCTCACCATCTTCAGTACAGTTGATGAAGGTCATTTTGTCAAGATATCAGCCTATGAATCGGCGTAAGAGGCGTGAGACACTCTGCAAACAATAAATTAGGGATCAAAATCTGTGATAGCCTCGAAACTTCAGATGTTGATCATTAGATTTGAAGAGCTAAAGATGGACAAAAATGAAACTATCAGAGACTTCCATGAGAGGTTTCGTGACATTGCCAAACAAGTACATTAACTTAGGAACAAGTATTCGAATTTGAAACTTGTAATGAAAACTTTGAGATCATTGCCTTGAAGATTCATACTGAAAATTGCAGCCATCGAAGAAGCCTATGATATCAATGAATTATCCTTGGATAAGGTAACTGAGATTCTTACAAACTTTGAGATGAATTTGTTGAGAGATAAACGTGAAAAGAACAAAGGATTGACATTGCAAGCTGAGGTTGGAAGAGTCATGAATGACTTAGGAGATGAATATGATGAGAATGAGGATATGATGTTATTGACAAGAAATTTCAACAAGTGGCTAAAGAAGTTAAAGAAAGACAAACTTGTGTTTAAGAAAAATGGTGTGAGCTCATCAAATAACAGTTTCAAACAACAAGTTAAAACTCAAAAAGGTGAAATAAAAGTAAAGAAAATTCAATGTCAAGAATGTCAAGACTTCAAACATGTAGAAGTTGAATGTGTTAACAATTTTAAGAAAAGAAAAGAGAAGTCTTATACGATTACTTAGAGTGAGAATGAATCTGAAAGTGAAGAAGAATTTGTAAGCAATAGTGTTGCATTGGTTGCTTTATACAGAGGAAATCTAGTTGCTTGGTTAACAGCAACTAGAGAAGAAATTGATGGCAAAAACGAAAATGAATCAGTCCAAAACTCCAAGAAAACACAGATGAATCAGTCTAAAGTTTCTGTTCAGATTATGACAGTCTAAAGCTTCTGTTCAGATTACAAAAGGGAGGGCATTTGCAAAGCTTATGAGTTAATGTATGTTAAATGAGTCCAAGCATGTAAGAAAAATAAGAAGCTGAAGGAGGAAAACTCTACCATGAAGAGAAGATGTTATCTATAAAAGATGAGCTAAATGAAACAAAGCTAAAGCTGGTCAGTATCGAAAAGGGATAAGAATGTTAAATGGAGGTACCGAAAAAATAGAAAAATTAGTAAGATTAAAGGAGGACTTCAAGGCATTGGCTATAAAGGTGATTGTTTTAAGTCAAATGATGAGAAAAATGATGCAGCTAGATCTGTCCAAGGAGAAACTTCAAGGAGGAAGCGAATATTTATACTTATCTGTCACTTCTATAGGGTAAAAGGGCACATAAGGCCAAATTATTACAAGTTGTTACCAATGATATTTTAGAGCGCTCAAAACTAAAAGTCTAGACATTCTACGATGAATTTCCAGTAATAACCCATGTTACCTAAGCATACTTTGGTTATATAAGCGTTTATGGCTTTTAAATCTATGTAGGATGCTTTATATAATGGTTGGTATTTTAATAGTAGGTGCTCGCATCAGATGACAGGTGAAAGAAGTTACTAGATGGATTATCAAAGTTGTGTAGATGATCATGTTACCTTTGGAGATGGTAAGAACGCTTTAGTTATTGGAAGAGGGACTTTATGTGTGGATGGATTGCCACATCTAAAAAACATACTTTACTATGATGGGTTAAAAGCAAACTTGGTGAGTATAAGTCAACTTTGTGATGATGGATTTT
Organism: Erythroxylum echinodendron; assembly: GCA_027575705.1. NCBI lineage: Eukaryota > Viridiplantae > Streptophyta > Magnoliopsida > Malpighiales > Erythroxylaceae > Erythroxylum > Erythroxylum echinodendron. Next base: position 28,599,708 of record JANZXR010000006.1, read on the forward strand.
TAGTTCATTGGTGATGAATGCAAGGTATTAATCAAATAAGGAGAATGTTTAGTAAGTGGCAGAAGATCGACAGACAGTTGTTTTATGTTGCAGATCACTACTTTTTACAAATCAGCCTCATATGATGACAATATAATTCTTTCGTATCAAAAGCTTGGTCACGTTAACTATGATCTTATTAACAACTTGAGGATATTCGAAGCAGTAAAAGGATTGCCCATAATAAACAATGATGACAAGACACTGTGTAGTGCATGCCAAATAGGTAAACAAACGAGACTGCCACATAAAAAGGTTAGACATGTTACTTCCTTACGTATATTGGAATTAATTCACATTAATTTGGTTGGTCAAACACAACATGCTAACATTGGTGGAATAAGATATTTTTTGACTTTAGTTGATGATTACTCTAGATACACTTAGGTATCATTCTTGAAGGGAAAATCAGATGCATTTAAGGCTTTTAGAAGTCTATATATGCAGGTTACAAATATGAAAAATTTGACAGTGTTGAGAATACAATAAGATCATGGAAGGGAGTTCGAAAATGCAAGTTTCAACGACTTCTATAAGAAATATGGTATTATACAAGAATTTTTAGCACCTAAAGCTCTTTAACAAAATGGAGTTGCCGAGAGAAAGAATAGAATTCTTTAAGAAATGACCAGATCTATGTTAAATGGAAGAAAGACATCATTGAGGTTTTGGGCTGAAGCAGCAAACACGATATGGTACATATGCAACCTAGTATACCTTAGAAGCAACTTGAACAAGACGTCCTATAAACTTTGGAAGGGAAAGAAACTAGATATCAACTATTTTCATGTATTTAGGAGCAAGTGTTATATTCTAAGGGATAAAGAATAATTGGGAAAGTTCGAGAGTAAAAGTGATGATGGCATCTTTCTTGGATATTCAATCCATAGTAAAGTATATCGAGTGTTTAACCAAAGAACCAAGACAGTGATGAAATCTATAAATGTTGTGGTAGATGATGTGCATCAAATAATTGATGAAGTAGAAGAACAAAATCTTCAAAATCAGCTTTACAAAGCAGAATAAAGATGCAAAGAAGCAAAAAGAAAAAACCGCCCAGATTTGTAGTTAGTTGCTATTGGTAAAGGAACTGTTCAGACAGAGGATCAATCAGTTGCTTCAGAGGAATAAACTAACCAGGCACCTGATGCTAAAATAAGTCTTTTGAATAATTAAAACTCAAGGGAAGGTGATTTCAACAAGGATCCACCATCATGAATCAGAATAAGTCATTCTATTGAGAACATAATTGGAGAAGTCAGTGATAAAGGAAAATATGAGAGAGAAAAAGGATACATTATTGGGAACTTGCGGGACTGTTATGTTATACTTCTTCATTTGAACAAAGGAACGTGAAAGAAGCCTTACAAGATGAAATCTGGATAGTAGCTATGTCAAGGTCATCGGATGTGAATAGTATGGGAACAAAATGGGTATTTTGTAACAGAACCGATGATAGAGATAATATGACAAGGAAGAAGGCTAGGATTGAATCTCTTCGTGGGGCACTGAGACTACGTACTTTATAACTTTGAAGCTTATTGAAGTAAGTTAATAAAAAAAGGTTTGAAAGAGTTAACTTCTACACTTTATGAGTTTTTAATTTATAAGTTTTCTAAGGTTTAAGTAATTGATGTGTGTTTGGTTTTTTCTTACTTGTTGAATAACATATTTACTGTGAAAATGAGGCTCTTATTGATGATTTGAGAGTTATGCTTCTGGATTTTGATTTACAGAATTATGTAGAGAAAATGTTAATGTTTGGAGACCTGTAGGAAGATTCGAGTTTCTATGATTTGGGTTTCTAAATTTAATCAGTTGTATACGGATGGCTTTGATATGAGTAATGATATGTTGACTAGTGTTTTGGCTGGTAGTAAATTGTTTTCTTGGCATGCTTATGATTCTTCTGCTACACCTACTACTAATTTTTATGCCATCTTATTCACTGAGATTGATCGCATCTTGTTTATTTAGCTGTTGATATTTTTCTTTATGGCATCTTTTTGTCCCTATGGGAGAAAAGTGGATGATTGTTGATTGTTTTGACAATTGTTTCTTTGGATATTTGAAAATTGTTAATGAGAACTTGACGAACATGATGTTTATATGAACATGATATCATTTAGAAGTTATTTGGAACTCAATGTTCAATAAAGGGGGAGTTCCTATGGATGTTATGTGTCTAATTATTTTCTTAAGGGGGATTTTTGATATGTGATAAATAATGCCAAAAAGGGGGATATTGTTAATATATGTGTTATGATATCTTATTAATTTATTTTGGACATGATTTGTAATTGGACATAATTGGTTATTTGTGGAATATCATTATGATGAGTATTATATCTTGTGTGGGATTCTTGAAGATAAGGTTTATTTAAGATAAAATCCTAGTGAAGATAGGATTTAATTGGAAGAAAATCACCATATCTTGATGAAGATTATATGCAGATTTTTGGCGATCTTAGAACTATCTTTGACAGCCTATTTTCGGTAGTTCTATCCATCTAAAGCAGTGGATTTTTTGTGTATCTTATCAACATTGAACAACTGTGTTTTTCCTACCTATTGTGTGAATATTTTAGGCTATATTGTTACCATTTTTGTGTGGAAAACGACTAGTTTAAGGTGGTTTGGCACCTGTTGGTGTGTCCTACAATATATTGGGATTTTTGGATAGTTGCTTGATCAGTTCTTTAGAGAGGAAAACATGCGGATTCTATGTTATATGTGCAGCTATATTTTTGTGGGATTTTTTTAATGATCTTATCTATCTTGGGCAACTTTGTTTTCTCCACTTTGTGTGTGAATTTTCTGGATAGTTGTGTTATTGTTTTTAAGTGAAAAATACATCCAGCATATGGGTTTCATGAGCAGCTATATGTTGTGACGTTTTGGTGATGAAACGTTGCTTTGTTTGATGACTTCTTGGAGTTGCTATGAATGATTAATTGCTAATTATTTTTAGAGATTCACAGCAGATATTGTTCTAAAACTTCCCAAACTTTCGGTTAATGAAGCTGCATTTTTAAGAGAGTTGTTTTCTTATCTCAAATGTCTTTGTTTATGTCAATCTCTTAAGTTGTTTAATTCTTCTCTTTGTTATTAAGCATTGTTATTAGAAAATTCTCTATTATGGTTAGCATGAGGTGATTGTGTTATTAGGTATAATTTATTCTAGTGGGTTGTGAGGATGAGGGATGGTGTCAAGGGTAGGGTGAGTTAGCTCTACAATGCCTTGAGTAAAACTATTGTTGTTCTTTGGTGAAAATGATTAAGCTGGGCGAGGGCTTCATAGGTGTAGGCAAGATGTGCCAAACTGCATTACGAAATCTCGAGTGTTGATTTATTTATTTTTCATTGAATTTTTTTATCTTTCGTTTATGCTAGAAAAATTACAGTTGCTGACACAGTACTTTATATTAAGCAATCACAGACGCAGTTCAAAGCAACTATAGTTAAACCAGAATTTTTGCGAAACCCATTTCAGATTTTTAGTATTTATAGACATCCACTTATCAATTTATCTAGGGTTTATTATAAAAACATTTTAAGGAATTATGTTATCTTCATTTTGGATGATCAATGCGAAACAATCTTTTTGGAGAACTCATTACCCTTGACAAAGAGGATAAGTGGAAGAATATAAGATTAGATTTCAAAGTTTACTTGTGTGAGTAACTAAACTATGGTGCGTGCTAATCATCAGGTGGACATTTTTACTATATAGTTGTCTAAATCCATTTGCTTTGATGTGAAAATTCCTTGTCCTATAGATTTAGTGTCAGCCATAAGAGCCCTATTAGGGCGTTCACGAGGAAGTTACAACTTATTGAAGGGAAACGCTACAGTTATAATTGGATAATATCAAGACATATCTTGAATATTGTAAGAAGTCAAAGAGGAAGAAGGAAAAATAACAATGTAGAGTTTAAAGAGCAGATATACTAATCAACCTTCATCAAATGTTTGAATTGAGTTAAAACAGAAGAAAGAAAGGACAAAATATTGTGTTACAATTATGATGAGGCATAAGCTAGTGGTCGTAAATGCAAATGTATGTTTTGGATGGAAATAGAAAACGTGGAACAAGATGAAGATGAATACAAAAAAATGTTGCTACTTTAGAGCTCTAGGTCTCTCTGTATTCAACTACAGGGGTCTAAAAATTGTGTAAATTATGCAAACTAAGACATACATACAAGGGCATCAAGTTTTAATTCTGGCATATTTTAAAAGCATTTAAAATTTTGAAATAAAAGAACAGTGATCTACCTTACTAACAATAGTCAGGCCTCCGAATCTTAGTATCAAATGAAATGAAATTCAAAGTTTTTGTATGTGGGAAGATATGTGCTATTAGGTTTCCTCTGAATCTTTTAGTGTTGCTATTGGGTGGTTTTGATGTGGTGTTCAATGTCAATTGGTTGTGCACACTGAGTACAAGTTGGATTTTTCCTCCTTCACAATGTCCTTTTGATTCAATGATAAGATTGTGACATAGTGAACGGAAAATATGAAATTTGCCCTTGAAGCAAGTTCTTGTGTGACACTAGAGAAATTATTAAAATATCATGATTTATTTTTAAAATCAAAAGGTATTTTATAACCTTGCACAAAAATCACTGCATTCCTTTGTTGTTAGGTACGGAGTTCTACGGTGGTAAGGTCATATCACTCTCTATTCTTGTAAAAGGGGAAAATGGATAAGTAATGTAAAATGATATGAAGAACAATAAAGAAAGACCCCAGAAACTAAGAAGAAAGACCCAGAAACTAAGTTACAAAGCAGTCAAAGATTACAAAGCAGTAAAGAGGTCTCTAGAACCAGCATCTATGTCAAAGATTACAAAGCAATTAAGAAGTCTCTAGAATCAGCGTCTGTGGATTTATCGGGTCATGGGCTATTAGACTCATTCATAAAGCTCTTCCATAAGTTCATTATTAATGACCCAGTCCATGACCATTTACTTTAAAGTCATTTTTTTCTATTTTTCTTTCACTGCTATCACCAAATTTGTTACCATTCTGTTTTAGTTCTGTTAGCTATCCCACGTATTCTTCTTCTGTATTTCATGCCTATAAATATAGGCAATCGTTCATCAATAAAATGTAAGAGAGAAAAACTTTACTTCACGGTACAATTTCATCATGGTTTCAAAGCATACCTTCTTCTACTTCTTCTCTTCTCTGTTGACTCTAATACCTATCCCTGCCTTGATATAGAATCAATGTCATTATGTCAGGACCATCTTATGCCAGTGTAGCTGGCAACCCAAATCAAACAGAGTTTCAAAGGCCTGAAGACCACCAAGCCTCACCATATTACAGTCATCCTAATGAAAACCCCTCACTTATTTTAGTATCTTCTCTTTTGACCGGACTCAATTACCATTCATGAATTAGGTCAATAAGAATGACCTTGTTATAAAAAAACAAATTAAAGTTAGTAGATGGCAATATTGTTATGCCAGACAAAGAAGACCCTACTTACGTGTATTAGGAAAGATGCAATACCATGGTGCTGTTCTGGTTGATGTGATAGGTCAATGAGTTTATTGCTCAAAGTGTCATTTGGTTTGATTCAGCAGATGATGTATGGAAAGACTTGCATGATAGATTCTCACAAGTAGATTCCTTTCGTATTTCAGACCTGCAAGAAGAAATTTATAATTTCAAACAGGGAAGTCCATCAATGTCTGATTATTACACTCATTTAAAAATGCTATGTGATGAGTTTCATAATTTAATACCATTGCCTAAATGCAAGTGTCGCCCTCAATGTCATTGTAATATGCTGAACATTATTAAATCTTACCAAGATAGTGATTATGATATTCGTTTTTTGAAAGGCCTAAATGAATCCTATTCCACTGTTAGATAACAAATCATATTGATTGAATGATTACTTGATATCAAAAAGGTCTTCTCTATGGTAGCTCAACATGAATGGCAGCTTCATTCCACTACATTACACTCACCCAATTATGAATCTCAAGCATTCTTTTCCAAGACAGACACTTGAAAACCTTTCAGTTAAACAAAAAATCATTATGTACCTTTTGTGCTTACAAAGGACATATAGAGGATAATTGTTAAAAAAAACACGAGTTTCCACCTAACTGTTCATCAAACAATGGAAAAACGAGTACTTACTAATCAAGAGATAGTTTCAAACATAAATCTAAATTTGTCAATAATGCAGAAACTCACCTTAAACCCACCACAGTTGCCAGTCATACTACTCCGACCATACACAAAGAAATATTTTCATCCAGTCACAACTTTAACCTAACACTAAAAGAATACTGTTAGTTGAAGGATTTACTAAACAAAGAGAAGTATGTCTCACATAACTCAGCTGTTATACCTCAAATCAATACCATTACCAAAGACATCAAAGGTACATCTCTATCTACCAATCCTTCCTTATGGTCCTTTGCTTGGATTTTAGATTTAGGAGCTACAGATCATATTGTTTGTAATCTACATTTGTTTACTGAATACACCACATCTCAGAATCTGATAGTAAGACTCCCTAATTGTCAACATGTACCTATCACACACATTGGCTCAGTACATATATCTTCTCTTATCTTAACTAATTTTCTTTATGTTCCTTTTTTTTTCAACCTTATTTCCATTAGTTAGCTTACTTCATTCTCACATTGCAAACTGACCTTTACCAAACATTCATGTGTTATTAAAGAACTCAACACTTTGAAGACGTTGGTTTTTCCAAGCATTCTAATGGACTTTGTATCTTACCTCTCCCCCACAAGCCTATACTGTTACATATCAATCAAACTACCTTTGGCATAAATTCTTAGGACATCCTTCAAATGCAAGACTCAAATTTTTATCCAGTATAGATAATTTTGTTGTTTTTCAGAATATCACTCAACATGAAACTTGTCAGTTTTCAAAACAAAGAAGATCACCTTTTACCTTAAGTTCTTCAATTGCTTCATCTTGTTTTGAGATTGTGCATGTTGACATTTGGGGACCTTACCACACAACTTCCATTTATGGCCATCGGTTCTTCTTGACTATTGTTGATGATCACAGCCATATGACCTGGTTATATTCAATGAAACATAAGTTAGAAACTAGAGACTTAATCAAAAAATTTTTTACCTATGTGGAACGCCAATTCACAAAGTAGATAAAGTTTATAAGAAGTGATCAAGGAATTGATTTTTGATGATTGATTTCTTTACTAAGAATGGTGTTTGATAGGTGTGCATTAGGATATGTTTTTATAGGCAATTGGCATATGTTTTCTAGCATAATTGTTTATTATTCTAGTTTAGGATTCATTTTGTATGTTTTCATTAAGTTTGATTTCTATTGTTGTTCTTATGTGTTTGATACTAATTGAGGGTATGAATTGATTATTTTTGTGTAGGAAAGAAAAGGGAGCAACTTGGAGGTTGAAAAAAAGATCAAACAACAGAAGACAAGGTGAGTGCATCTGGGACAAATTCTCACATTCGTGGGAATAATGCAAATTCTCACAAACGTGGAAAATCACAACAGAAATGAGAAGTGCATATGTGTGCAATTCCCAGGCTCGTGGGAATCATGCAAATTCCAACAGGCGTGGGAATTATAATCCAAGGCAACCTGTGAGGCTTCATTAAATTTAGGATTTTTGGACTATAAAAACATCATTAAGCCTCCATCTTCGAGGTAGACGACGCCCACACATAGAAACACCATCATTGAGTGGAGAAAACATGTTCGGAGCATTGAGGAGGGATTGAAGAGAAGGATCATCATCAAGATTGGGCAAAATAGCACATCAACACCAAAATTCTAGATTTTGGCAAAGAAGAGAATGAGTCTTTTTATTCAGTTTTCTTTCATTCTAATCTTCTCTATTCTTTGTAAAAAAGATTTATTTGATTGTTGATGATGTTATGGAGACTATGTTAGGTTGATTTCATTTTAGGGATTGCTTTTGAATTATTCGTCAAAACTCCTATTTATTGAATTGAATAAAGTGTCTTTGATGAATGTTGTTTTAAATTGTTGTCTTGTAACAAATTGAGAGAGTGAGTAAGATGAGATTCGTGTAGGATTGTACAACGAGAGTTGGCGACTTATAGACTAACAATCATTATTTCAATTGAATAGTTAGAAGAGAGATCTCGATTAGTCAATTGAGCACTCATAAGATAGCTTAATAACTAATTGAATCGGTAGAGTCATTGGGTAGGTTGAGAGATCATTCAATTGATTCCCGTTAATTCGATTAGGGCAAAATAGTTACACCTCGAGAGAGGGTAATTAATACATTCGAAAATCTAGGGTGAGACACAGTTCAATCAATAAAATAGAAGGGAGACAAAATAAGGAAAAAGTAATCTCTAGCACTTAGATTCTTGAATTCAGATTTTCTGCAATTGCGATATTGTCAAGTGTTACATTAGTCTTTTAATTTTAATTTATTTTTCCAGATAATTGCATTTGACAATTTAGTTTCTTAAACAAAGTTGTGTCTAAGTTAAACTTTGTCTAGGCATCAATCCCTGTGGGATCGATATCTACTCTTTTTACTATAAGTCACGATCCGTTCTCTTACAGTTTTTGAGCATAAAACAAGTATATAGGTTTTACCTTCAACAGTGTTTTGCATGAAACTACCTGTATTGAGACACCTCAACAGAATGGAAGGGTTGAACGGAAGCATCAACACACCCTTAATGTGGCAAGAGCCCTAAAATTTTGAGGCTAACCTCCCAACCAAATTTTGGTCAGAATGTGTTTTATATGTGGTTTTCCTTATCAATTGCATTCCTACCACCCTCTTATTAAACAAATCACCTTATTCAATTCTATTTGGAACTAATTCTACTCTTGCACATTTAAGAGTATTCGATTGTCTCTGTTTTGCTTCCACTAAAGAAGTAAACAGAGGGAAACTAGATACTAGAGCAAGAAAGGCTATTTTTCTTAGTTTTTCTATAGGAACAAAGGGCTAGAAACTTTTTGATCTGGACACCAAGCAATTCTTCTTGTCAAGGGATGTCATTTTCTATGAAGATACCTTCCCCTTTCAATAACTTCCCTACCATAATTGCACTATACGAAGCCCAATCCTACCCTCAACTGAAAATTCTCCTTTTTATGATACCACTCTAGCATCCTTTATACTAATTGATTTTGTACCATCGACCAACCCTTCACCTCAGCCTTGACGCTCTACTAGACAAACTAAACCACCATCCTACTTAAAAGACTATACTTGTCTTGCATTATCAGACACATCTCCTCACTCAATTTCCACAGTCGTCTCCTATAATAACCTATCCTCTGAACATAGACTTTTTTCCCTAGCTCTTGCAGCTTTGAAAGAACCTACAACCTACCACGAAGCTATACAACATACTGAATGGCAAGATGCAATGAATGTAAAATTAAAAGCCTTAACTCAAAATGATACTTCGGAACTCTCCTTTTTACCTTATGGCAAAACAACAGTCAACTGCAAATGGGTGCATCGGTATAAATTTCATCCAAATTGTTCCATTCATCGATGCAAAAGCAGATTTGTGGCGAAAGGCTTCACTCAACAGGCAGGAATAGACTACAATGAAACTTTTTCTCCCGTAGTCAAACATAACACTGTCTGCTTATTACTCACTTTCACTGCATCTAAGGATTAGCACCTTCATCAGCTTGACATCAATAATGCCTTTTTTCATGGAGACCTTAAAGAAGAAGTCTATATGAAGCCTCCTCCAGGACCTCCTCTACCTAATTCAAAGTTAGTCTATAAGTTAAAGAAAAGTATTTATGGACTCAAAGAATCCAGTAGATAATGGAACGAAAAACTTACCTTTACTCTACTTTATCATTCTTCTTATTTATGCTGATGATATATTATTAGCCAGTAAGGACTTAAATCTTTTCAAAAACACTAAAGATTTTTTATATGTTACCTTTAAGATCAAAGACCTCGGCATCGCAAAATACTTCCACGGTTTGAATTTGGCCAGATCATTTACAAGCATCAATCTCTCTTAAAGGAAATACACCCTTGACTCGCTGACTAAAGCTGGTTTTTTAGGATGTAAACCTTTACCTACGTTGATGGTTTCAAACACCAAATTGACTGCCGCTGAAGAACCTCATATTGATGTTACAGGTTATCGTCGCCTCATTGGGAAGCTTCTATACCTCACAATCACCAGACCAGACATTAGCTTCGTCGTCTAACAGCTCTCTCAATTTCTGGACAAACCACTAACGAACATATACAGCTTACAGAGTCTTGTGGTACGTCAAGAGCACTCCCAACCAAGGCATCCTCTTTCGTCATGACTCTAGCATACAACTGCAAGCATTCTTCGATTCAGACTAAGCTACTTATCTGGACTCTCAGAAATCAGTTACTGGCTTCTGTGTTTACTTAAGGTCATCTCTCATTTCCTAGAAGTCCAAAAAACAAGCCACCATCTCTAGGAGCTCCTCGAAGGCCGAATATCTTACCGTCTCCACCACCTAGTGTGAGCTCTAATGACTGTTCAATTTGCTTCAAGACATTGGCTTTCACCACCAAACCGCATCTTACTTTTATTGCGATAATCAATCAGCCATCCACCTTGCCAAGAACTCAGTTTTTTTACTAAAAAATAAAGCACATTGAAATTGATTGCTACTTCGTTCGTGAAAAACTTAATTCTGGGCTTATTTATCTACTATCGGTGGTGTCTCACTCTCAACTCGCCGACATTTTCACTAAAGCTCTACCAAAACTACAGTTTGAAACAGTCATCTCTAAGCTTAGAATCCAAAATGTCTTCCAACTTATGGGGGGATGATACGAAGAACAACGAAGAAAGGCCCAGAATCTAAGAAGAAAGACCCAGAAACTAAGTTACAAAGCAGTCAAAGATTACGAAGCAGTAAAGAGGTCTCTAGAACCAACATCTATGTCAAGGATTACAAAGCAGTCACAAAGTCTCTAGAATAAGCTTCTATGTATCTACCAGGTCATGGGCTATTGGACTCATTCATAAAGCTCTTCCATTAGTTCATTATTAAAGACCTAGTCAATGACCATTTACTTTAAGCCCATTTTTTGTCTGTTTTGCTTTCAGTGTTGTCACCAAGTTTGTTACCATTCTGTGTTAGTTCTGTTAGCTGTCCCACGTATTATTCTTCTGCATTTCATGCCTATAAATATAGACAATCGTTCATTAATAAAATGTAAGAGAGAAAAACTCACTTCACAGTGCAATTTCATCATAAAAGGCATGCTTAATAAGGGAATTATTCATCCTATTCAATTCCCTTTTTCCTCACCAGTTTTACATGTAGAAAGACATGATAGATTATGACATTTTTATATAGATTACAACGAGTTTAATGTAAAAACAGTGAGGGATAAGTTCCCATTTCAAGTGGTGGACAAGTTGTTAGATGAACTATATGGCTTCAAGCATTTCACAAAACTTAACCTTCGCTGTGGATACTATCAAATACATATGAATCCCTTGACATTGAGAAGATCGCTTTTCTTATCCACCACAGTCAATTTGAATTTAATGTGATATCATTTGGTATAAGTAATGCTCTTTTCACCTTCTAAGCTCCTGTTAAATTGTGGGTGGAATAATTTTATCATATTCAAATTATTTTTGATCTCTTACGCTCTCACCATCTATTTTTTAAGAAGTATAAATGCTCCTTTAGTGAAACCAAGGTAGTATATTTGGGACACATTTTCATTGATGTAGGTGTTTTCATAGATCCCACTAAAATTTAAGCGGTGAAGGAGTGCCCTAAATCTCAAATACTGAAAGTTCTATATGATTTTCTTAGCTTGGCTAGATACTATAGGCAATTTATTGAAAATTATGGCAAGATCTCAACAATGCTCACTACTAATCAGAACCTAAAAGCAATTGTTACTTTATATAATTTGAAGATAATACTTATAGAAGTTCATGTTTTACAATTATCCATTTTTCTTTGGAGTTCGTGGTAGAATGTGACACCTTTAGATGTGGTATAACTACTATCTTACAATATGAAGGCCATCTAATTTTATTTTTTAGTAAAAAATTGGCAGATCATTATCTAAACTTCTTGCTTACAAATGTGAATTGATTAGTTTGGCTAGGATGTTGTAACATTGGCTTCCTTACTTATAGGGAGATATTTCCTTAATAAAATTGATCATTACAGCCTAAAATTCCTGCTAGGACCAAAGACAACCATCTCTCGATAATAACATTTAGATCATCAAGTTGTTAATCTTTAATTTTATGTTGAGTAAAAGTTAAACAAAATTAATAAGGTTGTTAATGTACTATTTAGAAAGGAGGAAGAGCTTAGGTTGCTATTAATAACATCTTACTCTTTACTCTTTGATTAAATCTGAGATGAGGTGCAAAAGTTTACATAACTATAGGCAGATCTAAGAGAGATTTGATGGGTAATGAATGGAGCATCAACGATGATCTAGTTCTACTTCAAAACATAATCTATTTACCTATTACTTCTATCATAATTTCTATAGTAATGGTAAGAGTTCACAACCAGATTCATGGAGATCTTGAGAAAATTCTGCAAAGACTTAAGCTAATTTTATTAGAAAGGTATCAATTGAGCTTTTAAAGACTTCATTATTAGTTGTCATATGTTTTAACCAAACAAGGTAGAGGATTTATATCTAACTTTGTAACTTTCTACTCAGATTTGGGTAGATATCTTAAGGGACTTTATTGATAGGTCGCCTATGTTTAAAAGAAAATAATTTGTATTTATGGTGGTAGATTGTTTTCTGTAGTATGCAAATTTTATCCCTATCGCTCCCCCGCCATATTATAGTGAGTGTAGCTTATACATTCTTTGAGCTTATTTTAATTTTCATAACCTTATTAAGTTTATTAGTAGTGATTGTAATCATGTATTCATAGGTAAATTATATTCAGATTTGATTCAACTTAGTGGGTTCAAACTCATATCTCCTTTTCCTATTAATCAGATAGATAAACTGAGGTGGTTAGTCACACCATATAATGTACCTAAGATTCTAAAGTGAGTTTGTTGGGTTCCATAGACTAAATATTGTTATAATATCTCCTATCATACTACCTTGCACACTACTCCATTTTGAATGATTTACGAGAAGGGCCTTTCACACTTTCTCTCTTACACTGCAACTACATAAATTTTCAAAACAGTGAAAGTTGCTTTAAAGCAACGTGACCAAAATTTAACTGAGATTTACAATTGACTCCGTTAGACTTAAGCTCGAATGAAGAGGTAGTATGATGGGGCTCACAAGGAGGTGTCCTTCAACTTTGGTGACCTTTTTTTAAAAGTATGTATGTGGGTAGTTCAAGTTTTTGCCTAATAAACCAAGAAATCTTTTTTTGTGGCTTTTGGTGGATTACTTACTACTCTGTTGGATTGGATGTAAACTAGTGGCACTATAGCAGATAAGCTTATAGGCGATGAAACTAAACGCCACTAAATATTAATCGTTGCAAATATTAATTTGCAACGAAAAATAATTATCGCCCTAATGGTCGCTGAATCCCGATAAAAAAACAATATTCGTGACGTTTGTCACAAAAGTTTTTGGATACACAATAATTTCATTGGTAAAATATATAACCAACGAGAACGAAGAACGTCGTACATAGGATCTTGCGTCATATATGTTCGGAAATAAAAGTTTTTACCTACTAAACCATACTCGTAGGTAATTATTTTTAGTGACAATTTTTTTGTAGCAGAATAGTTTTAGCTACTAATTGTTTGTTGTAAGTAAATGTTTTTAGAGACGTTCTTGTAAACATAGGTAGCACCATTTTGTGAGAATTTTCTTTTGGTAGTTAATGGTTTTTAGTGACAATTCTGTTTTTGTAGCAGAATAGTTTTAGCTACTAATTTCTTATTGTAGGTAAATGTTTTTAGAGTCGTTCTTGTAAATGTAAGAATTACACTTTGTGAAGATTTTGTTTTGGTAGCTAATATTTTTTAGTGACAAAAATTTTATTTTAAATTTAAATTTTATTATAATTGTTAAAAATAAATTTATTTTAATTTATTACAATTTTAAGACAGTTTGAAATATAAATTAGTTACATTTTATAATCAATGTTGGTGACATATTTTTTAAATAATAATAAGTTGAAATAAATAAATATAAAAAATGGAACACATTTTATATAAAAAATAATTACAGGTTATATATAAACTAAGACTCCTCATCGTCGTCACTACTATTGACATACTTTCAGCCTAGTAATTGTTTGACCATCTTTTTAAGCTTGTTTACTTCTTTTACATTACAATTTAACTTCTTTTCTGGACATTGTAACTTAATCTTCAGTGCGTGGTTTTCCTATTGAAGCGCCGGGACATATGCTGGTTGTGACGAAGATGTACCAACAGGCTTAAGACCATACCCAAGACCTTTGATATAGCCTGATATTGTACCAAAGACATTGTTGCAAATGTCATCGACATTGGGTTGATTCCTCTTAGACAATGATGTTTGCAACAACTCCTGCATCTTGTCCTATAATTTAAAGTACAAAATCTAGTTAACTAAAAAAATTATTACTTATTATTACATAGAAAAATAAATTGTAATATTAATTTGTTTGTACTTACATAATTACTTTGTGCCTCTTTAGACGTCCAGCCTTGACCTTCCTTGTAGTGTGTTAGCTTGTAGAGTGTGATCATGTCACACTCTTGTCCTTGGAGTTGTATTTGGCTCTATTATATGAATTTAAAAAATTAGAAGATAATATAATTTATTGTATTAAGAAATAGAATAATAAGTTGAAAAATGTTACACTTACAAATTCTTGTCGGACAAAAACAAATGATTTGGAGTCGATGTTATGATGAGTCTTCATTTTTGCTCTATTTACCTTCGCTTTCTTACACTTTTCCTAAATTAAGAGTAGTCATGAAATGTATAAACAAAATTAATGGAAGGAAATATGAAGAGAAAAAAAAACAAACCAGAATCTTCGCTGAGGCCCAATAATCACACATTTGACTTCAATTTTCTGCCCGTTCTGGAACATGTCTCCTTGCCTTTTCATCAGAAGGGAAAGACTGGTAATATTTTTGAAGTCTATATCAATGATCCTTCACCCTTTGTTTCAATAGTAAACTAACACTGCTTGAAACCTAAGGCTTGTTGATATCAACGATATTGAGCTTCACTTGTGAAGAACATGTATAAGTTAAGTTGCTATTTTTGTTAAGTAAAATCGTAATACATATAATCAACTGAATTGAAATATTAACGAAACTTTGTAAAAAGCATTTTGAATCAAGTTGTCTTCCTTCAATTGCCTGACATGTTGAAGGGAAGGCAATTCATTCCTCATAACGACGCCTATCTCAGTGGACAATTTTGCAGATTGGATATTATCCAGAGGGTGATGTTGCATGGGTTAAATGGTCATAGACAACTTGCTGTTCATTGCACATTCATCTGTTGCAACTCAGCTCTTTTAGTGATACCTCAACCTTGTTTTCTAATGCCAGTGTTGGAACTTGAAAACAAAAAAATCATAATAATAAAAATACACTAAACATGTAATGAGTAATTTTAGCATTAATTTAAATATGTTTGGTTAACAATAACATACTTGAAGATCCCTCATGACTAACAGATGATGTTGGTAAAGGTTGTTGCTGACTATCTTCATTCGAGGATGCAATTGTTAGTTGTTGTGTGGGAGGAACTTCTTCAGTCGTTACCACCCTCTTTCCCTTATTTCTACCAGGGGCCATTATATTGAACCTGTGTAAAACAAAATATGAAGATAACGTATAATCTTAACTTAAACATCAATTTTCCACGTGAATATAAGGAGATTAATAGTCAAATACTAAACATTCAGTATAACATTTGCAAAAACATAAGTGAAACATTAAAAATATGCATCTAGTCATCATAAATTAACATAAGTAAAACATTAACAATATAAGGCAATTATAAATATAACATTTCAAACAATACAAACAATTTATTTACATTCAATCATCATGATCAAGATTTTGAAAATCATCATCATGAAATACATTATCATTGGATTCTTCATCATTAATATATTTGAGCAAAGCATCATTATTGTCATTTAAGTCATCCTGAGTATAGTCTTCTTCTGTTTGTAAGATAAGATGGGCTTCATCTGGTTGAACTATGTTGGGCTCAGCATCTCTCTTATAGAATGATGATATATCTGCATCTTCTACTGGAATGCATTCGTTATTGTATTCCAATCTAATATCTCGATAGACTTCATCTACATCCTTATCCAATTGACCAATATCTCTTTCACAAAAATCAAAGACATTCCTTTGTTGAGACTTTGAACAGTCAATTATAATTTATTTGAACGATCTACAAATTAATTGTAAATAGTTTTCAATTGAATAATTTAATTTTTAATTCAAATTATGTTTTATTTGGATTAGGAAAATAAATTTATTAAAAATTATTTATGAACCCATGGGTTTTGGAGAAAAATCATGTATTAGTCGCTACATCTGACGTTTGTTGACCAAATGCAATAGATCGAAGCAAATTAATTAATATTACTTCCAAACAACTACAGTAAACAATAAACGACATTGTTTACCTAAACAAGAAAAATGATGTCATTTTGTATTAGCTTTTTAAAGACAAAAACATAAAAGGCTACTCCATTCTCGTTCAAGCCGTCAACATTTCTCAAAATCCTCTCTTCTGTTTGGGTTCTGTATTGTGGTCATCAATATCGAAAAACCATTATTAACTGAATCAGTACTATTCTTTTATTCTATTTCATCAACGAAGTTGTGCTAAGTTTAAATTATACCTTTAGATGTTTATTGTGAGTTCTTAATTATGCATTTGATATATGAGTTGTGTTTATGATTGTGTTTTGAAGATGATTTACTATCTATCTTTGTTAATTGTTTATGTTTGTCTTCCCAACGACCTTTAACGCTTCTCTCATCAAAGCTTCGTAACTATTTGATGAAAGGTCTTCAAGAGTATTTTACTTGTATTCTTTTCCATTAATAGTAATATAGCCAATATAGATAATATTGTATTTCTGTACTTTAAGAACATAGTCATGTCTATTCTACTTTAAATTCTAAATTTTACATATGATACAAACTACACAATAGATTTTTGAAATTTTAGTAAGGTAACTTTCATATTATTAAGCACATTGAAGATGTATAAGTGCTAAACTGAACTACTTTCACTTATCATCGAAATTGGAGTTGAGCATATCATCATTTTATTCTAAATCAACATTTACAGAATATACCTCTTAACATTATTAATCAAGGAATGTCAACATGGATACTAGTTTCGAATGGCCCTAATTCATTCCGTTGGGAGGAATGTGGCAAAATTGTCCCTATTGAAAAAATAAACAATGCAGAAAAATCTCCACTTCATACACTAATAATCGTTTACCTTCCATGGCTAGTCTTCTGCTTCAAGGTGTTTAGTATCATCTAAACAATATCACTTTCCTTATTATGTACATCTCATTTCCTTTCATAAAGCTGTTATATATATTCACATTTGATGGTATATACTACATATTGTTTTAAACTTTCTTGAATTTCGAAGTTGACATGAGTCCCATAGAGGCAGGAGCAATGTCACAACAATCCGTAAAAGATTAGGGAAATCAATTGTTTTAGAAAATTCGTTAATTCCACAGACTTCGTCTGGTCATTCACATATGCATGTCACTCCAATTTCAGTTTGTTTAACGGTTTACTAATCTGACAATATCTAAGTTCTATACTGATTGTGTGTTAGGTAAACCATTTCGTACTGGCAATGCATATGGAGAACTTTTCTTCCATACTAAATCTAGCGACTCATTCACTATATCCTTTACAAGTTTAGCTATAGTGGAAACACTATTGCAACAAGGTGTGAAAAACCCTACATTTGAGGGAAGAACTATTACTGTTCCAATTGGTGCCTTCGAACGTACAAGAACCCTTCTCGGTAATCCAGAAATCAGAACTTATTTACTTTTACTGACTCTTATATCACTTGGAATCTAAAAAAATAATTATATCATTATCATTTATCGATGCAATCAACTGGAGTCAACTTTAAAGTTAATTTATTGTTGTATCTGTAAGAATTTGTCAAACAAGCTCTCTACTAGTTAGGGGTCAAGCTGCGTACCATTGAGTGTAGACTGTTATTATTCTTGTTCTATGACTGTATGAATTGTTAAACTTCTAATTCAAAGTTCGTATTACTTCATATATCATATTATTATATTGATACAATTGTTTAATAATTTTTATAACTAATTTTTGCAATGTTGGTAAATATCAATGATTAATTAACACTACTATTTAACATTTAAAATTATGTTTTGTGTGTTTTTTAACTATACGTTGTAAACATTCAAAACAAATCTCCAATAAAACATATCTTAACTATGATAGATTATAAAAATGTTAGTTTAACAATTTTGAAAACTGTCAACCCTTTAGTGACGATTTCTAGAAATCGTCATTGAATGTGTAACATTTGGTGACGATTGTCAAAATTCGTCACCAAATGTTGATATTTTGGTCACGCTTACAAATATCGTCACTAAATAGTCACTTTTAGTGACAATGTAAAAAACGTAGCAAAAACCAAATTTCTTTTTACTGAAGATTTTGTATAATCGTCGCCACTTATGAACCCTTTGGTCACGATTTCAGACATTGGTCACCTAATGTCTAACAAATTATGGTGACAATTTCTGAAAAGTGTCACTATAAGTTAATTTAATGACGAATATCTAAAATCGTCACCCATTGTGGATCATTTTGTGACGATTTTCGGTAATTGTTACTAAATGTTCACCATTTGGCGACAATTTTTATCATACGTCACAAAATGTTTTTCCTTTTTTGACGCTTTTTTATTTAGTCGCTAAAGGCTTAGTTTTAATGACGATTTATAAAATTGTCACAATATGGCAACTTTTGCGAACGATTTTCTGAACGTCACAAAAAAACGTAGCTAAATGTCTACTTTGTTATAGCGTAGAGGCACCATTTGTTTCTGTTGGACAAACTTACCCTTTCGTTTCTTCTTATTCTTTGCCATAATGCCCATTTTGGGATGAGTTAGAAAAAGAACTCATAATGCTTACATGGATGAGACAGATTAGTGAAAATTTCTAACACAATTAGGTTTTATTGAGGTTACATTCATACAAATAGCTCTCCCTGATAGGTCTTCACGGTCAAAACGTGGTAAAAATCAAATTGGAAGGTAAATCGGTAAGACAAAAAGTTTAAGATTTAAAAGATTCAATTGATATTAAATCATCATAAAACCAGTTAAAGATTAAATAAAACTAAAGATTTTAAAAAATAATTAAAGAAGATTATCCTTATTTATAGAAAATTAAAAGTTTAATTAAAAAACGAGACTATTAAATGAAAATTAATTAGTTTATTTTACTTTTTAAAAAATTATTAGTTTATAAAAATTGGCTGATTAATTAGTAAACTAATTAGTTTTTAAAAATAAAGATCATTAAACTAAATCGAATTGAAAAATTAAAAATTGAATAAAAAGATTGGTCAGTTTAATTAAAGTTTTTACTGTAAAATTGGTTAAACTGGTTCAATTTTTAAAACATTATTTCTATGGCTCTTATAGAATTTTAAGTGACTTTGTGAATGTTGTCTTTTAATTAGAGTTCCTTCCCCACGACTGCATATATGATGTCTTTTATATTTTCCTCTACAAGAAGTTCATTGGTGATTGACCTTCTGCAGTGCTTCAATTACCAACTTTAATGAAAGGACGTGTGAAGCCTACTCCTCTCCACATTCTCAGCTCTTATCTCAGCCATGATATCCTAAAGATTTTGGTCTAAAGAAATCGTATGCCACCTGCCGAAAGCACTTGGAAACCCTTTAGCAGGACAAATTTTGCTAACTCTATCTCGAACTCGACATTAAGGACAAGCTTGTGCTTGAGAGATAAGGGATGTTATAAACACATTTTGAGGCAAGCGTTATGGAAGAAGATAGAATAAGTAAAGTAAAACTAAAAGAATTAAACGAAAAATAGATGATAATACAAAACATAATCAAGAAAAAGATGATAAGAATCATGAATTCAATAAAATTCTTGTAGGTTAATGCAGCAATATGAATAATATCAATTAATTATGATACGAAATTATTTTACATAATATTTTAGAATTATATTTTGATTATTTATTTCATTTCTTAGTAAATCCTATAATAAAAAGATTAAAATATTTATTATTACGTATTACTTAAAATAGTAACTTAACTTTGTACGTATTACTTAAAATAGTAACTTAACTTTGTTATTTAAACGATTAAACGTAATAAAAAAAGATAAGAAAATTTATGTGTTTGAGATAAATAACTCTCTCTTCCTTAACTCTTAAGATAAGTAACCCTTCGATCAACACCTTTCCATCACTCTTGTCACCATCGGTATTCATGAAAAACTCAAATAAATTCGTCGGTGACTAGATCCTAATTTAAGGCTTGCAACACAGTTATTATTTGTCTTTCATCTGTGTTGAGATTTCTACTCGTGCTTAATTTACCAGTCTAAGAGCAATGTGGAACCTCCTAGCATGACAATCCATTAATCATGCTGGGCCTTGAAATTGTTAACGTTGAAGATTGGCTTGACTAACTTATGTTTCCATTTTGGCTGTTCTAATGCTTGAATTGAAAGAGAAACTGGCTGGAGCCCCACGGGGACTGAAATAAGGACGCAAGGGAAGATTTAACGCAAGGAAACCTAACGACATGCAGTTGAGCATATGCTGACAAAACAATACTGGCTCTGGGGGGCAATAATGCAGATAGAGCTCTTTTATGTAAAAGACAAAATTGAAATTTCCCTAACTATATCAGTCTTCCACTCCCCCTTCCCATTTTGAGGGACTTCGCTCAAGTTCTAACAGAACGAGAAATTGCCAGTTAATATTATGGTTCAATCTCTATGCATAGTCCAATAGTTTATGATTAGGGCTAAGGACCGTTACGCTATGTTTGGTTGGACGTAAAATTTATAATAGAATAGAATGTAAATGGATGTGATATTAGAAAATTATTGTTTGGAAGGATAGAAGGATTCATAATGTAATATAGTGAAATGTTGTTTAGATAAAAGGTTTATAATGTAATATAACGTAAAGTTGTTTATCATTTTACATTCCATTCTAAACCTCCCAAATCGGAGGTTTTTTTATTTTTACTGTGTAGGATAGAATAT
Source organism: Erythroxylum echinodendron (assembly GCA_027575705.1). Classification (NCBI taxonomy): domain Eukaryota; kingdom Viridiplantae; phylum Streptophyta; class Magnoliopsida; order Malpighiales; family Erythroxylaceae; genus Erythroxylum; species Erythroxylum echinodendron. The sequence goes on from JANZXR010000006.1 coordinate 28,621,045, forward strand.
AAAACCCTTCTATTCTATCTCATTTCATTTCATTCCATTATAAATCCTCCTTCTAAACGATAGAATAATATTCTATTCCATTCTATTATTAAACCTCTAACGAAAAATACCCTTAGCCTTTATCCCTCACCCTGGCTCAACACACAGATTTCTCAATGGTCTGAAACACATCTGCACTTGGCAGTTTATTTCATCGCGTATCATTTGACTAGTTGGATATTTGGTACTTTAGTTAATATGTGGGATGATCAAGATATGATTGAAGCACGTGACAAACCTTCCTAGAATTGAATATGGGTTTTAATATTGGTGGATAAGTGTTCCAATCACACATCATATTGTGGTTAGCTGGGGAGGTCCACATGTTCGTCCTGTTGCACGTTCAGAAATTTATGTTCAAACCTTGTGATTCTAACTATCTAGGTCGTGCTTACCGTTGGGACAATGCCTTTTGTTTCTGGTTAGATACATACTAAAATACTATGATGTTAATAAGTGTGTGTTTTCTTTTCAATAATAGGAAGTTCAGAGCTGGCATATTTTAATACACACTAAACAAAGTTATACAGCAACTTGTAAAAGAATTTTAAAAATACACAATAATTTGCAAGTATAAATTTGAAGTCTTAAAATTTATATCAATTGAACATCCTAAAGAGTTTAAAAATATGCGAACCTAAGTTTTTAGTAGTTGAAATACTTGACAAGTCTCGATTAACTACTTCAACCGCTCTTAAAAGGCAAAACATAAGTTTTATAGGTCATCAATCGGTTGTAGTTTTTGAGTTCTTTTCAAAAATTAAAAGAAATTGTATTGAAAAATGAATTTTAAAAAAGTTTTTAAAAAACCTAAGAAAACTCCTTGAGAGTTATATCTTAAAACTAAAAAGAGCTTACATTTAAAGTAGTTTATAATTAATTTAACAGAAACATCTGAAGGAACAATTGTAGTTTTATCCACATCAACTCTTAGATACTAGATTTTATTGGAATAGGACCAAAGCTTTGCATATGTTTGGGAGGCATAAAATAACTTTAAATTAGCTAACACTATTAAGATTATCAACATGTCTTATAAATAGCTTCCTTCCCAACAATATTGATCAACTGTGATTCCTCCTTGCTTACCCCACCAAACTTCATCTTCTAGTCATGTTTACTCTAAAGAGTCAATATATAACTTGGTATAACAATTCATCAAGTCAAGCTATTTACACTAGAAAATTATTATTGAGCTTTGCATACAATACACTTCTCTTAATTACAACTCATTTACTTCATTTGAGGTATAAAGATCTATTTTACTGATGTATAAACCTCTCTTTGCATTAAAGTATTCTCATCCTAGAAGAATCTTTGAACTTCAAATAAGGACTTGGACAGAAGTAGCATTATAGCAGCATTATTCTATTCTCCATTTACTTACCATGCCAATAGTTATTAGAGTAGTATTTATATTTCCCAGGATGATTCATCCAGTACATTCAATTAAGCTTTGATAAAAGCTCAGCTTGTCTTGGCTTTTATTGTTAAAGACTTTTATCATTTCTTTCTTTCCAAGTAATATATATTCATGAGTATATTGCTATCTTGAATAGTTCATAATCCTTTTTCTCTGGATGTTACATTTTAAAGGCCCAATTGATAATACGTTCATAGTCATGATTTATGCATTATTTATTTCTCACCTTTTGAATTTTGATCAATAGATCTTTTGACATTTGAAGAGTTGTAAAGCTTGTAAATTGGGTTTAATTTTAGAGAAATCCTAATTCTATTAAGAGTAGAGAACTACTATGTTTCCAATAATGAGCCACATAATAAAGGAGAGTTGAGGAGAAATTTGCTTAACACAAACTAGTTTCCACCAATGAATTGTAGGGATTGAGCGCTTGAATATTTGATAACAAGATTGGTTGTTGAATATCCCATATGCATTTCTAAACTATCTACTCCTATCATTTCTTTGTTGGATAGGGTTTTGTCTTGGCAAGTTATTCAGAGTAATATAGAAGCATCTCTGCTTAATTTGCCTGTTATTGCCATATATTTTCCCGTTATTACCATATATTTTCTCACTCACTTTAGCTTTGGGATTTGGCATGTGCCTTATATGATAACCTCTGGAATTAAGTATAGAGGTCTAATATCACTTCAATTGTTATACCAAAAGCAAAGTATTTTTCCAATTTTTTTATAATGGATTTTATTTCCTTGCAAAGCTTACTCCTAAGCTTAACTATTTAATGTATGGTCCAAGATGAATCAGACCTTAGTTTTATCTCTTACAATCTATTATTCTCTAAGTAATGGTAATGGAGCCACTATAGGTGTTTCCTTATCAGAGAGGAATCTCTATATCCTTTTGGCTAGCATACTTTCTTTATTTTATGAAGGCCAAATGCCTAAACCCTCCTTATTCCCTGATGTTCCAATTTATTTTATCTTTATGATTATTTTTATTTTTATTGTTAATTTTTTCTATTCTTTGTTACTTAAATTGTTGTCTTTACCCTTCATTTATGTGTTTATGTGTGCTTCCTTATCACATTGAGGACAATGTGTTGTTCAAGTATGGGGAGGGATTGTGTGTTTTGCTTTTGAATGTGATTTTACATACTGTATGATAGTTACTAGGTTACATTGGGTGAAGTGTGTGAATTTGTTAATGGCTTAGATTGAGTGAAATTTGTTTAATTTTAGTCATAGTCTATTAGGTTGTGAACAATCATTAGCCTGTGAAATTAATGAATTAGGGGGCCTTTGAATAAATACACAGTATAATTAGGACTTAGTGTAAATTTAGCAACCTCTAGATTGTCACATTCATTCATAATTTATGAAAACGAATAGCTAAAAGCAACAAGGTAGGCAAAAAAAATCACTATTCTGCTGACTTTTGGGTTATGAATAGAGCTAATAGTCAGTTAAAAACGTGATATAGCTGAGTAACCGGATCGACATGCATTACAAATGTATGCCTTCGCATAAAAAGACTATAGTGACGTTTCAACCAAACTGTTTAATAAAATGACTTAGTTGAATAGCCAGATAGACATCCATCACAAATGTTTCCCTCCACCTAAAAGACTAAGTCTGGGTTAAAAATAAAAAAAGTGTGTTTTAAATAAAAAAACCTATCGGATTTGTAATAAGTTTGAATTTTCATGGAAATATACTTAAGAACAGTTACAAAGTATGAAGAACCGGAAAATTATTAAAGTGTGTGCACAATTAAAAAGGGTAGGTCTCTATTAAGTTGCATATTTAGTTCAAAGCCCCTAGACACCTATTTTATTTGTTAATGATTTGCCATAATTCAAATGGTTGTGTCCAAGATTAAATTTATTTCATAAAGTCAGAGCCATTCCCTTATTATTGCATTGTCTGTTGTGTTGTTATGTGTTTGTTATTTTGTTTGCTTGAGGACAAGCAAATGTTTAAGTATGAGGATGTTGATAGGTGTCATTTGCATAATGTTGTAGGATTGAATTTGTTATGTAATTAGTGTGAATTTGAGTGTTGAGTGTGTGTTTATGAGTTTAATTATATTAGTTTGTGTGTTTTTTTTTGTTTCTATAGGTTAGATTAAGTCTTTGAGCTTAAATGTTATATTTTTGAGCTATCGTGGTGTGTTTGTTAGTGTTTCAGGATAAATGGTGAAGAACGGAGAAGATTTGAGGAGTTTTAGGCCAAAGCCAAGGCCATGATCGCGCACAACAGGGCCACGATCGTGACAGAGAAGGAAAAGCCAGCAGCAACCAATCCACGATTGTGCACCTAGTGCACGATCATGACAAAAAGTCTCCAAGGCAGGGCCACGATCGTGCCCTGCATTGGGCTGATACAGAAACTCGAGTTTTGAGTGATTTTTCGGATTGTTTCGACCCCAACTTTGACCTAACGCCTACAAAGTATAAATAAGAAGTCTTCAGAGAGAAAAACAGAGAGAGAAAGTGTAACATCCTGTTCTCATATTAAGGATTAGGACCTGAGATTTGAGTACATATGAGTTCAAAGAGAGACTAAGGAAATGCATTTTCTTGCTCATGCATAATGTTAGCATATATGCACATAAATATTGAATGTTTGCACACACAAAA
>JANZXR010000006.1:28635062-28659301 GCA_027575705.1 Erythroxylum echinodendron
ACACGTCACCCTCGAGAGGCACGGATTCGGATATCACCATCGGTATCGGGTTCGGGTCCGACGGGAGTGGGGTGTTATAAAAGTAATTATCAATCTTATTGTACCAAGATTGTGGAGCTTGTTTTAACTAATAAAGAGCCTTTTTCAAGTTATACAGGCCTTTTCCCCTTTAATTTCAAAATGTTATGTCTGAATAACATACATTTATCACACAATTCATCATTTAAGAAAGTAGATTTAATATCAAAATGATAAACATATCATTAAAATTGTGTAGTTAACGCTAAGACAATTCTTACAATTTCAAAACGAGTTATTGGAGAGAGTTTCTTTAAAATCAATACCGTATTGCTGCACATACCCTTTTTCCAAAAGTCATGCTTAATATTTTTGTTAACTTCCATCCACATTATTTACAGGCCCCTCTTCTGAAACGACTAGGCATCTTGTCCGACACCCTACAGTACCCTCCAGTTGATATTTGATCCTGCTGGAAAGTTCCTATAGAGCTAAGCCTATTGCCCTTTTAAGGAAAAGACTTAACTCAACATTAATAAATACAAATAGTGGAGGCTGTTTTGTTTTAAAAAAATCATTTAATTAAAAATTTTGGCAGTATAACGACCACTTTTTTATATTTCCAAAATTTCCAAAGCCCTTGAAAATGTTCTAAACACTTCTATATTCACAGTAAATTATCCTCTACCAATTTTGGACTTCAAGTCCACTCACAAGTAACCTCAAACAGTTAAATCAATTAATTTTCATGTGACGAAGCTAACTACTTGTGAGGTGGAATCCCTGTTGATGAAGCTCCTAAGCATGCACCTGAGAGATTGTATTTTAAAAACATAAAATATAGTGTGAGTTAAACAAGCTCAGTGATTGATAGATTTTCTGGTCAAATCATATTTAACAATTTAAACTCCCTAAAACAAATTCATTTCATTTCGTATAATACGTTACCAATATAAAACATATATGCTTCCTGAAACTAAATTAAAATAAATTTTAACTTAAAATTCATCATACGCAATAATACAATTCGTACTTCATAAAATTAAATTCAATATTACAAATAAAGTAAGTGACATTCCATATTTTAAAATATTTTCTCAACATACTTTTAAAATAAATAGTGGTGGCATTATTATTTTCATAATTTTTCTTACAGAATATAAGCCACCATTAATTTCTTTACCACATGATACCCTAGGTATAAAATCACGGAGCTAGCTCAGCATCGCTTACCTGTGACTGGTTAACCGTTATTTATGGAGCTAGGTCTACATCGCTTACTTGTAACAATTTTGGCTAGCACTATATGTACTCTATACGTGCCGAGGGCAACACAAACACTTTACTAATTGACTCATTCTCTCTTTCTTTTTCCACTAATAACTGTAGACGCCCCTCGGACATTGCCATGCACAATCAAAATACTCTAATTGGTATAATAATATGTATAAAACCTAACAGTGTACTATAGGCTAAAAATCATTTTTCTTAGTACCTTAACTTTTGGCTTAGAATTTAAACCACTTAATAAATAAAAAGCAACTCATACATTTACAACTTGTATTATTTTCGAAATAAATTATAGAAGGATTTTATATTAATAACAATAATAATAAAATTCATAATCATACAAATTAATGCATTATTTACAATCACATGTCATTAATTCTTTTGCAATGAATTTATTCATATAAAATAATTAAAAATACACTCACAGTTTTGCAAATTTATCGCCAAGCGCACTTATGCGTTATGTGCCGCTCGTTTATTTAAACAAATCGCATTTTTCTTAGGAATTTATTTCCAAATTTGGAAATAAGGCATTAAAACTATATTTTCGGTTTAAACGAATTCGAGATTAGTGTTTAAACATGTAACACGTATGCTAAACGTATTTCTGCTTTAACTTTCGTAAGCTAATATATTGTTCTTCGTTTCAAAATCTAAATTTGAAAATTACTTAAATACCATCTTTTACCCATTCTAGCTTATCAATTTCTTCAAAACACTATCTCACACAATTAATTCACCATATGACTAAATATGTAATGCTATTAATGTTAACTTTTTCCATTTGATTTTTCACAATAACAACCTTAAAATTTCAACTTATTTACACCATAAAAATGATTAAACTTCAACAACTCACACTAGCAACTACATTTCCTCTTAAGGTACACTTGCCCTCACCACACACACACACACACACACACACACACACACACGAATATATATATATATATATATATATATATACATTTCTTTCCAATTTTTCAACACAATTCACCTAAGATCCATGTCAAGCATCATCCAAACACATCAAACTAAAAATTACAAAATTTCTCCAACAATTTTCTAGCTTGGCCAAATTGACACACATCAATTATCCTTCTAATTTCTTAACATATCATATCACAAATACATGTTTTAAAACCTATATCATTATTCCACTCACATAATATCATCTCCATCCATTTAACCACTAAAATCCCCAAACTTACATAAACTTCACCTAGTCCAAATTCATCATCTAAGCCACCAATCAATTTCATTTTATTTTCAACAAACTAATTAGCTTCCTACATATATGAATTGAAGTCTAAAAGCAAAAAATGGAATCAAACTAAATTTTAATCACAAAACGCTAACCTTGACCAATTCTTTCAAGCTTGGTCTCTTGTTTTATTTTCTTACTTTTAACCCTTTAATGCTTCCATGCTTATTGTTTACTCCATGGCAAGTCAAAAACCACCATTGATTATAAATAAATCCATCCCACCAAAAAACCCACAAAACTAGTAGCTTAAGCTAGGAAAACTTACTACGTTTTTTTTCAATCTCTTAGGTAATTGATAAGTACTGAGATTTGATCAACATTTCTTCAAATCACACTCAAAATCCATTAAAACCAATTGCCCTTTTCTTCCTATTCTCCTTGGTCAAATTCCCCTTAGTTTCTCTTCTTTTCCTTTTCTTTTTTACTCTCACAGCTAACACACCAAATGAAGCAATTCATGGCTAAATTTTTCTTTTTATACTCTCCACCAAAGCCTTAAACTTTCCATAATTATGCCATGAGCCCCCACTAACCCTAATAAACAAATATTATCTCATTTAGTGTATTACACACGTCATTTTCTCATTAGTCATCTCTAATGACTCATCACTATGTAATTAATGATTCTTAACCCTTAAGAAATCCTTCGATTGGCCATTAAGTGTGGTTCATTAATCCATTAATACCATTTTATACAAAAGACCAAAATACCCTTTAATGAATTTAATTCACCAATTAACCAAATTAAATTATGAAAATATTCCAAAACTGTCTTATCATCAAATTGACCATGAAATACTCTAATTAGGGTCAATACTTATTGTTTGGATGCTTCTAAAAATTTTCAAATGGGTCTAAAATTATAAATACCCATTATTTTCTAAAAAGGGCATTTTAATTCTAAACTTTCAAAACTCTTCAAATCCATCCAATCAGAATTATTTTTGATGCGTTTCAGTATCATTAGACTAATACCTATTCTGGATATTTTCAATTTTTTGAGGTTGGGTTCCCAAAAATCACCATGAAGCAAAAACACTATTTATTATTATTTATTATTCATCCGAAAGTACCATTCACTGAAGATAAAATTTACATTGAAATGAAAAGAAAAGGTTAGGGTTTTACAATTATACTTTGTCTTTAACACCTATTTTAGACCAATTGCATTTTTTCCTTCAATTATATCCACTAACTCCCAAGTTTCATTTTTTCTATTGCCATAAACTCTTCTCTCATTACATCTTCCCATACCTTTTCTTTGATAACATTCTCAAAATTTGTAGGGCACGAATTAGAATACAAAGTGAAAAGAGTACTCATATTTTCAATTCTAGTTATCTCAAAATCTTTCATCCAAGTAGGCCTTCTTCTAACATAATGAAGTGCTTCTTCTTCATTAATTTCAACCGCTGCTTGTGGAGTTTCAACATTTGATTTTTTAGGTGATGAAGCTGAAGATGTCAAAGTTGAGGATCTCGGTGAAGTTGAGGACACTTGATTGATTGATGTCACTGCTTGGACTATTTTCCCCTACAAATGGAATTTGAATTTCAACCTTTTTGTCATCATTTTTCCAATTCCAAATTGCTTCCCTATTAATTATTATATTTCTAATAATAAACACCTTGCTGCTAAGAGGTTATACATTTAATATGCTTTTGATGGAGTCGATAACAAAAAATGTACTTCTCAGAATTTTTATTAAGTTTGTGATGAACTTCAGAACTCACAAAAGCATAAGCAATACTTCCAAAATTCTTAAATAGATTACCGAAGGTTTCTACCTTCCAATCTTCGTATGGTGTCAAAAAGTACACTAAATATAGTTTCAACAAAAAATTAATTCGAAAGCCCTTTTGCTTGCAATAAGCTTCTTACCATTTCTACTACAGTTTGATTTTTTCTTTCATCAACTAGAATTTGCTCTGAAGTGTAAGGTGAGGTCAACTGCCTACGAATTCATTAGAAACAAATTCACCACCTCTCTAGTGTAGAGAGTATTACATTTAAGCTATTTTCTTTCTTAACCAATTCCTTTAATTTTCAAAAATGCTCAAAAGTTTTAGATTGATTCACCAAAAAATAAAACCAACCTATTCAATTAAAGTCATTTGTAAAAGTAGAAAATAATGACTCTAACTAAATGATTCTGTGTCCATAGGTCCATATAAACTAGAGTGTATTAATTCAAGGCATCTAGAAGCCTTCTAACCATTTCTTATCAGAAAAGACTTGTTTGTTTTCTAGATATGCATCCTTCATATAAAGCAATCCAATCGGTGTTTAGTAGACCATGAACCATACCTTCTTGACTTAACAACTTCAACCCTTTGATATTAAGATTCCCATATCTCAAATGCCATAACATTGAGTCCTTGTTTGTATTGACAACTAAAGTAAAGTTTTCCATTTTGGACACATTTGATAAGAACATGTAATTTCTTATGATTTCAACTCTAGCAACAACATTTCCTGTTTTCCTATCTTTAATTACCTAAGCTTCATCATTAAAAAATAATGTGTACCCACCAACCATTAATTGTCCAACACTCAAAAAATTAGTGTCAAACTAGGAACAAGCTGTACATTATCAAGAATCTTAATTTACCATTATTATTATTGATTGCCATATTGCCTTTTCCTTCAACTTTAATACTTTTGTTATCACCAAGCTTGACCTTCAATTTTTTATTCTCATCAAGATCCTTAAAAATGTATTTGTTCCCATTATATGGTTAGAGCAATCACTATCAATGAACCACACTTCACTTGAAACATCATTAATATCACAATAAGCTATAAAATTTACTTTCCTCAACATTTTCAGTTATTGTAAAATTCATTTGCTTATCCTTGTACCAAAATTCATGATTTGTGTTTAATAATTTATGCATTCACTCCTTAACACTTAATGATTATTGTTGCGAAATGCTTAAGATACTCATTTTACCTCATATTTGGTCATCATTAACACCCAATTGAAATCTCACTGAGACCTGGGGTCTGAAGATGTCTAATAGTATGCACCTTTCCCCTACATAGTAGAGAGTGAAAATGAGTTAAAAGCATATTCCTTGAGATGCTTATTTTGATTTCAAACCGTTTCACTACAACAAAGGAAGCATTTCCCGACTTTTTTTCGGCGACGAAAAAATATTCATCGTAAAAAGACAACCTTTTATGATGAAACGTATCGTTCGTCACTAAATGTTAAGTTTTAGTGATGAAACCAATAAGCGTCACCCAAGGGAAAACCTTTAGCGACGTTCAAGTAAAATCGTTGCACAATCAAGACCAATGGGTGACGATTTACAGTATTCGTCACCAAATAGTGCAATCATGATGCAATCTGTAAACATCACCATAATTTTACAAACTATTTGCAACAATCTTCGTAAATGGTCACTAAATGTTATGTATTTTGCTATGATATTACCAAAAGTCACTAAAAGGTCAATATTTGGTGACGAAATTGATAATTTGTCGTGAAACATTATACATTCAGTGATGACTGCTTTTAATTGTCGCTAAATATCAAACATTCAAAGACAATATTTCAAAATGGTCACCAAATGTTTCACATTCAGTGACGAATTTTTGGAAAAGTCATTGAATGTTTACATTTAGTCACATTTGGTGATGATTTTGAAATATCGTCTTTGAATGTTTGATATTTAGTGATGATTTCTAAAAATCGTCACTAAATGATTGAAATTTTCATAAATTATTAAACTAACTTTTTTATAATATATCATAGTTAAGATATGTTTTATTAGAGATTTGTTTTGAATGTTTACAACGTTTTATTTAGAATAAAAAACTTATAACATATTTTTAAGACTTAAAATAGTAGTATTAATTAATCATTAGTATTTACTAACATTGCAAAAATTTGTAATGAAAATTTTAGTTTCTATAGCTCCTTTGTTTTGTCTCCACTGAAAAAACCATCTTCCTTGTTGCTCATCCATCACTTAAACACTTAACTTCTACATTTTACCCATGTTACACCTTGTAAAGAAAACATTCCAGTACATATTGTGTTCTGTTTCTCTCAATTTTTGTCTTTTCTCCATCCACCGAAATCTCTTCTAACCCTGCTTAATTGCTGAAAATTTCCTAAAGCAAGTAAGTGATGCTTAAAGTTGTATGGGTAGTGTAAATGATATTAAGATGAGGTTTTAATGTTTGTAAATTGAATGCATGCGTGAGTGGTGTATGTTTCCATGTTTATGGATTGATGCATGCATGAATAGTCTGGATGCATGTGTGGGTGGTGAAGGAAGAACAAATTTGGTGATATGATTAAAAGATGAAGGATTTTAGCAATAAAGTGAGCTAGGGAATGTTATATGCAGTGTTTTTACTAAACATGCATCTATATTTTGGTCATAATTTGATCTATGACTATCTAAATTAGATGGATTTTGATTTACAGTAAACTAGAGACACATGGCTACATTTTTCATGAAGGAATTAAATTTGAAATCTGTCCTTAAGAGTCTTGAAATTTAGCTTGAAGTTGAGAATTGTGTTCTGTCGAAGTATGAAAACAGTCTATAGCTTTTTGATTATAACTTGCATGATACTGAACCAAAATGCATGAAATTGATGTCATTAGACACTTAAGACATTGTATAACATTTGATTAGGAGAAGGTGTTATATAAATACCTCATTGTCTAGGTCATAATGGTCATGCAAATCTAATGCGAAATTTGCCTAAGAAAATCTAGAAAAAAAATTACAGAACATGTGATATGGAAAAATATGGATTAGGTATTGTTTTGGGGTTTATGAAAAATCATGAATTGTTGAATTGTGCATTGATGTTACTAAAACAAAACTAAATTAAAAATGAAGAGGTCCTCAACTATAAATGATAGAATTTTGATAATGAAGTGTTTGATAAAATGGATATCATGTTATGGAAAAGGTTAGGTTTCATGAATGATATTATATAGTTGAAGAGGTTTAATCAACTTATTAAAGTTTGATAATTTCATGAAAACAAATTGGTATGTGAATGAGTATGGAATGATGTTGTATTTGTGGTAAAGTAATCTAGAAAATTGGAGTGAACTTGGTGTTAAAATGATTATGAGTTTTGGAAAAACATAAGAAAGGTGGAAGAAAAACACAACAAGGCACGATAGTACAGATGCACGATCGCTAGCTTTGCTGAAAAAAATAGAAGTTATGATCGTGCAACTGCATGATCGTGACTCTGCCGAAAAGGAGGAAAGTCGTGATTGTGCACTTGCACGATCGTGACCCGAGAGGAAATGCAAAGGGTCGTGCATCCAATCGTGCATCTTCCCAGATAAATTTTCACATAAATTGATATTTGAGCAGTCAAATAAAGGATGGATTGTTTTTAGAGTCAGAGGGGCCATAAAACTCCTACTTCTTAGGCATTTATAGAGGGCTAATCTTCCTTCTTCTTGTTTAGAGGGGAAATCGAAGCTGAGGATCACATTTGAGAATATCTCCATTGTGTATTGTTGAATCTCTCCCTCTCAAGGGACTGTTCATGTTATTCTATGACTATTAATTTAGGTATTTCTGTAAAGATGATCTGAATATTATATTGTTTTTATGTAAATCCATTACTATAATCTCAAAACAATATGTAATAATTGTGTTTTGGATTCATTTGTGGCAACTAATGATGTTGAATCATTAGAGATAACATAATATAGGTTAAATGACTCAAGCATGTGTGGCTGTTGCCTAGATTTATTTATTTTCCTTATTTGTAATGCAATTGTCTGACTAAATCTAAAGAACTTTTTTTAGGTTGTTCAATAGCTAGGTTTAGTTAAAGAGCTTGTTTTAATTAAACATGACCTAAGGGAAAATCAGGGTTAATAGAGCTTATTATTAACCTACGATTAATAGTTTCTAACAGAGATGTGAAGAAAAGATCAATGAAGTATGTTGTGTAGGCCGAGATTGAACAAAAAATTGAATTCCAAACTCATTCATTAATTTTCTCATTTTAGTCAATTTAGTTTCATTTGTTTTTATTAGTTTAATTTTACTTTATTTTGTTATTCAAAAACTAACCAAACCCCCCGATAACCTAAACATCAACTCTTTTCATTACAAAAGCTACACAAACACTCCCTGTGGATACGATCCCTACTCACTACTGCTATAAATCTTAGTGTGTAATGTTAGGTTTATTTTCTAGTGCGTTCGATAGGCATCAAGAATTTTGGTGCCGTTACCGAGGAATGTACTGCTTTAGTTTTAGCTTTTGATTTTAATTGGTGTTTTGTATATATATATATATATTTGTTTATGATCATTTTTGAATTATTTCTTAATCTTTTTATGTTTGTTCTTTTTAGTGTATGGTAGCAACAAGATCTCCACATAGAGAACCTCTATAATTTGATTCAGAGATCAAAAGAACAACTTTGGGAATACAACAAGGAATTGAACTTGAGGAAGCCATGGCCAATCTAAGAACTTTAAGAGAGTTGGCTGCAGATTTGACTTAAAGTCCTTTATGCATCACTTTTCCAAATTTTGCTAAAAATGTTGCTTTTGAGCTTAAATTTGGCCTAATCTATCTTTTGCCTAACTTTCATGGTTTTGCAGGTGAGGACACTTATAAGCATCTCAAAGAGCTTGATATGGTCTGTCTAAGCTTGAAACCTCCAGGGGTGATATATGAGTAGATATTGTTAAGGGTCTTCCCATTCTTATTGAAGGATGCAGCTAAAGAATAGCTTTTTGATCTACCCGTTGGATCATTGGCACATAGATTGAAATAAAGAGGACGTTTTTCGAAAAATACTTTCCAGCTTCAAAAACAGCTAGCATAAGAAAGGAAATATGTGAGATAAAGCAACACAGCAGAAAGTCCCTTTGCGAGTATTGGGAACGCTTCAAGAAGTTATGTGCCAACTATCCTCACCATAACATTTTAGATCAACTACTCATCTAATGTTTCTATGAGGGATAGTTACCTATGGAAAGGAGTTTGGTCGATGCAGCGAATGGTGGGGCACTATGTGAGAAGACTCTTATGGAGGCTAGGATTCTAATTAAGCATATGGTCACAAGCACCCAACAATTTGGCACTTTTAACGATGTTTAGTGCATAAACGAGCTAAATACTTCATCTAATGAACATCATTTAGATGAGCTAACTTCTTTTTTTAGAAAACTTACAATTAGATAGGCACAGGTAAAGGCATGCAGAATACGTGCAAATACAAGCCATATGATTGATGGGTGCCCAACATTACAACAGAGAAATGTGGAATACGTAAATATTGTAGGAGATAATTTTCTTAACTAATACAACCAATATTCCTAGCGTCAGGTTGGAGAGACTAACCTAACCAGAGTTATGGGAGAAATAGCAAAATTACTTTCCAAATAGGCCACAAGGAGCACAACCATTTGAATCAAGGCCATAAGCCTCCTTTACCTTAGGTACATCGTTAGAAGATGTAGTTAAGTGTCTTGAAACTAACATTTTACAATTCCAATAGGGTGTGCAATAGTTTTAACAGGAGACTAGATCCAAATTTTACGAGGTGAATTCTAGCATTCATAATTTGGAGAACAAGGTGAGCCAGATGGTAGTGGCAATAAACCGTCTAGAAGTCCAAAGAGGAGGAAAATTGCCATCACAACTTTAGACAAATATGAATAATATTAGTGCAATCACTTTGAGGAGTGGTAGGAAGCTTAAGGACTTGAAAAGAATTACTCAAACGATGGCTAATGAAGAAGACATTGAGAAGGAGCTCAAAGAAGAAAGGGATATACCATCAAGTTTAAAGGTAAATGCTGAATTCCTAATTGTTGTAAAGACTATTCCTCGACCTTTTCCTAGCAGGTTAGCAAAGTCAAATAAGAAGGATAAGGATAAGGAGATTTAGGAGACTTTTGGGAAGTTTGAGGTGAATATCCCATTGTTAGATGCAATTAAGCAAATACTGAGGTAAGTGAGAATTCTCAAGGAATGATGTACAAACAAATGAAAGCTAAGGGGTAATGAAATGATTAGGAAGAGTGAAACTATTTATGTAGTTTTTAAAAAGAAAATACCTCCTAAATGTAAGGACCTAGGCATGTTTACTACTCCTTACAAAATTGATAACACTAAGATTAAACAGGATATGTTATATTTAGGAGCATCGATTAATGTTATGCGTCGTTTTATATATGCTTCTTTAAATTTAGGGCCATTAAAAGAAACTAGTGTTACCATATAATTGGTTGATCATACTAATGCTTACCAAGATGGGGTGAATGAGGATGTGCTTGTGCAAGTAAATAAACTAATATTTCCTGCTGATTTTTATATGATTGACAAGAATGATGAAAATTCCTATACCGTAATACCTATCTTACTAGGGAGACCATTTCTTAACACGACCCAAACTAAGATAAATGTTTGCGAGGGTACCCTCACGATAGAATTCGATAGGGAAGTTACTCGTTTCATTATTTTTGATGTTAATCAACACTCTCATAATGATCATTCTATTTTTGTAGTTAATGTGATTAACCTTTCATTACAAGAAGATTGTAAGTAAAAGCATACAAATAAACAAGCAGTGGTTTCAAAAAAAGAGAAGACCAAATCTTTGAAGGTCTTGTCAAAAAGCTTGATCATTGGTCAAAAAGGGCTTCTTTATTGCATTAAATATAAAGTGTTTCTAAATAAACTTTGTCCTTATTAGGTCGATCCTTTTGTGACAACTAATGTCTTTCCTTATGTTGAAGAAGAGAATAAAAGTTTAAAAACAAGGAAGACATTGCATGTAAGTGGTCATCGACTCAAACCTTATATTGAAGAAGGTCAAGTGAAAAATGGCAAATTTGTGATCCCTAGAGACAAAATTTTGTAACATGATGAGGAAAACATGGAGTCAAACCAATGACAATAAACAAAGGCACTGTTTGGGAGGCAACCCAAGGGAAGTTTGTTTCTTTTCATTTACATTCTCGCATTTGTTGTTTATGCTAAATGCTTCATTTCTTCCATTTGATTTTACATTAGGGACAATGTAAGTGTGTGGGGGTGCGGATTTTAGTTTTCATGTACGTTTTAAAGCTTGTTTATTGCTTATGTGTATTTCTTTGCTTATCTTTGTCTTTTAGGTGTTTTAAAAATCAATCAAACTAACAATTTCTCTCTTTCTATTGCTTTTAGGACTATATAGTCATAATTAAAGAGTGAATTGACTAGAAAATTTCATGGAAACTTGAGCATTTACTTTTTGTCTTGTAATTGGTCAATATAAATTATCTTTAGAAGAGTAGTGACTAATGGTAGCCCTAAGCCAATGACATTTTGAGCCTTATAAACTGACACATCCATATCAGTTTTATTGTCTTTTATTTAGGTGTGATCTTCATGACATGTACATCCTAACTTTGGTTTGATTTTCTACTCAAGACTACATTTTTATCACATGCATTAATATGAACATGATATAGGCATTCTCTGTTTTTACAAGCTACATTAGCCAAATAGCTTAACTATCGATATGATTTTTCCTTTTGATAAGCCCCCTTGAGCTTTATTATCCTTTTTTTTATGCTAACCATATTACATGCTTTTAACCTAACTAAATGTCCTACCTAAGCCTTAAAGCTAGTGATATCAATGAATTCCATTATTGTTGTAGCTCCTTTCAATTTTTGTTGAAAAAAGAAGAAAAAAGAAAAAAGAAAATAAAAGGAAAGAAAGAAAAATATGTTTAAATAAAAGTATTAAGGAGGAAATCCATTTATTTTGTTAAGTTATTCATGATTAATTTTTCCTCCTGAAGTTGTATGGAATGGGTGATTTGAGTATGATGCATATAAGGTAGATTTTGTTTTGAAGGATCACCACTGATGGTTATAATGTATTGTTTATCATTAATTTTTATGAGCGATCCCTTCTAACTCTTTATCTTTCATGAAAATTGAGATGTGAGAGCTTGAATCTAAACTATGAAACATAGTTTTTGCATTCATCATAGCTGGTGGTACCCAGTTTTGAGTTAGTGTTGGATTTTGCGTTTAATGTTCCATTGAGCATTTTCTTATGTTCAATAGCTTTGATATCTTTTACATCACATTATCCAAACACATTTCACCTTAACCCTTACCCATAATACCTAAAAATCCTTTGATTCATAATTATGCATGTGAATCTTAATGGTAGAGAAATGAAATGATTTGCAAATTTGTGGAATGTCTTGATCATGAATGGTGTTTGAGTGTACCTATGGATCTATCTTATTCACATTTTGTCAAATTCTACCCCTAGATTGCTTAGTTTTTGAAGGGAATGGTTATTGATTGATCATGAGTAAAATCAATTAATTTTTAGTTCTTGCTATAGTTTTGAAACTTATTTATCTTTTCTTATGACTATTTATTCTTAAAAAATATGGAAAATTTGAAAGTGTTTTGGTTTGTGACTTTGATTCTTTTGTTTTGCCCATGTTCAAAAGCTAAGTGTGAGGGAACAACGCCAAAATTCTTGATACGTGTCGAATGCACTAGAAAATAAACCTAACTCTGGATAGTAAGATTTATAGCAGTGGTGAGTAGGGGTTGTATTTACAAAGAGTGTTCGTGTAGCTTTTGCAATGAAAGAAATCAATGTATAGGATATAGGGGGTTTGGTTAGTTTCAATAAGAAAATAAAATAAAATTGAACTAAGGAAAACAAATCAAATTAAAAAACATCAAAATGTGAAATTGATGAATGATTTTGGAATCCGGTTCTTGATTCAATCTCAGCCTACATACAAATAAACATAATTCATTGTCTTGTTATTCTCTCACCTCTTAGAAACTATTAATTGTACGTTAATAACAAGCTCTGTTAACCCCGATTCTCCTTTAGGTTGTTTTTAGTTAAAATAAGCTCTTTAACTGAACCTAGCTATCAAACAACCTAGAACAAGCTCTCTAGATTTAGTAGGAAAACCATATTATGAACTAGGAAAACAAATTAATCTAAGCAACAACCACATAAGCTTGGGTCTCTTTTAACCTCAATTTTCCCTTAGGTTATGTTTAATTAAAATAAGCTCTTTAATTAAACTTAGCTGACAAACAACCTAGAACAAGCTCTCTAGATTTACTAAGACAGTCACATTACGAACTAGGAAAACAAATTAATCTAGGCAATAACCACACAAGTTCGGGTCATTGAACCTATTTTATGTTATCCTTAATGATTAAACACCAATAATTGCAACAAATGAATATAAAGCATAACTATTACGTATTGTATTTCATATTTTGGCACTGGGTTTATATATAAACAATTAAATGAGAATAAGAATTCTAATTATCCATACATAAATACCCAAATCAATAAGCAAAGGATGAGACAAACAATCTTAGAGAGAGAAAGAGCAACAATACACCGTGAAGATACGCCTAAATGTGTTCTTCAACTTTAATTTCACCTTGGAACTAGAAGAAGGAAAATTAGCGCTTTATAAATCCCAAAGAATCAAAAGTTCTACCCCTCTTCTTTGTCCAAAAACAATTCATGCCCTTCTTAGTTACTTAAATGTCCTTTTATAGAAGAAATTAGGTTTTTACAAGGATGCACGGTACCGTTCATCTTCCCAGAACCCTAAATTTTAGCATAAATAAACATTTGAGTGGCCAAACGAATGATGGATCATTTTTGGGATAAGAGGAGTGACGTAACTCCTACTTCTTGGGCATCTATAAAGGGCTAATCTTCCTTCTTCTAGTTCAAAGGGGAAATTGAAGCCGAGGATCACATTTCAGCATATCTCCATTGTGCATTGTTGAATCTCTCTCTCTTTAGGGATTGTTTACGTTATTCTATGTCTACTGATTTAGGTATTTATGTAAAGATGATCTGCATGCGTTCGTTAGATTGTTTTTATCTGAACCCATTACTATAATCTTAAATACGATACATAATGGTTGTATTTTGGATTCATTTGTGGAAACTATGGTGTTGAATCATTAGGGATAACGTAAAATAGATTAAATAACCCGATCTTGTGTGGATGTTGGCTAGATTGACCTAATTTTCATATTTTGTAATGCGACTATCCAACTAAATCTAGAGACCTTGTTCTAGGATGTTCAATAGGTAGGTTTAGTTAACTTGTTTTAATTAAACACAGCCTAAGGAAAAACCGAGGTTAACAGAGCTTGTTATTAACCTACGATTAATAGTTTCTAAGACAATTCAATGAAGTATGTTGTGTAGGCTAATATTGAACTAAGAATCAGATTTTGAACTCATTTATCAATACTAAGAACCAGATTCTAAACTCATTTATCAAATTTCTCATTTTTAGTCGATCTGGTTTCATTTGTTTTTATTAGTTTAATTTTATGTTATTTTTTATTCAAAAACTGACCGGACCCCCCAATATCCTAAACATCAGTTCTTTTCATTACAAAAACTATATGAATACTCCATGTGGATATGATCCTTACTCACCACCATTATAAAACTTAGTGTGTAGAGTTAGGTTTACTTCTGATGCATTTGACATGCATCAAATCAGCTTTTATATGCCTAAAATTCTTGCAATGACGATATTGAATGCCATTTTTGTTGCATCTATTTTCATCATAAGACTTCCTTACTTGTCCATCTCAACCTCAACGTCACCCTTAGCCACGACCTCTGCCTCGAAAACCTCCTCTTTTGTGACTTCATCTGGTTGATTTTTTAGATTCATAAACTATATTTGATGACTCCCCTTCACTTGAAATGCCTTTTCATCATTCTTTTCAAGCGATCTGTTTATTCTTGCCTCATAAGCTTGCAAAGAACCCATTAATTCATCAAATGAAAATGTATTCATGTCCTTAACTCCTCAATAGCTACTACTATATGATCGAATTTAGGAGTCAAACTCCTCAACACTTTTGCAATAACGATTTGATTACTAATATTTTCACTAAATGAACACATTTTGCTAGTAATTATAGTTACTCTATAAAGGAAATCTTTCACTGATTTCTCTCCATTCATGCTTAAAGTTTCAAATTCTCGACGAAGAGGTTAAAGTTTTATAATTACCTTTGAATTACTTTGAAATTCCTTATCTAAAATTTTCCAAGCTTCTTTCGAAGTAGCGGTTGTTACAATTCTAAAAAAATGTTATCATGAACAACTTAGTGGATTGTCACCAATGCCTTCCAATCTTTCTTTCGTTTCTCTCTCAACCAATTTTGTTCATCTATATCTTCATATCCCTTGTCTACAAAATCCCAAAGATATTGGAACTTGAATAAGTTCTTTATTTTAATGCTTTATAACTAAAATTTTTCTCCTTAGAAAATTGGAATTAATGGCGTGGAGTTGGAGCTTATAGTTGCTATAGCTAAAGCTATTTTTCTTTCCCTTATTTTTTTTGCTCACGAGTTTGATAGAGGAGGAAGACAAAGAAAGATTGAGATTTTAAGTGGGTGCACACTCTCTTTCTTACTTTTCACTCTATACTCTCACCCCCTTTTGCTTTTGATGTACAAGCTATTGTGGAGGTAGTGAAAAAGTATATGTTAAGGATAAGACAAAGTGAAAAACTTTGCAAACAATTTTTTTTTGTATTCTCTTATAAGCCCAAAACTAAAATTGTTCTGATACCAAACTTGTTAAGTATAACATACAAAAAACACTTCACCAAAATGTCATAGATAATTTCATTATCAAAAGTAGCCTTTAAATAGGTGAAAACATCCATAAAATTAGCTAACCCACTTACACAACTAAGACCATTTGTATCAGAAAATTATCCACTAAGAGCACTAGCCCAAAACTCCTAAACTTGAGCTATACTTCAACACTACCCAATTGAAAATAGAAAAATATGAAACCATTTTCAAATATGTTTTTGACTCAGCTTGGAATCATTCCTCAATAATTATGAACTAGTATTTATTTATTATTAAACAAGTAAGCACATTAGTGAA
This sequence comes from Erythroxylum echinodendron, assembly GCA_027575705.1. Lineage (NCBI taxonomy): Eukaryota > Viridiplantae > Streptophyta > Magnoliopsida > Malpighiales > Erythroxylaceae > Erythroxylum > Erythroxylum echinodendron. Next base: position 28,651,593 of record JANZXR010000006.1, read on the forward strand.
GTATCCCATGACATTTGTTAATTTTTATTCTTGGAAGTAGTATTATGGTTCAAATAATGTGCATTTTGATTTTTATTGGAATAATAAGTATTGTAACTATAAGTAAGTTACATTTAGAAGGATATTTGTTGTAAAATATTTGTAAAATATAAAGCAAAATTTACCGATTAACATGACCCAACTTGACTAGTACTTGTTTCAAGCAAGAGTTGGTATAGTAAGGAGAGAAGAAGAGTTTAAAAAGATGAATAAGAAAATAGATCATCCTACTAAATCACTTTATAAATGCATCTATTTGGTGAGTTCAATATATTAGTCCGTGAATATCCTACGAAAACTTATCACAAGTAATACATTGCCTGATTGTACTACAGATCAAGCATAGGTATACAAAAATGTCGTAACTCATTTAAAATAATAACAAGTTCACTTATATATGAAAATACCATGATTGAATACAAAAGCTACCATGCCTTAATTTTAAAATATATCAAAATAAAATATATTTTTATTAATCATATGTATAAAAAAATACCACTATTCATTAAAAGCTTCTACAAGCTATAGTTTAAAATGAGAATACCATGAACAAGTACAAAGAATACGATAAGAATAGCATGAATGAGTAAAAAGAATACCAATCATATGTTTGATGCCATTTTTAATTTTAAAAAATAAAAAATTAAGTTTGGACCGAGCTCAATCAGGATTTAGCTAGGCTTAAGTCCAAATACAAAAATTTGGGTGCAGTCCTGAACTAGCTCGAGCTGACCCGACCCATTTCTAAGTATAATGAGAATACCATAATTAAGTGAAAAAAGTATCTTGTGTCACTACAAACTATAATAGAACACTATAAATATATTATTATAATTATATTCAAAATGAGAGATAAGCAGTATAGCTAGGATATGGCAATTTTTAGCCCGATAAAAACCCATAAATGTGTGGGATTATAGATCCTCATTGGGTTTATTTAAAAGGAGCAGGACAAAAAAGAAAAGCCGTAAGTAGTGCACGCAGAAGGTGACAACTGTGAGAGTTTCTGAGGACCCTCATTATTTGGGAAGAAGCGATTGAGCAACGAGGCTACCATAAGGAGGCATAGGAGTGCTAGGAAAACCAAAATCCACTAGAATCAAGCTGGTTCGTGGTGGGTGGTGGAGAGACTTGGAAGCTCTTGACATCAAGTCAAAAATGGTTTCCAGGATTAGTAAAGTTCAACTTGATTAAATGAGTCTTTCTTACCCTTAAATCTTTTCATTTCTAGTTTCTTATGCTTCAATTACCTTAAAATGGTTAATTTCAGTTTATGAATGTAGGTTTGATTGTTTTATTCTACTATTTCAGTTATATCTTTAATTACCAAGTGAAGTTAGCATTCATGCATTGTATGAATTCCCTACTCTCTGATTCATGTTCATAATATGATTTGAGATGTCTTTTGCATATTTGTATATGAATCTACAACTATCATGGAGTCTTCCATTTGTAATTTATAAGATGTTATTTATTATGTTAATTGGAATTATCTCTTTTTTACTATACTTCAGTGCTTAAATAAAAAATTATATTTTTGGTAGATGACAAGTAAAGATTGCATCAAATTAGAGCATTATTAGTCAAAATAATGAATTTCAGAAAAAGTGCATAGATTATTGTGGTGGACTAAGTGTGATCACTCTTAATGCCAAATTCACTTCAAGAGTTCGAATTTAATTAGGAAACTTATTTCCATCCCTATTATATAGGGATTTGGATTTGTTTTAGATAGAGATCTTTGTAAGAAAGAAGTATAATAGGTTTTGAGCAGGAAAAGAAGAAAAAAACACATCTACCACCTTCTCCATCGTTGTCCTTTTATTTTCTTAGTAGTTTTCTCTCAATATTTCATCTTTTCTTTTACTTTTAGTGTTGGAACTAAAGCCATGTGAGAATAAATCCAAATATTCTGATTTAAGAGGATTCAAAACTCTAGTTGTAACCTAAAAGGTTCTTTTATAAACTTCTATTCATGTTTTAATTCAAGTATTTCTTGTTTTATGTTCTTATATTTCATGAATAATTAATTTTAATTAATTTGACAAATTAATTTGATGTTGATTATTTGAAACCTATCCATAAATTCAAATTTGTAATTGTCATTAAGGATTGGTACAATTAGCAAATAGGATATTTGTGAAGTTGCAGATTTAACTTATGAGGATCAAGAAAACTAAATTGAATAGTTATAGCTATCTCAATTATTTAATTTAGGGTCTAGTTTTTCACTAAGCTTATTGCTATCATTTAATAGATATGAAATTCTATCATACCTAATTAATTAATGGTAAGTTTTGGTTTGATTGCAGAGTTTGAACTAATTAATTTAGAAAAATTTAAGACTTAATAGCTATCCTAACATGTATCTATCCTAACATGTTTCAGACTAACTAATTGAATTGTTAAAATTATTCTTTTTATACCAATCATTAATGTTAAAATTGGATGAGATATTTCTCTTAAATAAAAGTTAAGTACTCTTGAATTTCTGACTTTAATATTTGGTTGATTTATTTTAATTTCTTGTTAATTTTAGTTAATTAATCATAAACTCGAGTTGTTTAATTAAAATTAAAAAAGTAGATTTTCGTTCTCTTGGGATTTGGCCTGATTCCACGACTACTACAAGAGTTTAGAGGATTATAATTAATTTTGAGGGTTTTAACAACTCAATCAAAATTGTTGCGTTATTGTTGGGGAACCATTTTAGTTTCTTAGTTTCTTTGTGTTATTTTATCATTTATTACTACTATCTTGTCTTGTATAACTCGTTCTTCTTAGATAGGTGAATTGCAAAATATAACCTAGAAATTGAGAAAACAACGCGCCGTTTAAGAAAAGAGACTAAATAAGGAAGTAGTAATTCACCTTTAACAGTAAAAGTTGAGATAGATCTAACAATTGGTGAACATTCAAATTTCTAAGAAGTTGAAGAAAATATAACAAATCCTAACATTAGAATGTTGAGGGAGTTAGCGACACTAAATTTGAATTAATAACCATTATACATATGATTTTTAGATGTTGAGGTAATTCTGAATAGAAATCTAATTTGATTCACTTACTCCTAATTTTTTGTAGAAATGCAAGTGAAGATCCACATAAAACTTGAAAGAATTTCATGTTGTTTGCTTTAGAACGAAGCCACAAGGAGTGATAGAAATCTTGGAGCCTTTCTAATCTCATTGAAAGATAAGACAAAGGATTGACTATATTATCAAAAATATGACCCTTATTCTAATCATTATAATCCTGGATGGAGGGATCTTTTAAAATTTAGATATGGAAATAAAAGAGGGTAACAAAAGCATAAACCTCACAATTTCAACAGACAACCTCAAGTACCTATATATACTTAATCATAATCTTCAAATTCAGGTATGTCTTTGGATGAAATTGTTAAGGCACATACTGCTAATACTCCATAATTTCAATAGGAAACAAAAGCAAGCCTTCAAAACTTAGGAAATCAAATCACTCAATTAGCCATCTATGTTAATAAATTGGAAGCAGAAGCATTAGGAAATTACCTTCCTAAACGGTAGTGAATTCTAAGGAGAATGTGAGTGCAATGACATTAAGAAGTGATAAGGAAATTCAATCTAGATTTTCCTTACCTATAGAGGTAGAAAAGCATGATGAAGGGGAAAAAAAATGAACCTCCAATTCAAGAGTCAATAAAGTAAAAGATGATTTATTTTCACCGATATCAACTAATGCATGTGAACCTCCTTTTTCTGGTAGGTTGGCTAAATCAAATAAAGAGGAACGTGAAAGAGACATCTTAAAAACCTTCGAAAGAATGGGAATCAATATACCACTTTTAGAAGACATCAAGTAAATTCTAAAATATACAAATTTATTAAAATAAATATGCATAAATAAAAAGGAAGTTGCAGGATAAGGTGAGAATAATTTTGGGTAAGAGTGAATCAGCTATGATGTTGGATCCCGCTTTTAGAATTTTTTTATATTTTTTTATATTTTAATTATTTTATTAGATTATCAAGCATGGAAAATAAATTAGAAAGTATGAAGTTGAAATTTTTGGATTTTAATATGGTATATTATGGATTTTGGTAAGGTGGTATAAAGTAAAAGGAGTTAGTAGGAATTTCATAAATAAGGAAGGGCGAAGAGTGGAAACTCAAAACATTGTCTTAAGATAATAAGACAAAAGAAGAGAAGAGTCGTGATGGTTAAGGAAGAAAATAAGAAGAAAGTCATAGAAGAACCTAGAAGGAGAGAAAAAGACACTAAAGCAAGGAGAAGAAAAGAGAGAGAAGAAGAAGGAAAAGCTTAGGTGAGTTCTTTGTCTAGATTTTCTTATTTTGATAGCTGAAGGAAGTAGAAAAAGTCAGTTTCATGTGAAGAAAAGGAAGAAGGAAGTGGAGAAACTAGGTTTTGTATAATGAAGGTAAAGAAGAAGAATAAAAGGATGCTGTTTTCTTTAGATCTGCATAGATCTTGGTTTTCTAGTTAGAAAGAATCAAGAATAAATCAAGTTAGAGTTTATTTATGGATAACATGTAGTTTATGCATGTGTGTTGATGAAATGAAATAGTTTGTCCTAGGTAACCAAGAATACCGACAACAAGAGCAAGGAGAAGACCAAGCTTGATCTTGGAAAATATCAAGTTAAATATCCAGTTAGATAGGTGGGTAATATATTTATGGTTCTGTGATGATGAACTAATATTTATGTGTATGTGTGATAACTATGTTTTTTTATTTCTTCTGTGAACGTATGCCATGTTGTTTGTTAAAGATTTTGTTATTTTGTATGGATGAGAAAGAAAGAACTTTAAGAATCATGGAAGCATGAACATATTCGGATATGTATGAACTATATATGTAAAACTCTGTTATGTGGGCGAGAGAGAATCCGTTTTGTCTGTCACATGCATGTTAACCAAAAGCCTTCTTCCGGCTGCCCGCTTGTGGCCACGAGATCCTGAGAAATTGGACTTGTTTCATTCTACGGTGTAAACTTCGGTTTTGCCGTTTCGTTCCAAGGAGCTCTCGAGCCATTGTGTGTGCATTGCATTTCTGAATATGATTGATAATATTTTCAACTCATCTGCCTTGTGATTATGAGATGTGTTATGGATGCTTATGGTGTAATGTATGGTTCATTATCATTGGCTATAAATGTATTAGCCACTGAGCTGTGTAGCTCATCCACTTTTCTTCCCTCCTCAGGTACAAACCCAGAAGAAAATGATCCCTGCAAGGCATCAAAACCACATCATTAGTTAAAGACATTTGAACTAAGTCGGTCCTGTTATAGCACATTTGGCATATCACCATGGAACATTTTGTATTTTGTATTAAAGTGATGTTTAATTTAGTTTGTAATAACTCTGACATTGTTTTCCAAACGAATGTAATGAAATTAAATTCGGTGGTATGAATTCGTTATTTGAAAGATTTGGATAATGATATGTATATGTGTATGTTTTGTTTAACAAATGTGCCAACGATTGTTAGTCTTAGAATAGCACGTAAGAGTGGGAAAGGTTGCATGTGAAAAACGCAGACGAAAGGAATCGTCTGTGATGACGTCAGAATACAGCCGAAAGGAAAAATATAGAGGAAGAGTATCGTCTGTGCTGACATCAGAACACAAACGAAAGGGAAAATATGAAGGAGAAGTATCGTCTGTGCTGAGGTCAGAACACAGATGAAAGGGAAAATATAAAGGAGAAGTATCATCTATGCTGACGTCAGAACACAGACGAAAGGATGAATCAAGAGTAAAAGGATTGTTTATAAGGACGTAATAACATATAGGATAGAACACAGACGATAAAGGGTCAACATAGAAGATAAAAGTCAACTACAGAGGATAGAACATAGAGGATAGATTATAGGCTAAGGATAAGACGAAGGAGTTAAGAGGTTATGTTGATTGAAGGATTCGTCTGTGTTACTGTTCACAGACGAAAGAGTTAAGAGGCTATATTGGTTGAAGGATTCGTCTGTGTTATTGTTCATAGAAGAATTAAAACACAGAGGACACGTATCGTCTGATGAATTAAAACACAGAGGACACGTATCGTCTGTGTTACTGTTCACAGACGAATTAAAACACAGAGGACACGTATCATCTGTATTATTATTCACAGATGAATTAGAACATAGAGGACACATATCGTCTGTGTTACTGTTCACATACGAATTCGAACATAGAGACTCGTATCCTCTGTGTCACTGTTCACTGACTTCAGACGATAAATTCTCCGTCGATAAAAGGTCAACCCAGAAGATAAAAGTCAACCACAGAGGATAGAACACAGAGGATATATTAAGGACTAAGGAGAAAGAGTTAAGAAGTACTAAAGTGAGGTGCATCTTCTGTGTTTCTATTCACCTTGTATCTTCTATCCCAATGTTAAACCCTCAGACGATAGAGTCGGACTTGGGTGTCTTTATGGAAGTTGTAGATTTTGGGATGCTCTTTCAAACCATATCAAGAACACCTTGATCGGATTTCTCTAGAGAAACTTATGGCAACTGGAAAACATCGTCTGTGTTATAGACTTCGTCTGTGTCACAGACTTACTGTTCACAGACATCGTCTATGGTACTGTTCATGCTATCGTCTGGGTTACTATTCATAGATATCTTCTATCCTATTTTTGACCCACCAGACGATATAATTGGCCTTCGATATCTTCTTGAAAGTTGTAGTTCTTACAATTTTCTTTCAAACTAGCAAAGAAACCCTGATTTGGATGTCTATAACAAAAGTTATACTAGTAACCCCGAATCACGTATATGTAAGGTGTGAACTCGCCAACGCTATCCTTTGAAGTTCTTTCGGTTGAAATGGATAAATGATGATCGAAGAGCGGTGCTGAACTAAGAAGGAGAGCTGTTGAGGGCAATTATGGGTGATGAATATGTGTAATCAGTACGCGACAGTGGCAGTATCGGGAAAGAGAGGATAAACACAATAATGGATAAGGTATTCTCTTTCGGAGAATACTCACGTCTTAGGATACGTTTCATGTGAGTAGGACTTCGATAACGGGGTCTAACATTTTTGGTATCAGAGCTTTAGGTTTGTTTCCTAGGCTTAGAATGCATATTAGTACGACGTGTGTGCTGTATGATTTCTGTTTGCATTATGTGCCATGCATACCATGCATACATATAGGAAAGAAGAGTGAAATGTAGCTAATTCATCACGCTTATTTTCGTAGGAGTAAGATGCCACCTCGTAGAAGGACACGAGAAATTCTGCAAGGATTAATTGCACCTGACTCTCCACCAAGAGAGGAGAGTACGGATGAGTCTGTAGCCCCAGGAAATGCTGAGGCTTTTGTAGGGCACGGTAATAAGCCCTCTTCGTCCACCTCCCAGGAGTCACCTGTTCGACAAGAACAAGTGCCTCCATTAGATCCGAGGCTGTTTCAAGCCTTTGTTCAAGCTTTTGTACAAGCGATGGGTCAGATGCCATCCACGTCCACTCCAGCCCCATCCAAGAAGGGGAAACGGTTTGATAAGCTGAGAAAGTATGGTTTTGTAGATTTTTATGGCACTACAGATCCTGAGGAAGCTGAGACTTGGTTGAGGAAGATAGAAAGAATATTGGAGCAGATGGACTGTGAAGAAGATGAAAAGATTGTATATGCAGCTAGCTTGTTACAGGAGGATGCCTT
>JANZXR010000006.1:28664274-28678097 GCA_027575705.1 Erythroxylum echinodendron
CCAATACAGGGATTCCCAATTTTCGTTTGAAAGCGTATTTATAATATCATAACCATCATTGCGCATATTAAAAAAAAAATTGTTTGTCTATTAGTGCTGTACTTATTGCGATTTTATCTGTGAATTTAAGGGATTCGTTTTCAAAATTATTAGTACACACGAGTTAATAGTATGAAGTTTCACATATATGCATAAATTATAGTTAATATTGCCTTCTACCAAAAACCAGGCTGTACCTATTGTTTCCTTTTTTTTCCCCTTTCCATTTTGGGTTTATAACTTGATGCATGTACTTATTTTGCACTTTAATGCACATTAAGCAGCTTATAAGTTTAGGCAGACATGTATGGATGTGTGGTGTGCTTGTGCTTGAAGACTGAAACTACCTTCCTTTCCACCTGAAGAGCCTAAAATTGCAATTTGATTTTATTTTTATACAATTATAGGAGGATGCAAGATAAGAAGAAACATAGTACTAAACAACGTTAATGCTCCGAACGGAGAGAAGGGTTTTCAGATTTGAAGGCAGAGGCGAGACTCAAGCGGGAGAGGCACGACAGCGAGAGGTGACCCAGATTTGAAGGGAGGCGCGACAACGGGCATGGCGAAAGGAGCGACCCCTCTCTGGTCTCTACCCTCCCCTGTTCAGCATCGTGGACGATTCTGCCTCGATGGAAGGTCTTTCGTCGGCCATCTATGAGGCAATGGACAAGGGTGATTTCTCACACTTCAAAACAAGTTTGCCTTCTCTTTCAAGGAAAACCCTAAGCATACTTACAGGTGACAATGCCACCGTGGGGGCTGTTGTCTCAACAGCTACCTCAAATACTCCGAAACTAGCTAAAAATTGGCATAGCAAATTTCTCTCCCACCATAACAAGGGCTAGTTGAAGCATTATCAAAATGTATTTAAAAATGAGGTTGTATCTCCACCTCTAGAGTTATTAGCTGTCGGTGTCCAAGCTTGGTCCACTGCTCTCATAGGATTTTTTTGGACTAAGCGACCTGCTGCTCTCATAGGATTTTTCTGGACTAAGCGATCTGCTTTTATGGCTGTAAATGCGTGGGTGAGAGCTCAATAGGAAAACAAAGGCTTGTAGCATGTGATGTTACGTGAAGATGGTACCATCTTCTTCAAATTTGTTGATGAAACATTTCTTAAGGAGATTGTAGAACAAGTTCCAGTGGCACATTAGAGGCCAGCCACTCTTTCTACAATAGAGGTCAGGTATGGAACTTGATAGAAGAAGAATTGAGGTTCTGCCATTGTGAGTTCGATTTCATAATTTACTGATGGAATTTTGGACAGTGAAGGGGCTAAGTTTCTTAGCCAGTGCCTTGGAGAAACCTATGTATATGGACTCTCAAACGACCAAAATGGAGAGAATTAGATATGCAAAACTTTGTACTGAAGTGCAAAAGAATGAATCTTTACCTAACAGCCTTCCTGTGCATCGATTTAGTGAGACGGGAGAAAAAATACGTGTTGATATTCACATCTCTTATCTATGGAAGCCAAACTTTGCTAACAAAAAATGATAACCTATAAGTTGAGTTTTTAACACTAGTTGATAGAAGGAGTTAATTGAGTCGACTTCAATTGTTACTGATGAAACAAGTGAGGTAGTTGAAGATCTTCCCTCTGTCGCTAAACTACAAACTCAGTCAATAAGGATTGATGAGACAATAACCACCCGCGTAGTTTTTAGGGACTAGAAGCAATCTGTATCAACTGAGCATAATACTCAACTGATCACTAATAGTGAGGATTTAAATTTTGAAGAAACAAAGAAAACTAAAGGTTTATTGGATTTTATACGGCACATTACACCTACTGATATTAATGCAGAAAATGTGAAGAGTTTGGACAATGGAGCAATTGAGTTCACTTTCTAATATTTGGAACATTATCAGATAGATGGATCAACATTCTGACTCTATCAGCAAATGTCGGGAAAATTGAGAATGTTGTTGCCAAACCCTCTACGATTAGGACAGAATATGCATAACAAACAACAATGAAAAAATTCAGTGATGACTGTGTGGTAAGTTAGGGCATAGAGAATATCATCTCTCAGACTGAAGAACAAGCAGAGGGTTGCGATTTTCTATTAGCTGCAACCCAAATTTCAAATATCCCAAGAAATTTTTGTGTGCAGTTCAAAACTGCAAAAAGAAAATCAGCAAAAAGAAAGAAAGCAAAACTCCAAATACTTAGAGCGTTTTTTCAAGCTAACATCGTTAAGTTGTCTTATTTAGAGAGTTTTGGATCACATTATAATATGATAATAGGCCTAATATCTTGAACTTATTGCAGTGTAGCCATAGTTTTAACGGTAATTATATAAAATTTTCAATTTTTCAATAAAAAAAGAGAGCCTAAAATTGCAATTGGAAAGAATTGTCGTGACTCGTTGATATGATGACAATTAGTAGACTATGGTGCAGTGACTGGTAAATGTGGGGTGGGGAACTGGGACCTGTCGAAATGGTCATGCCATTATTACTGTCGTTATTATCATGCTCGTGCATGACCCCCCCAGACAGACGTGGTTGAATTGAATGGCCTTCTTTTGTAGTGATAACGTCATCACACATTTCCCACGTCCTAACAACTTGATGCATTTTCTCAAGTATGATGTAGAAAAATGATAATAATAATAATAAAGGAAAACCAACACTAGTAGAGTTATAATCAAAATAATTGCATAATCTTTGGAAATCGTCAGTTGGAAAGGCAGAACAGAAGGGCCAGCCAATTAAGCACTTCCAAACCAGGCCGCCAATTATGTTTTGACATTAAAAGCATATATAACATTTGTTGCTTTTTAAAATCATATGCAAACATTAAAGTAGTCAAGTTCGCATGTTCATAATTCTAAAATTTCATTGTGGACTGACTAGGATTGCGAACTTGGCACGTCCTGGGGTTAAATGTGGTGGGGTTGTTGAATTTGCCAAAGCAATGGTGACTTCTGGCGATTCCAAGCATTTCTGTAGAGTTCAATTGGATTTGAAGGTGATGGTGGATTGGGGAGCCCACTCATAACAGCTCCAGAGATGGGGCAGTAGGAACAAGGTGGCCAAATTGCAGTGTCCTGTGCGTTTCAGTCGCAGCGAGTAGCGACGGTTGAGAGAGACGTTTGAATTTGGGTTAGGACGAAGAAGAATTATGAGTTATGACTCGTGTATAGTGGGGCTGTGCAAATGTCGATATTGCCTTACGCTCTTTTCATGCCTCAGCGTTCTCTTTTATTCGTAAAACTCATTCTACACTTAAAGAAAGTTCAAATATTCGTTAGGTTCCTGTTGCAGTGGTACTGTCTGTTCTAAGTTTAACAAAATTCATATCCAGTCCGGTAAAAATCATATGCAACTCAATGCCCAGCTTCACTTCTATCTTGCTTTATGGTTAAATATACTAAAATTGTCTATTATCTTGTTATTCTTCAGGAAGATACGATGAGACTTGGATTCTGTTGTTAAAGTTACTTATATTCTTTATCAACTAATTAATTAATTATTTTTAATGTATTTTAACGATTATGAAACCTTAATTTTATAATTTCATATGAACATAACAATTCTATAATACATCATATAACAACGTATTCCTAATTTTTTAAAATAATGTAACAACATATCGATAAATTGGTCAATTTTATTCTTCAATAAACAACATGGATCACTATAGTTAAATTCCAACCAAAGAGAGTTTTGTTAAAACCACCAATAGCACATTAATCGTTACTTCGTATTCCTTAGGAACAGATCATCTCTTCCTGTTATCTTGTTCCTACCATATTTTATAAGCATTCATTTATCTAATAAATAGGACCCGTAGAAAATAAATAGATACATGCTCATAAAACAAGATAAGAATAGAGTAATAGAATTAGATAATCTGAACCTTAATTGTTCTGCTTCTAGAAACTACCTATTGGGTTATCTCTTTTTTTTTATAAAAAAAGAATGCCAAATAAGTCATATTTAAACAATTTATGTTTTAAATTGTATACTTACTGTTCGTTTGTAATATAATGTAGGAATTAAGTGGCAAACTTGCTAGTCAACTTGATAATTATAAGGAAATTTTGCCGGTAGTCTTTTGTGATCATAAGATGATAGATTCAAGTAATAGAAACAGTTTCTTTGTAAAAATACAAAAAAAATATTATATACATCGTAACTTTTTATAGATTCCCACAAAATAGAAAATTTTGTATATTAAGTACGATAACTTTTGAGAGTGAATGTTGGAGTAACTGATAAAATTGTTCCTTTATAATTATAAAGTTACAAGTTCAATTCATTGAAACAGCTTATTTATAAAAATATGAAAAGAAAATTGCATATATTATGACCCTTCTATACTCCCATAAAGCGAGTAGTCTTATGCATGCATCGGAAAGCTTGTTTCTTATTTCATTTTAAAGTTATCTACATGGACGTCCTATACATGGTATTTAATCAATCATTAGTTCAGGAAATTATTCAGCTTTTGCTTCCGCTTTGCTTGGACTGGGAGATTGACTTATAATCAGTTAGTTAATAAAGCAAACTTTGTACTAATTATATTGTGTTATGAAGGACCTGAAGAGAAATAGGGTAATGAAGGTAAAGCCTACTCTACGGTAAAAATCATTCCGCCTAAAATTTTCATGGTTTGATTTTCAAAAAACGAGCGATTTATTTCTAGTGTGGTTTTTATAGTCTTATGTACAATATGCACAATTTCTCTAAAACTAGTACAGTAAGACTCCTCCATGTGCTGTAGCCTGTAGTAAAGTGGAAAAATAACAATCAAATTCTTTTCGAATATTTATAAAATTACTAGGTCAATTATTTAACTTCGATTTAAATAGAAAAATGTCATGTTATTAAATTTTAATTTTTTTAAAATATAAACATTTGATATTGTAATTATAGTGGAATAAAAATAAAATATCACCATTATACTTCATTTAGAAACTGCTGGAGTTCAATCCAACTTTGTATTAAAATTAAATAGTTGAACGAATTTAATGTAATTGGAGAGTACGGTCCTCATGGACATTCCAATATGAATGAAAATCACGTATAATCAAACTCTGAGTTTCCGACACTTTTCTCTTATGCCCGTACTACAGAGAATGAAATCCAACTGTGTCTTCAAGCTTCTAGTGAAATCTGTCCTCGCATTTGCATAATCCATTAATATTTATACCCTAAAACGCACCGTTCAGATACAAGGTACATTGGCTACTGTTAAAATTAATTGTGACGTGGCGTTCCCTGCTCCATTTGTACGGACACCGGTTACACAGCGGAGCAGATGAAGCCGGGGTGGCCGACCAGTCGACAACCTGATTTTTGTGGACAGCAACTACTCTCTCTCCCCTTTCGTCCACGTTTCAATCATCTGACGGCCAGATGTATCCTTCCTTTCTTTTTTTGAACCCCCAAAATTATCCTTCTTCCCCAACCGAGCTCCTAACTATTGGTATGGGTAATTTAGGATTTTAAACTAGAAAGGGTAGCTATAGACAATTTGGGAGATGCAGAGGGGTAATTTTGTCAGTAAAAATAAATAATGTTACTAGAAGATTTGCAAAGGATATTTGTCAGAGTTGAGGATCTCTTCTCTGCTCCCTTCAGTTTCACATCCACCCAAGTCTTCCTCTCTCTCAGCTCTATTACATGTTCAGTTTTTTGTTTTCCCCTTTTGTTCTTACAGACAAAATTAAAGCCTTGTTTACGAATAGCAACAAATTTCTCTTTTTCTTTTTTTATTGGGAAACAAAAATTTGTTGTTGAGTTCAGTTTAGAGTTTGAACTCATATCATAGTCAGTCGGTGAGGCATTTGATTAAGAAATGCAAGATATCCACTCAATAGGAGGCGGGGGGAGCCCGTTTTCAGGCGGGGGCGGTGACCGGAGACTGAGGCCGTACCATCACCAGAACCACCAAGCACTCAAATGTCCTCGCTGCGATTCTCTTAACACCAAGTTCTGTTACTACAACAATTACAATCTCTCGCAGCCGCGTCACTTCTGTAAAAGCTGCCGTCGCTACTGGACCAATGGCGGAGTCCTCCGAAACGTTCCCGTCGGCGGCGGTTGCCGGAAAACGAAGCGATCCAAGCCTAAACAACAAACACCCTACTCATCGGCCAATACAGAGACTCCTAGTACCACCACTGTCACTACTACTGCTACTACTACTAGTCCTACTACAACTATATCTAGAACTCCACCGCCACAGAATCAACAAGAACGAGAGGAGAAATCGTGGGAGAATTCCCATTCGAGCAGCGAAAGTTTGAGTCTAACCACGACTACCAACACTTCCGCCGCCGTGGATGCAGCGTCAGCGCATTCTACGAGCCCTGCCGCTAATGTAATTGGTGGATCAAATGTATTTTCTCAACCAAGCTTGGAGTTACTTGAGCATGGATCATCATCAGATTATGGGATATTTTCAGAAATAGGAAGTTTCACTAGCTTAATAAACACGTCGTCTGTGAATGAGCAGTTACAGTTTGGGTTTAGTAACGTATTGAACCAGCAAACTAGCGTTGACAACGTGCAACACTGGCAACAACAGAAATTGGCTGGGTTAGACTATGGTGGCGTTGTTGGGGAGGAGATGAAGATGCACGAAATTGTTGCGGGTGGTTTAATTGATGAAACGGTGCATCTCGATTATAGTAGATCAGGCAACGGTGGTTTTGGAGCGTTGGATTGGCAAGGGGGTGGAGATCATCAAGGTCTGTTTCATCTTTACCAACGCTGTTGATCAAGCTTATTAGACTGAGTGGACTGATCAAGATCCCCCTAATCTTTACTGCCGTTACAACTATCTGGCTCTCTGTCCCCCACACACACCCCCTTTTGTTTTTAACTTGTGAAGAAGCAGCTAGAAAGATCTGTCTAATTATCCAGGAGATAAGAGAGATCAATGTAATGGGGAATATTAATATGACTGCTGTTTGTTTAATGTTTAAATATTTTCCTTCTTATAATTATGTCTCCTTTGATCTTTGCTTTGATGACTTAGAATGTCTGGAACATTTAGAGCTTGGGGTTTGATCAGGACTCTTTGGTATTGATGGCCATGTAAGTCATTTTTAGACATGTAACGTTTGTGTTGGTGTCATTGTTAGTTCTGGTTTCTGTAAATTGGGGTGGATTAATTAATTAATGAGTGAGTTAATTGCAGCGTAACAATTGTCTAAACCGAAAACCAATAACACGTCAGCCATGTTGAGGATAATTGTTGGGGATGCCATCATCACATTACATAATCGTCAAAGAAAATCTTCAAGTTGCAACATAATTGTAGGAGAGAGGGCCTACGCTTGCTGCAGCATTCCATTAGACTGAGCTTAGTCTATACTTTTAAGTCGGTTGGAAGGTGCAGAAGGGGTCCACATTGCAAATGATCATTCCCACGCGTGATTTAAGACTCCACGTGGCGCTACGCTGTCGGGCGCTAATGCCCTTCGTCGCGTGGTTTCTCCTCATTGACGGGTAACTGAGGGTGTAAGAAAAGGATGGAAAAGAAGCCGGTTTGTCCCGGAGTTCCTAGCCTTTTTCCCAAACATCGTCCAACTGATTTCCTCCTGCAAGTAGAATATTTGATTTGGGGTTATAAAAATAATTAGTCACAGTGAACAATTGAGGATGACGTGGCAATGAATAGCGGACCCAGAATGGGTGGGGGTGGGGGGCTTGTTGGTGGTTACAACTAACAACTGGTAAAACACAGTGTTCTTCGATCATGTGCAGTGCAGAACTGGTCTCTTCCATATGATATGATATCCAAATCTATCTCATCTTCCGCATTTCCATCCCCACCCCTTTTCGTCAGTGGGCGACGGGTTTAATTTGGCATTATTACTTCAATTGTGAGTTCTAGGGGGTTGTAATTGGGTTACTAGTAGTGATTCTGTGATTTTTCTGTGCCAGTGCCCATTTTGGTAACCCGAAACTATTAGTGCCATCAGTGGAATTTTATACTTTTCACGGGCATTGATTACTGTACGTACTGGCCTGTAGCTTCCACAGATGTGGACTTTGACTTGATTTGAAAGTGCGGTGAAGATTGATAATTTATTAAATTTAATTTACTAAAATGATAAGTAATTATTTTCAATAATTACTTATGTGTTAAAGATTTTTATTTTGATAATTATTAAAACGTGAAATAGATATTTGACAAATGCGATTGCGGTTGCGGCTGTAACTGTGATCACTGAAAAGAGATAAAATGACTAAAAAGTTTATTGATTTAATAAATTATTAATTATTGTATACATAATTAAAAAATATATTATTATTCATAAAATATAAATAAAATAAATTTAGTAAATAAAATATTTCATAAAAATATATTAGTAGTCATATAAATTCAAATTATAAATATTAAATTATCAAATTAAAATAAGAAAATTTTATTTTGAGGGTATAACGAAAAATAATAATTATCACAAGGTTATTAATAAAAAATAGAATTTTTACCACAAAAGTACTTTCTTACCACAACTCTCTTTTTACTTATCGATTTCTGCGGTAACAACGCAATTTCCTCCAACCTTCAATTGTTCGCCGGCAGATCTAAACATATGACTGCGATTGAAAACTGCAGTAGATAAGTACTTATCGCCACTGCATCGTAGATCCAAACGCAGCTTATATCAATATGTTTTTCACTGTTGAGGACAGATATTGCTACTTCTTAGGTCCTTTTTTAGGGTGTTGCAAAAGGGTGCTTTTGGGTTGAATTCATATTTTTTTTTATAGAAGTGAATCTTTAAATATTTGTAATCAATTTACTAGATTTTTAGTGGCATTTTTACCTAAATTATAAGAAGAAGTTCAAATGGAAAGTAAATATTTGAGAGTATATTTACATCGCTTATATTTAGGTACTCATTTACTAGAGAATGAGCAAACAAGGTATAAGTATTTTCCTATTTAGAACGCTAAAGTGTCGAAAATATAGAGACATTAGACTATATATCCTTTCTTGTATAAAAACTACCATAAAAATTTATTTTTAGTATTATATTTAATAAAAGCTCAGTTCAATTGTCACATGTCCTAGCATATTTAATTACTTCAACATCTTATTCAAGTAACTTATGTTTGCACATCTTAAATCCAAACTTTTATTTTGAATTGTATATTTTGAACTGGATGTCAACTTTTGCATACAATGTTAAATGTTGTAATTCTCTTATTTAGGAGGAGTGTTTTTATATACGGCCAAATTTTGGTTCAATGCAAAATTACAACACTAGCTAGCTGCCTAGAGTTGGAATTAGTCTTTGATTAAATGAAAAATGAAGGAAGTTGTAATTTTATCAAGCTGATATATACTAGGCGGTTATTGATCAATAGTTGTGTTCGTTTGCGTAGATAGCAAATAAACACAGCATGTCCCATGCTAGTTCCTTCAGTTTGTCGGTAGCAGGAAAAGAATGATCTTATCAAGGGGATCAGATATTATGTTTCGGTTAATCTGTGTCAAGAGAAGTTCAGCTTGGAAGGGCCACTGGCCACTGGCTTGCTTCAGACCATAAAGACTCTTCTTGAGATGGCATACAAGATCTGGACGAGGAAGAGCTAATCCGGGAGCAGCCTTCATGTAGACTTCTTCTTGTAAGTCACCGCCCAAAAAATGCACTATTTATGTCCAGTTGATGTAGTAACCAGTCATTTTGTGCTGCTACTGGTAGCAGAACTCTAATAGTTGTTGTATTTACTACAGGGGAGAAGGTTTCAGTGTAATCCAAACCTTCTTGCTAAGTGAATCCCTTGGCTACTACACAGCTTTTGCATCGTTGAAGACTCAGATCTGCATTGAACTTCAATCTGTGGACCCATTTGCAGGCAATTGTAACTTTTCCTGGAGATAAGGTTTTAAGTTCCCAAGTGTTATTGTCTTGTAGAGCTTTTAATTCGGCCTGCATTGCATCTCTCCATTCTGGATATTGAATTGCTTGCTTGTAGGTAGTGGGTTCTTTTAGTGAAGAGAGTCTAGCTGAAAAAACATGATATTGAGGAGATAGGTTGTCATAAGAGAGAACAAAGGAGAGGGTGTGAGGAGAGGTATATGAAATGGTGGGGCAGTCATAATCTTCAAGATGAGATGGAGGTTTGGATTGCCTTGTAGAGCGACGAAACAATGGAATTGGGTCTGGTTGAGTTGGAGAAGCAGGGGAAGTGATAGCTTGGGGAAGTAAAGGTTGTTGGTTCATAGAGACTGATGGAATAAAGTCATCAGAGGGTGAATTTGAATGAATGGGTAGTATAGGTGAAGGTAGGTCTGAGGTGATGGATGAGGTATCGTAGGGAAAAATTTTCCATAAAATTGGACATCCCTGGTAAATAGGTATTGGTTAGAGCTGAGATCAAAGACCTTGTATCCTTTTGTGCCTGTAGAAAAGCCAACAAAAATACATTTCTTTGCCCTTGCATCAAAATTTCCCCTATTTGCTTCTTTAGTGGAAGTAAAACAAAGGCAACCAAATACCTTTAGGATTGATAAATATGGATTTGTGCCAAATAAGACAAAATATGGAGACTGATTATGTTAGGCCCCGTTTTCGGAGTCTAACCTTCAGAAAATCATAAGACTTATCATTATCAGGTCGTCTTCTCACAACTCCCCTTTTCCTAGGCTCAGCTCAACTCTTAGAACAGTCGACTACTACGATGGTAGTCGACTAGTCCATTTATCTCTTTCAACCTGAATACCTCAAGGATCAGCGTTGGTGAGTCCACACTTTACACATATACCTACTTCGGGGCTATTAGCATAACTTTTCCTATAGGCATCCAAACTAGGGTTTCTTTGGATAGATTGAAAGAAGACTTCAAGAGTTACAACTTTCATGAAGAACTAGAAGCCTAATTTTATCTTCTAAAGGGTCGAAAATAGGGCAGAAGATAACTATGAATAGTAACCCAGACGATAGCGTGAATAGTAACACAGACTGTAACATCCTATTACCTATTTAGCTAGAGTAGTTATGCATAAGATAATTATATGACTTAAGATAAATGCATGTTAGACATAAGTATTTGTGACTTGCATATTGATTTAGCACATTCGTAAGATGGTACATGTTTTCATTGGCAATTCCGGATAAGTGGAATTACATATGGCTAATTATAATTTGGACAAATGGTGAATTAGTGGAGATAAATGATATACGTGAGACACATGCAATATACTCACGTATTATATTGTCTAAGTTAGGAAGAATCCATTATAGTTTCCATTCTTCACCAAAACTGTCTACACTGTAATTCTCTTCCCTAAACTTCATCACCGAATAGCAATTTAGCATCTTTTTATGGTATTGACCTCCATTTCAGTGTTAAAGCACTTATCAAGCAAGTAAGTGATTGTAATGTTGTTTCACTGTATAAATGAGCATGTGCATGTTGGACATTTATATATATGCATGAGAAGGTTCACAGTGGAGAGAATAGATATAAGATTTCTAGATGTTGGTTAAATTGAAAAGAAAATGCAGAAGAAAGAAAATGCAGAAATAACATGCTAGCATGAATAGTAGGCTGCGATTTTGGTAATTATGTGAGTTTTGGCTTTTTGAGTTGTTTGGAGTTCTGGAACTAAAAAGGGAGTAGTATAGATGATGTTTTCATGTCTGGAATTAATGTATAGAATTCGTATAAGCATGAAGGATGAAATGTTCAGCTTCTTTTGTTTTCTGTATCGTCTGTAAAGACATATCTTCTGTGATGATGTCAGCTTCCTCTGGGTGACGTCATCTTCCAATGTATTGTTTCGTCTATGTTTTGATTCCTCTGAGAACAAATTTCTTATGTATTGCTTCGTCTGTGATGAAGTCAGCTTCCTTTAGGTGACGTCATCTTCCTCTGTATTGTTTCGTCTATGTTTTGGTTTCTTCTGTCATTTGTTTTATCTGTCTTTTGCTTCGTCTGTGTATTGCTTCTTTTGCTTCTTCCATTCGTCCACTTTCGACCTAAGTGGATGAACCTCGCCTAATGACTCATAAACTTCTTCTATGTCACTGTTCATGAAATTCCTCTATGTCACTGTTCATGAACTTCGTCTATGTCACTGTTCATGAACTTCTTCTATGTTACTGTTCATGAACTTTCTCTGTGTCACTGTTCATGAACTTCCTCTATGTCACTGTTCACCCGTATTGTTTGTGTTATTGTTTACAGACGAATGAACTTCATTTGTTAGTGACTCTTAAACTTCGTCTGTGTTATTGTTAACAGATGAATGAATTTCGTTTGTTATTGATTATGAACTTCGTCTGTGTTACTGTTCACAGACGAATGAACTTCGTCTATACTTATCTTCTGTCTCATTTTCGATCCTTCATAAGATAGAATTGACCTTTCCGATCTTCATAAAAGTTATAGATCTTGAAATCCTCTTTCAGTCCATAGAAAGAACATCTTGATCCGATCCTTCTAAAGAAAGTTATGGAACTTGTAAAACATCATCTGTGTTTCCCAAATTTCTTCTGGGTCACTGTTCATCGCATATCTTCTGTCCCATTGTTGACCCTTCAGAAGATAAAATTGGCTTTTGAACTCTTCATGAAGTTTATGTATCGTGATTCCCTCTATTGAATCATATAAAGAACAACTAAATTTGATCTCTGTAGCAAAAGTTATGCTAAGAGGAAAACTTCGTTTGTGATGACGTCAACTCCCTCTGGGTGACGTCATCTCCTTCTGTAAAACATCTTCGTCTGTGACTTATCTTCGTCTGTAATCGTCTTCTTCTGTAACTCATCTTCTTCTGTAAGGGCGCATCATCTGTAAAGATGCACCTTTCGTAAATAAACCTAATCCATTGCATCCTCCTAAGTTTACGAGAGACCTGAGAGAGAGGTCAAGAAGAATTGAATCGTGATAGTGATGGTTTACACTAAGTTGTGATATAAGAGAGAGAAGTTATGAAAAAACTCTGGAAATTGCCATTGAACATGCATCGTGCATACTTTTTATACTTTGATATTTTGGTACGCTTGTTCAAAAGGTGGTAAATGTGTTCTGTCTATTTTAGAGGAGCACATCGGACGACAGTCGGATATTGTCGGACCGTCCAGACAATAGCTTCTGGTAGCATACAGTGAGACAACCTAGATGTTTTCCTAGGATTGTTTTGATTGAATGTGCTGGATTTAACCTAGATGTTTTCCTAGGATTGTTTTTATTGAATGTGTTGGATTTGTTAACTTCCAATATGAATGATCTTTGTATATGCTGTTTCTGAATTCCGGACTTGAGGTCCGAGGAGATTGTTTGCGATTATGTATTGGAAGTGTTTTGTTCTGATATTTGATTTGTTATGACTTTGATTCTCAACGTTAGTTGAATGCCAGATTAAGGTCCGATGCTTATGTAACTTCGTCTGAGCATACGTATAAGTTTTTGCATATGACATATTAAGTATTTGATGCATTTCATAAAATGCATACTCAGATAAAGGCGTTGTGACTTGAGTAGCCAGTTTAAAGCGCTTCCACGTAGAGCTTTCTCCGTGATAAATTTGTTCTGCACGTCGAGCTATGCTCCGTGATTCTGATTCTGATTGTGCCGCTGGGCCAAAATTCTGTATATGTGTTAAAGGCACTCACTCATAACAATAAGAATGAATAAGAGTCTCATGCATGTACCATGCAGTTACGTGTTCAATGAATGATCTTCTACTATGCTATTATTGAATAAGTGCTTATCTGATTTAAATATATGTGATACAAATATGTGTTGTATTTGCCTAACCCAGTGAATTCATCAATGATGGTTCACTCATTGAGTTC
>JANZXR010000006.1:28678197-28694824 GCA_027575705.1 Erythroxylum echinodendron
CTTAATGAGTCCCAAAAGTCCACTTTATCCTTCCTTATAAGCTTAGGCTCTTTTGGTACTTAAGTTACATGCCAAAATGCCCTAAATTCATTCTTATGCATTTATTCTATAAACTATTATGGTTAATTTAACGAAAAAATTTTCGGGGGCCAATAGATTAGATAGTAAAGGAGAAGGAATGCGATTGATTAAATATAATGCATAAATGATGCAATAGGCCCATAACTTTGTAGGTAGGTTGGCTTGCATTTTTAGTGGTCTTGCTGTATTAAGAATGTGCTGATGCTTCCTTTCAATTCTTCCATTCTGTTATGGTGTTTTAACACATGTAGTTTCATGTAGGATTTCTTTTTCTTAGTAAAAATTTGTCATGCAAAATTCCACACCATTGTCACTACGAATGCGTTTAACATGTTTCTCAAACTATCTTTCAACATAAATGCAGAATCCCTTTATTAGTTCTCTGGTTTCTGATTTGTGTCTCATCATATATATCCATGCCATTCTTCTATGGTCATCCATAATGGTTAAAAAATATTTGTAACCAAGAATGGATGGAGTATGATAGGGATCCCAAATTTCAATGTGTATTAAATCAAAACAAGCATTTGTAACCGAAACACTAGGAAGAAAAGGTAATCTTTTTTGTTTAGCAAAATGGAAAATATAACACTGATCTGTGTGTTGAAAAATAACAGTATAATCCATTCGAGACAAGGTTGTAGCCTAGAATTAGAGATATGCCCTAGCCTTTTGTGTCATAAGTTTTGTTGAGGTGAGGAAACAAGACAAAAAAGGGAAGTGTGATCTGGGAATGATGCAGATAGATGATAGAGACCGTTGACTTGTTTAGCAAAACCAATCATCTTCATAGTTTTGGTGTCCTAAATTTGACATGAATGAGGTGTAAAGATCAGTTGACATGGATAAGAACTAGTAAGCTTGTTGATTGAAATTAAGTTAAATGAAAAAATAGGCACAAAAAGAACATTGGCAAGAGTGATTGAAGAAATATTGACTGTTTCATTGTGTGTGGCAGAGACAAAATTCCCATTTGGTAATTTGACAGTTAAGGAATCTATTGCTTTTTCAGTTGAGAAGAATTCTAAGGAATAAATGATGTGGTCAGTGGCGCCAGAGTCAAGGATCCATGTGGATGACCATAAACCAGAAAGCATGTTAGGTTTGAATGTACCTTTTTGATCAATGGAAATTGTGTTGATCTGAAGTGTGCTGATAGTTTTTTCTTTGGTATCTTCTTTATGCAAAATTTGCATTAGCTGTGAATACTGCTCTGAAATGAGGCTAAAATTTGTGTTGACTCTTTGGAGAATGAAGAATTCTCAATGTTTGAGGAGTGGTACTCTTGGTAAGTCTCAACTTGATTGATTGCCTTGAATTTGTTCTGATTGTTGTCTCTGCTTGGATAATATGATCTAGCATTTGATGAAAAATTTGGGAGGAAACCATGTTTTTTATAACATTTATTTTCCACACGACCAAGATTCCCACAGAAGGTACAAATGGGTCTTTTGTTCTGTTGGTAATTCCATTTGGCGTTAGTTTTGCTAAAGAATGCTTGTGGTTCAATGATTGGTAAAGATAAAGTTTGTGTGTTTATTTATCTTTCATGTTGTGTTACCATTGCAAAAGTTCTTTTTATATCAGGTAAAGGGTCCATGAGCATCATGTGAGCTTTGACAGCAGTGTAAGAATCGTTTAACCCTTTAAAAATCTGATAACACAGTCCCCTTCTTGATAGTTTTTGAATGTAGCTAAGACATCACAGTTACATTGAGGTTCACACGTGCATTTAGGCATAAGTCTCAAGTTAAATAATTCATCCCACAACATTTTAAGATGCATGTAATAGTCAGATACTGAAAGATTGCCTTGTCTGTAACTGCATATTTCTTCTTAGAGATCAGAAATTCTAAAAGAGTCAGTTTGTGAAAACTTTCCTTCTAAATCTTTCCAAACTTTAATTGTTGAATCGAACCAGATCACACTTTGCGCAATCAAAACTGTCACTGATCTTAATAGCCATAATAACACCATTGTGTTGCATCTTTCCCAGTAAATGAACAAAGGATCTTTTCCGTGTGGTGTTGTGATAGTTCTATTAATAAACTTGAGTTTGTTTTTTTGATAGTAGTGCCATCTGAATGGATCTTGCCCATGAATGATAGTTAGTGCCTATCAAGAGAGAAGAGACAAGAACTAAAGACGGATTTTTATTGGGATGAAGGTAAAAAGGACTGGCTGGATGATCTTCTGGTCGAATTACATTTTGGGAATGTGACTGGTGATGTGTTTGGTTGGTAGCAACACTGGCATATGAGGGACCTGGAGCTCCTAACATAAGGTAGATGAATGAAGAAGCAAGGAAATCGAGAAGACAAAGAAAAAATGGAGCCAACAAAGAAGAAAGAGTATCAAGCTTCTTAATGCTCTGATACCATGACAAGAAATGTAATTAAGATTATAATTGTTGCTCGGTCTTTATTGAATGAATCCCAACCTATATATATAGGTTGTTCTGCTTACAATTTGTTATAACAGACTAGATATTTGTAACAGAAAGAGATTCACTAGTAAAAAAGATAAAAAAGAAAAATGGAAAAGAATGTGGGCCAGAAATGATGGAAGATAAAAGGTTAGGCCAAGTAAATGGAATAAGCTATCAGCCCAAAGACATTGGCCTATAACTGAAGAATTAACTTCGTTGTTCCTGACCCAAAACCAACATCGTGTCTTCATCATCTGTTGGGGTTCTCTCCACACATTCTCCACACTTCTCCGCAAGCTGAAATTCTCTTGACACGCCACTGCAAGCTGGGCAGTAGATGTTGTGCACGACGCCAAGCTTGACTAACAAGTCTTCAAAGGAGATTTTTGGTAGGGCTTTGGTGAAGATGTTGGCTAGTTGAGCCTTGGTCGAGACGGGAAGAAGGTGGATGATACCTTTCTGCAGTTTTTCACGAACGACATGGCAATCAATGTCGATGTGCTTTGTTCATTCATAAAAAATTGGATTTTCGGCTATATGTATAGTGGAAAGGTTGTCATAGTAAAGATACGTCAGTTGGTGATGGGTTACGCTGAGGTCCTGAAGAAGATAAAACAACCACTGTAATTTGCATGTCGTGGTGGCAAGAGCTCTGTATTCGACTTTAGAAGAGCTTTTGGAGACTGTTGGTTGTTTTTTGGATTTTCAGAAGATTAAGGAATATCCAGGAAATACGCAATAACCAATGATGGACTTGCGGGAGTCGAGGCAGGTTCCCCAGTCAGAGTCAGAAAAAGCACGGAGCTAGAGTGATGAGTCTCGTCAGAATAAGAGCCCTTGACCCGGAGATTTCTTTAAGTATCGAAGCATGCGATGTGCCGCTTGAAGATGACACTTGGTTGGTGCATTCATGAATTGTGGAAGTTGCTGAACAGCAAAACATATGTCTTGTCTTGTGGTGGTCAGATAAAGAAGCTTTCCGATCAAGCAGCGTAAAAGAGATGGGTCAGTGATGTGATCTTTGGATGAAGATAATTGGAGGTCTAAGGCTAAGTAAATGGAATAGGCCATCAGTCCAAAGACATTGGCCTAGAACTGAAGAATTAACTTCGTTGTTCCTGACCCAAAACCAGCATCGTGTCTTCATCATCTGCTAGGGTTCTCTCCACACATTCTCCACACTCTGTTTCATATTATCTCATTAACACATTTATGTGGATGAGATCTTCTTTTGCAGTTAATTTAAAAAATGTGTGAATGAGATAGTATAGAACAGAATTATAACAAGTTAATCGAGACAGACGATCTGTTCCCCTTACTAAATTAGATCCATGAGAGGACTGCAACAAATCCTCTGTTCACATAAATCAGTTCTTACTATATTTTATTATATCTAACCAACACATTTATATGGAACTCACAAAAATGTTTGAATAAAATTAAATGACATAGAATTGAAATACCCTAAACGGCACAGAGGATTTCTTGTATGAGAGGGCAATGCAAAGTCGAGAATTATTTAACTTGATTCCAAAGAACCCAACTCTTAAGTTCTCAACCGTTATGTACCATAAAAACTGCTATATGTTTTCAATATCTAATATCTTGATATAAATAGAATGTTCTATGTCAGGTAGTTAGTGAGTTCACGAAGATGTAGCAGATCGTGAATTGAAGCATATCCACAATTCTAAGTTGTCGAGTCTAGTAAACTAGAAAAGAAAAGTATAGGTTGGTACACACATAGAGTACGGCAACATACAATCTAGACAAAGTTGATGTTATCCTCGTAACAGATTAAAGTCTTCGTGTAAAACGAGCAAACAACCCCTGATGGCTCCGCCAGTTGGAGGCTTCTTACTTTTCAATTGACTATAAGTGGCCATGACTCATGATCTTTAAGAAAAGACAATGCAACGGGTGCAGTGGTCCAAACATGGGCAACTTGGGGCCAACGGAACTAACCATGAGAAGGATCTCCCTGTGAGCTGTTGTGTGGCTATCAAACTTTAGTTGCCTTAAGACGACTTCCAAATGGGAAGGTTCAACTGCAGCTTCGTCGCATTGCAACCGTCGTCTGTCCAAGCTTTGCCTTCGCGTGACAAGTCGCTGACAAATATGGACCACTGACTTCTTTATATTTTCCCTTGAGCGTTTGGCACATGGTTATGGTGGTCCTCGGTTATTGCTCTTGCCGATTGACTGTTAAATTTTTGCGACGGTTTTGAAGTTTCATTTGGATGGTGCACCATTAATGGCTACCAAACTGGGGCCGTTTTTCGTTCCTCCAAACATTTGACAAGAGGGGGCAGAGTTATAAAGAAACGGTTATGGACTTCGATGATCACTGGGTCGCCGCAACTTTATGGTACGGAGAGAAAGCTCAAGTTGTTGCCTTTTAGAGGTTTACAAGAAATTACAGACTCATAACCATGTTTCACTTGTAGAAAAAAGGCATCTTTCTATATGTGATTCCAAAGTTCTTTTTCGACGGCAGGATGATCAATCTGGTGCAGTTACATAAATCTAACCTCTGTCCACATCTTTTCATTAATATGGGCTCCATCAATGTTCCCCGTCGAACCTGTGACCGAGAGACCTGATTTGAAGCCACAGTGGGTCCAGTTATAGCTGCAATGACATTAAAGGTCATAACTTTGGTGACTGTTTCAGAGATTATTAATTCCTGGATCTTACCATTTCAATGCCTGGTGTGGTTTTGACTAAACAAATGTTAAATAGTTCTTAGGTTCATACTTGTGTTCTTAAACAATTCAGAACAATATGACAACATTTGACGTCAAAGCAAGCACAAGGCCACACGAACTCTGTCGTAATCGGGTATGAGACTGCGAGGAGCTTTACTGTTGACATTGATATGATACACATATGCATTCGTAAACAATCACTAAACAAAGATAACCATTTTATTTAGAGCATTAATAATACAATGAGATTGACATATCTTCAATGCTTGGCATAGAGTCTTGGTACATTCTCTCTATCTTTTACCATAACCTATCAAAATCAACACCACCTTGTGTAAGAGAGGAAGCTAACGGTAGAAGACTCAATATTCTATTTTTTCACACCCACACACACCATATGCCCACAATCTCATCATATGTTATATCGTATAACATGTTCTATCCTAAAGGGGAACAAAGAATAATTGTATCATTTCAATGATGTTATGAACTATAGTTTAATGGGCTAATATATAGTTATTAGAGGACTACCATATGTCTCAAATGTAGCTAGTAAATTATTAACCATCTCATTATAGTTATTAAACATGTATTAGGCAATTCAATTAATGGTCGTGAATATGGAATTAATCTTGCGATTATATTAGTCCACATATTTATAACATTCTCCCACTTGGACAATATAATCAAACCACCATACCAATCTTTATCATCCAAAAATAATCAAATAAATCATATGCAATATTATATCGATAGGATATATACTACACATGATTTGGCCCTAGAGATGTTTAAATACCACAATAACCATTAAAACAACATGTATGCAGTACAACAATTGAGACTTTACATTTGTCTCCTTTTGTACCTGCCATTTTGTCAAACTACATATACACATGAACATATGTATGTCAATATTAACAAGAAGTGATTGCAAACATCATTATTCATGTTTCATATATAAAATTCATAAGTAATCCGTACAAAGTATTAACATGTTCAATACAAAATAGCAAACTCCCACTAATCTTATCAAGCTAGGCTCTTACTAATCCCACGTGGAAGACGTGTTTTGCAAACATACATATAGGTAAGCCTTTTGTAAGTAGATCTGCTAACATGCTAGCTGTAGGTGTATACTCAAGAGTAATAAGAGATTCATCAGCTTTCTCTTTAAAAAAAATAGTACTTTATATCAATATGCTTTGAGCGAGAACTACTTCTAGTATTCTTAGAGAAAATTACAGCTATGGAGTTATCATAATACAATTTCAGTGGATTCAAAATAAAGTCTAAAATACCTAATGTTGAAATAAAATTCTACAACCTTATTGCTTAACAGGTTGCCTCGTAGCACGCCATATACTCTACCTTTATAGTAAAGGATGTTGTGAGTGTCTGTTTGACACTTTTCCACGATACAGCTCCTCCAACCTTCATAAAGATGTAGCCTGACGTGGACTTTTTTATCATGTACACATCCTGTATAATCAGAGTCACTGAACCCAACTATATCAAGAGTGTCAGTTCGTCGATAAGTCAACATATGATCTTTGCTACCCTAAAGATACCTCATGACTTTCTTAGCCCCTTTCTAATGGCTAAGACTAGGATCACTTAAGTATCTTCCTAACACGCCCACAACAAAAGCAATATCAGGGCGTGTTTATACTTGAACATACATTATACTGCCCACAAATGACACATAAGGAACGGCTTTTATTTCATATCTCTCTTTATCATTTTGTGAACATTAGGCCTTTGAGAACTTGTCACCCTTCACTATTGATGCCTTTCTAAGAGAACAATAATGTATATTGCATCTTTTTAAAATCTGATCAATGTAAGTCTTTTGAGACATCGAAGAATCTCATTAGCTCTATCTCAGAGAATATGAAATTCAAGTATATAAGAGGCCTCACCAAGATCCTTCTATCAAAATTACTAAATAACAATTTTTGTATCTCAAATAATAGATCAGTATTATTAGAAGTAAGTAAAATGTCATCAACATACAGTACTAGAAAAATGAAACTGCTCCCACTGAACTTCATATATATACATTGATTAACTACATTCTTCTTGAAGCCATTTACAGTGACAACTATATCAAACTTGAGATACCACTGTCTTGTACTTGTTTTAACCCATAGATAGACTTCTTGAGCTTGCAAACTAAGTATTCTTTACCAGTTATCTTGAAATCAACTGGTTGGGTCATGTAACTATCTTCATACAAATCTCCATTCAAGAAGGCGATCCTTAGATCCATTTGATTGAGTTCCAAGTCAAAATGAGCAACTATAGCTATGATGATTCGTATTGAATCTTTGGTAGAAACTAGTGAGAAGGTTTTTTCGAAATCAATCCTTTCTCTCTAACTATAGCCTTTAGCTTCAAGTCTAGTCTTATACCTTTTTACTTGTCCACTTGAGTCATGTTTGATTTTGTAAAC
This sequence comes from Erythroxylum echinodendron, assembly GCA_027575705.1. Taxonomy (NCBI): domain Eukaryota; kingdom Viridiplantae; phylum Streptophyta; class Magnoliopsida; order Malpighiales; family Erythroxylaceae; genus Erythroxylum; species Erythroxylum echinodendron. The sequence continues at coordinate 28,685,870 of JANZXR010000006.1, forward strand.
TCACTTGTACCTAATAGTTTTGCAACCTTTAGGTAGTTTAACTAACTCCCAAATTCTATTTTGTGACATGGAACTCAATCATCTTCTATTGCATTCATCTATAACGCAGATTGAGGACTATTAATGGCTTCTTGAAACTGACTGGTTCAGTATTATCTCCCACATCGAACTCATGCTCCTGCAAATAGACAATATAGTCATCAGGAATGGTAGGTCTACGTGTTCTTTATGATCTCATGACAACAACTTCATCATCCCCAGTATCAATGACTTCATATTGTGCTTGATTCTAAGGTTCATCATGAGATTCTACTAGAATATGTTCAATCACAGGGTCATCAGTAGGAGCAGAATACAATTTCTCTTGACCCTTGACTTGAACTAAATTCATCTTCAAAATAGACAGTTCTATCTGATTTTATAATTCAGGTCGTGTGAGATGGGCATTAGATCTATAACCCCTTTATCCAACAATGTAGCCCACAAAGTAGCCACTAATGATTTTCGGATCAGGCTTTTTAGATTGTTGATTATAGGGCCTCACTTCTGTTTTGCATCCCCAAACATGAAAATGGCATAAGCTTGGTTTCTTACTTGACCATAAATCATATGGAGTCTTTGGGACAGACTTGTTGGATACTTGATTCAAGATATAAGTAGCTATCTTTAATTCCTCACCTTACAAAAATTCAGGCAAACTAGAATAAATCAACATACACCGCAATATATCAAGAAGTGTACGATTTCTTCTTTTAGTGATTCCATTCTGTTAAGGTGTTCTCGACATTGTATATTTTACTTCAATACCACATTCCTGCAAGTATCTAGTAAAAGGCCATAGATTCCTTCCACTCTCATCATAACGCCCATAATACTCTCCACCTCTGTCAGAATTAACTACCTTGATTTTCTTCCTATTTTGAAGCTCAACATTTGTCTTGAAAATCTTAAATGCCTCCAAAGATTCAGATTTTTCACGAATGATCTCCACATGACCGTACCAGAAAAAATCATCAATAAAAGTGATGAAGTATTTATAACCACTTATAGTAAGTGGAATAAATGGTCTACATATTTTAGTATGAATAAATCTAACAATTCTGAGCACCTACCTGTTTTGCTTTTTGTAACCTTGGCGGTCAACTTTCCTTTAATACAATCAACATAGGCAGTGAAATATGAGAAGTGAAGATCCTGAAATACACCATCTTTTACCAACCTCCATTATATCTCTAGAAAAATGACTTAAACATTTGTGTCATAACATATAAGATTTCAAATCCAACCTCGCACATTTGGAACCAATAGCAATATTAAGAGGATAGGAAGAAGTAATAGTAACAACATCATTCAACTCAAGTTTGTATAATTTTTCACATAAAATTACATTTTCCACCAAAAGAGAGTCACCATATAAAGTTAATTTCCAGTTCCAAAAAGAAGACTATAACCTAATCTATCCAAAATGGATACAGAAATCAAATTCCTCCTAATAGAGGATAAATAAGCGACATCATGTAACACCAAAAGATGTAATGTATTCAACTACAGTCTAACTGTCCCAAAAAATTTAACTTTGACTTTGGTATCGTTTCTTATGTACACATGTTGCTTACAACTAGTCAGCCTTCTTCGACTTGTCAGTTTCTGCAAGGAATTTATAACGTGAATTGTTGTTGTAGTATCTAACCACCAAATATTTAAGAGCACATCAATAATATTGGACTCTAAACAAACCATCACAAGACAATTACCTTTCTTCTCTAAGTGAGCCTTAAGTTTTTCGACAATTAGCTTTCTTGTGCTTAAAATTCTGACAAAAGTTGCACTTCCCTTTGAAAAGCTTATTCTTCTGACTAACATAAGATGAGCCCGCCGATCCACTTCCTCTAGTACTAACAACCTTCTTCTTGAAAGGCTTTTGGTCAATTGAGCTATTAGAAGTGAACTTCCTCTTTTGAGAATTGTTGTGGTTTGTCATCATAGAGATGCTTCTTGCCTTTCCCTTTTTCACGTCATCCTCTTCCTTGGCAAGAATAGCAATCATCTCCTCATCAGTCAATTGCTCTTTCTGACCATTATAGCTTGATCTGATCAAATTAAATTTAGTAGGAAGGGTTCTCATCACAAACCATACCATGTAATCCTCACCTAGGTCCATATCCATAACCTTAAGCTTATGGTAACAACCGATGAGCTTATCGATGTGAGCCCTAACGTCACTTGTACCATCATAAATAGTGTGATGAAACATGTTTAAGTACTCATTCTTCTCATTTTTTGAGAACTTCATGTACTTCTTCTTAATAGCAGCAAGAAAATCCTTTGCATTATAAACCTTGGGAATACTATTACGAATGGACTCATCTATGTGATACCTCATAATCTTCAAACAACATTGTTTAGAGTATTCCCACTCCTCATAAGATTTCCTTTCCTTCTCAGTAGCATCGTCAATAGGTTTAGGTGGTGGATCAATTCTCAAGGCCAAGTCCATTAGCATGATAGTCAAATTCATTATAAGAGATTCAACCCACCGCTTATGGTTCGTTCCATTCAACGTCAAGATAGCAGAGACTCTTAGATTGCTTAAAGCTTAATGAGAACTAAGAGCAATTACTATGATATGCATGTTAAAAGATAATTGTGCAATTCGTGCTCTTTTTCTCAAATTTAATTATATCATTCATGCTGGAGTTCCTTAAACAAATATAGAACTCATTCATAGGTACGAACAATTTATTAAATATTACAACCAAATCATCAATATACTATCGAAAGGATAGAAAAATTGAGCGGTTCATAACATTTCAATAAAATTTCTTCACCATATTAAGCATCCTACTAAGTACTAACTTTCAATAGGATAATTAATTACCCATATGGATCTTAACGTTATTTTAGATGAAAAACACAAAATTTTAAACATACATTAATATTTAAAAATTCCTCATCATGAATAGTTTCATATGCTCAATTCTATGACAGGTAAAAATAAACATTTATTATTGTCAACAAATAATCATGTTTATGCCATAATAAGATTAAAAAATTACTAACTAATCTTGAGCATAAACATATGGAAAAATAGAAAAAAGTGGAGCAAAAAGATTAAAAAATGGTCCAAAAAAGGACCTTGTACGTGCCCTCACACGCACTGTGCATAATTTTTTAATTAAAATAATAATAAATAAAAGAGTCAGCAGCATCAAGATGACACCATCTAGGTCGTCCCTGACCCTAAGATGGTTCAGAAGATCGACCCGCACGTGCCCAGGTCCGACCCGCATGCAACTTCGTCTCCCAACTTCAGTTTTTGACGATTTTTTAGCCATTTTTTTTTCATTTTTCATGCTCTATGGATTTCCTATATCCATTTTAGGTAAAAGTGCTCCAAAATTTGAAACTATCAAACCCATTTCGACCATTAATGAAAACACAAAACTTTTCAAAATCTTACCAAAAAAACCATGATTCATTTGTCCAAAACAAAGGTAAAAGGCAACAATAACAACCAACAACATTTTCTGAACCTCAACGTATCATTTTGAAGTCATTTATGGCAAAAACGATTTGAAAAAAATAGTTTTGCACCAAAAACGAGCCCTAAAATCAAATGACCATAGAGCTCTGATACCAACTGTTATTCAAAGCTGCATTCATCAACAATCACTAAACTAAGATCAACATTTTATTTAGAGCATTAATAACACAATGAGATTGACATACCTCCAATAGTTGACATAGAGTTTTGGTGCATTCTCTCCATCTTTTACCACAACCTATCAAAATCGACTTCATCTTGTGCAAGAGAGGAAGCTAATGGTAGAAGACCCAATATTCTGTTTTTCACACCTACATGCCATATGCCCACAATCTCACCATATGTTATATCTTATAACATGTTCTACCCTAAGGGGTAGAAAAGGATAATTATGTCATTTCAAGGATGTTATAAACTATAGTTTAATGGGCCAATATATAGTTATTAGGGTACTACTACGTGCTTCAAATGTAATAAGTAAATTATTAACTATCCCATTATGGTTATTAAACATACATTAGGTAATTCGATTAATGATCATGCATATGGAATTAATGTTGCAATTATATTAGTCGACATATCTTTAAAGATTGATTGATTTAATTTAAGCACACGTTAACCATCAATCCAACTTATTGTGTATGTAAAGCCAGTAGGTGATTATTTCTTGAAAATACAGTTATGAGTTTGATAGCGAGATTTCGAGCAAGAACAGTTGTCGGATTGTGGGATGTTGATACATCAATTCTTACGATTGTGCTTTAGTTGAGATGATGAGTGGAATATTTAACCTAATGTTGAAAACTGGGCAATCATCTCTTCTCCAGCTAGAATTTTTCAAAAATTTGAATTGCATCTTTGGTTTTATGAAATGATTTCAGACATCTAACTATTCTTATAAGACACTGCAAGATGAATTAAGATGCAATGGTTTAGAAACCTCTCTTGATGGTTTTTTAAAACATACGAATAACCAACCAACATGTCCATTGTTGCATTTTATTTTAAAGGAGAGAAGGTCTTGGACCCATTTGAGGCCAACTCCTTAATACCCAATAACCATTATCTTAGGCCCTTTTCATTGGGATTAAATCCATAAGTGACTTAGGCCACTAAATAATCTAACAATCTCCCGTTGGCCTATGTTACAACTTGTTGATTCAACAATAAAACTTTAAGTATACACAAGACATTGAATCGATCAAATCATCCTTAAGTGAATTAAGATGATTGGATCATGGTGGTCACAAGTTATACAACATGATTCCTTCCATATATCACATAATCAACTTAACTCATAAAACTTTAAGTGGGTAATTATGTAATTATTATCTCACATAAATGATTATTGTATGCAACATAATATGGATAACAAGTAAGTGAGCAAAAATATGACTATAATTGAATTCACAAGTGTTATAACAATTCGAGCAAGACAATTATATGTATATATACATGTCAAAATTCTATGCTGACAAGGACTTATCTATAACGCCCATCCATTCAACATGGCTAACAAATGTTTTGGGAGGTGAGCCTTTAATTTACGAATCCGCTGTCATTAGATCGATACCAATATGATCAATTGACACTTTATATTTTTTCACTTCTTCTTTCATAGACAAGTACTTCAAATCTATGTGTTCTGCACCCTTTGAATACTTGTGATTCTTAGAGAAGAAAATAGATGTGGAATTATCACAATAAATTCTTAACAGTCTAGCAATACTGTCGACAATGCCAAGACCTAAGATAAAGTTCTGCAATCAAAATCCATGAACCGTGACCTTAAAGCATGCCATAAATTAAGCCTCTATAGTGGAGATAGCAATGACGAACTGCTTTCCACTTTTCCATGAAACTACTCCTCCAAATAATAGGAACACATAACCAAATGTAGATTTCTGTGAGTCTTCACAATTGGCATATTCTGAATCTGAGTAATCTATCACTTTGAGATGGGTTGATTTTTTATATGTGAGCATATAGTTCTTTGTGCCTTATAAATATCTAGGAACTTTCTTTACAGTTTTCCAGTGGTTTATTCCAGGATTGCTTTCATATCGGCCTAAGATTCTAACAACAAAATTGATATCTGGCCGAGTGTATGTTTGAGTATACATTAAACTCCCAACTACTGATGCATGAGGAATAGACTCCATTTCCTTACGTTCCAAATCATTTTGTGGACATTACATTTGATTAAATTTGTCCCCTTTTTGAATTGGAACTATCCCTGTGGAGCACTTTTCTATTTTAAATCTTTCTAATACTTTCTTGATATAACCTTTCTGAGACAATCCTAACAATCCTTATAATCTATCATAGAATAGTTAAATTCCTATCACATAGGATGCCCCACCCATGTCTTTCATTTCTAAATTATTAGAGAGAAAATTCTTTACATCATGTAACAAAACCATATTATTAGCAGTAAGAAAGATTTTGTTAACATATAGGACTAATATAATGAACTTGCTCCTACTAACCTTCATTTATATACACCTATCAATGGTGTTTTCTATAAAACTATAAGACATAATAGTATCATTAAACTTAAGATACCATTATTGGGAAGCTTATTTCAGTCCATATATTGACTTCTTTAATTTTTACACTACTCATTCCTTTCCTGTGATCATGAAACCTTCTGATTGATCCATATAAACTTCTTCTTCCAAGTCACCATTTAGAAAAGTAGTCTTTACATCCATTTGGTAAAGCTCTAAATCATAATAAGTCACCAAGCCATAACAATTCTTAAAGAGTCCTTCTTTGAAAGTGGACAAAAGTTCTTTTTATAGTCAATGCCATCTTTTTGGGTGTAACCTTTGACAACAAATCTGGCTTTATACCTTTCAATGTTGCCTTGTGAGTCATATTTGGTCTTAAAGACCCATTTACAACCTATTTGCTTTGCATCTTCTGGCAATTTAACTAATTCCCATACATTGTTGTCATCCATTGATTTCAACTCTTCTTTTATAACATTAAACCACTTTTCAGAATTGTTACATTCTATGTCTTGTTTGAATGAGACTGGATCTTAATCAATGCTCAAGTCACATTCATGTTCAAGTGAGTAAACTTCATAGTCACTCGAAATAGCTGGTCTTCTCTGCCTTACAGACCTTCGTAATGCTACTTCTTATGGCATCACTTGATGTTTTGTAACTTGAACATCATTAGCTGGTTCTTCATTAATATGTTCAATTTGTGGAATTGGAACATTAATTTGTTGTTCCAGTATGTTGCGTATTTATGATGCAACAAGAGGAATAAAAGCTGGTGGGATCTTATTTGATGTAGTAGTTTCTACTCGACTTGGAGTAGTTTTTACTCGACTCTCTTGAATATTCACTTTTTGCAGTTCTCTACTCCTACTGATTTGACCATTTTCAATAAACTGAGCATTACAGACTCAATTATTCTCATACTATGGTTTGGACAGTAAAATCTGTACCCTTTAACTTTTTAGGATAGCTGATAAAATAACCACCAACAGTTCTCACATCAAGCTTCTTTTCATGTAGATTATACAATCTTATTTCTGTTGGACAATCCTAAATGTGAAGGTATTGTAAACTAGGTTTCCTTCATGTCTACAGTTCATAAGGTGTCTTAGAAACTGTTTTACTAGGAATCCTACTAAGTAAATATGTAACGATCTTTAATGCATGCATCCACAATGATAACGATACAGTGCTATAACTTAACATATTTGTAACTATATCTATAAGAGTACGATTCTTCCTTTCGGGTACACCATTTTGTTGTAGTGTATCAGGCATTGTGTATTGTGCCCGTGTTCCTTGACTTGTAAGAAACTTTGCAAATGGACCTGGACATTGTCCATTTCCATCAAAATTTTGATAATATATACCACCTCTATTAGACCTCATTATCTTTACTTTTCTATCTAACTGCCTTTCTACTTCATTAATGAACATCTCTAAAATGTCCACAGACTGAGACTTTTCATGTAGTAGATAAATATTTCCATATCGTGAGAAGTCATCAATAAAAGTAATGAAATATTTTTTGTTGCCCCGAAAAGGAATGTCGAAAGGACCAAAGATGTCAGTGTGTATTAATTCAAGTAATTTGTTACTTCTTATGGATGGATGCTTTGATATATATTTGGTTTGCTTACCTTTAATACAATCCACATATATATCCCAGTCAGAAAAATCCAATTGAGGTAAGATTTCATTTTTCATTAACCTATGTACTCTTTCCTTGGATATATGACCTAATCTTTTATGTCACAAAAAAAGAACATTCATTTTATGGACTACGTTTACTTCCTATAATATGGTCAACATGAAACAAAGATTCAATAAAAACAACATCAAGATTGAAACAATATAAACAATCAATTAAAGTACCAAAACCATAATAGTACTTGTGTTTGTATAAAGAAAACACAAAGTTTCCAATCTTAAAGTTAAAACCATCATCATCCAACTTTACAATAGAAACTAAACTCCTCGCACAGTCAGCAACATAAAGACACTTTTCTAGATCCAATTAACACCTAGTGTCCAAGATCAATATATATGTCCTAATGCCCTTTATCAGTGCCTTCATTTTATTCCCCATATAGAAGAATTTTTCAGTTCCGTTTATGGTTTGGATTGAAACGAATCCTTGTTTAATATGTGATACATGAGTAGTTGCGCTAGAATCTAACCGTTAAGTATTATTAAGGCATTCAATAAGATTTGATTTAAAACATATTGAGACATAGTATGTACCTTTCTTTTTGAACTAAGCCTTAAGGCAATCCTTCTTAAAGTGACCAGGCTTCTTGCACAAGTGACACCTCTTATCTTTATGGATTTGACCCTCATTAACTTTGCTGAGAGTTTTTTCCTTATCTTTGTTTTTCTTTCCTGGTTTGTTCTTATTGCTACTATCTCCTTAATGAAATGTGAGATGAACGGAGCGCTCTTTCATTTTCTTCAATCTCCCTTTCTCTTGAACCAACATGGCCTTAATCTTTTGAAGGTTCTATTTTTCTTTAATGGTGTTATAATTCACTTGAAACTGGCTAAACTCTAAAGGAAGTGAGTTGATAATGAACTGTACAAGGAAGGGCTCCTTACATCCATATCCATAGATTTCAGCTTTGCAACTAGGTTTGACATATGAGTTACATGATCATGAATGGGTTGTGACCAGTTAAACTTCTTGGTCATTAGCTCACTCATTAAAGTCCCTACTATGGACTTGTCAGCTGTATCAGATTGGGAGTCTTCCTTAAGCTTCAACATAAACTCCTTTGCATTATCCGTTTTATGCATTGATGGCTTCACATTTTCTGCGATTGTCATTTGCATCAAATTCAAGCTTAGCCTATTAGACCATTCCCAAGCCTCATAATAAGACTTGTCAACTTAGAACTAGTC
>JANZXR010000006.1:28715692-28754808 GCA_027575705.1 Erythroxylum echinodendron
TCAATTGTAGGTGATTAATTCGATCGACCAAATCGATCGAATTAATCAAGTGTAGGTGATTAATTAGTACGATTAAGCCAATTTGTTCCATAATAAACCCCTAGGATGGTATATAGGCTGGAAACCTGTAATGCAGCTCCCGTGAGGCTTATCGGTGAAATATTCCACGAGCCTCGGGGTCAAAGTGAGAACTTGTTTTCTTGATTCATAGGTGTAAACAATGTCACGTACTATAGTTTTCAAATCAATTATACGTGATTAATTCGATCGACCAAATTAATCGATTAATCAAGTGTAGGTGATTAATTAGTACGATTAAGTTTAGATGTTCTGTAATTTTGGGATGCCATGAAGGATACATAGTATGGAATAACTGATTTAAATTAACAGTTTTGCAGAAATGAGAAATGTTGATAGATCTTAGATGTATAGACAAATATCACCTGATGGTTTCATTAATCCTGAATTTGTTGAGGGAGTTAATGCATTTATTCACTATGCATGTTCTCAACCTGCATATATGGATGGGACAAAGATCATATGTCTATGTAAAAAATGCAAGCACATTCGTTTCCTTCCTATTGATGAAGTGAACAGGCATTTGTTGAGAAGAGGGTTTGTTCCCAATTATTTTAAGTGAACATGACATGGGGAACCATTGATTTGTAGCACCTCAAGGAGTAATGAAGGACAATCGTCAGTTAGCTTCAATGAGTTTGAAGGAGGGATTAGGTTTAGAGCAGATAATGTCGATGCAAATGAAAATCTTTACATACAAATGGTTTATGATGCAGGCGGTTATAATTTTCAGGAAATTATAGAAAATCTTAAAGAACCCAACACTTAGTCCAAATAGTTTTTTGACTTACTATATTCAGCTGACTAAGAAATATAGCCAAATTGTGAGACAATGACTCAATTGTCTTCAATTGCTCGTATTTTGAACATAAAGTTTGAAGGGCACATTTCTGATTGTAGTTTTGATCAAATTCTTGGATGGTATAATAAATCATTGCCTCTTGATCAAACAATGGTTGATAGTTTTTACAATATGAAGAAACTTATTCAGGGTCTTGGTTTGCCTGTTGAAAAGATTGCTTGTTGCAAATTCGAATGTATGTTGTATTGGGGTGATGATATGGAATTAGAAGCGTAAATTTTGTGCTCAATCTAGGTTCAAGCCTAGAAAGAGATCTATGAAAGGAAAGTTAGTACCCTAGAAGCGGATGTATTATTTTCTGCTAACTCCGAGACTTTAAAGACTATCTGCTTCTGATGTTACTGCTTCTCACATGAGATGGCATAATGAACACCAACAGGAAGATGGGATAATGAGTTTGTAATTGCATATTGTATGAACAAAACAATGTAACGTTTTCAATATATTGTATAAATTATTGAAATGAAAATGTATTATTTCTATAAACTTCAATCAAATTTTGATTTCAGGTTGAAATATAGAACCAAAGAGAAGACAAGATACTCAGCCAAGATTTTTGAGACCACGATTCGGAGGTTTATACTGTAGAGGTGAAGGATCTTGTACTGCAACACCTATAAATGAATCACCTCCACTCCCTCCACCTACTACACTGGCAGATGAGGCTACACCATCCACTACTCCTTCATCATTTAGTATCCCTATATCGACATAGATATCAGGGGTAAATAATGCGGATGAAGGAGACGGCCGCCAGCCTGGAGCTGAGAGGCCCGATGGAAGAAAATACATCACAATAGTTAATAATATGTAAGTGAAAATACATGAACCATTATATGTTATAATTAAGTTATAGTTACAATTTTAAAAATGGTATAAATTTATTTGTTTTTATATTATATGTTTTTTCCATCTAGATCCTGTTCTAGAAATATGACATCAAAATTCAAAGAGAAGATTGACGCTGAGGGCTATTGTTGGAAGAATATCTCTCAGGTAACAAAGGAATTGTACTATCATGAGTTTGAGGTACGATTGAAATTATTAATATTTCCTTTTATAATTAAAATTTTTATACATTAATTTGATAACTATTATTACATCAAAAGTATTTATCAAATATTTTTTCTTTTATTATAGAAAGAATTTTTTGGGATTCTCAATTGGACTGGATGATATATAGAGTATGGAAGTCGGGAGCGCGTACACGTTATCGCCACTTTGTTGGTGCGATATGTAGGGCGGCTGTACGACCGCCTTACATTTCTAAAGAAATATGGAGTCGTTGGCTGCAATATTGGACATCACCTGAGGCGATGTTGGTTTCACAACGTAATTCAGCCAACAGACGTGGAGGACCCAAGGGAGAGAGTCTTCCCGTATATACGGGAGGATCTATTACCCACCAAGAGCATACACAGAGACTTGTAAGTGTCTACAATTAACAGTTATATTCTCATCTCTTTTCTTTGTTGTATTTTAATTGAATTTGCTTTATAAAATCTATTTTACTTATAATTAACATTTTATTCTTAGGCAGGAAAAGTCTATGGGTGTGGCACCTACACCCTGTCAACTATTTTTGCACACTCACACTAAGAAGCATGACAGGATAACATTAGTCAACGATCGTTGTAGAAAAGTCAATGTAAGTGAAATTTATGATTTAATATTAATAATATTCTTAATAATCATCACTTACTAATATATAAACATTACTTCTGATATGACCAAAAACAGCAAACCATTGAACAGCGGTCTCAGCAGTCTAAAAATGTTAATGAGGCTAACACTTATCTTGAAGCAATAGGTGGTAGGGATCGTCATGGGAGGATATTCGGATCAGGATAATTTGCGAATACTTAGTATTCGCAATCTTCCACATATAGTACAGCAGCATCTGCTAGGCGAGCCAACAATAGTAAAGTGGAAATACTTGAGAGCAAAGTGCAGACATTGTCGGCTCAGTTGCAACAAACGTTGAAACAGTTGCAATAGTCGATGGCAGCGCAACAACAGTCAATGCTGTTATACGCTCAACTCTGTCAGGAGATGGATGAACTGAAGGGTAAGGGCAGCAAGTCACCGCACCAACCAAACGATCCACCAGCTCCTGATCAGTAGTGTAGTATTGGTCATTTAGTTTGTATTACAGATACTTATTATTTACAATGTAACGATTGTATTATCAATTAAGATATTTTAATCTTTAATCATTAACCAAAATTTCTATTTAACCAAATTAAATGTATATTAAAAATATTTAATTATTAAAATTATGCATCAATTATAATTTAAATATAATGAAAATAAATTTTTTTAAAAAATTAAGCAATAACTTTACCGTCGAAAACAACCATCCGTCGGTATATTCTAACTATTTTATCGATGGTAGAAGAACATTTCCGTCAGTAATTGTTAAGCAAATTTATGGATGGAAAACATGTTACCGTCGGTAAAGTTACCGACGGTATGAGAGCATTCCGTAGCTAAATTTACATACGGTTAAAGAACTTATCATCAATAAATTTAGCGTTGGAAAATTTTTAACCTGTCGGCAATTTACAGACAGAACAACTGTGATGGTCGGTACATTTTCACTACATTTACCGACGGTAAATCATTCTCCAACGCTAACTTTACCGACAGAATATTCTCGTACCGTCGGTACATTTAGCTACGGCCGATTTTACGATATTTTTGTCTGTCGGTACATTCCGTCGGTAATATTTGATACCGACAGAATATTTATGTTTTCCATCGGTATTTTCCATTGCGAAATGATAGTTTTCTTGTAGTGATCAATCACATTATAAGCAGTATCCCATATTCCCAACATTAACATACAAAGTTCTCAATTAGCCACATCAGTTCTCAAAACAACCAAATTATCCAAGAGAGAATGAGAGATTACCTTATTAAGTACGACAGTTCGACGATTTGGTGTTGGTGACTTCGACAGTTCGAAGAACTTGACACTAACGACAGAAGAAGAAGAACGAAGGAAGAATAAGAAACAAAGAAGATGAACTGGGTGAGTTATCAGGGTCAGGGATGAAGGGAGATGGACGGAGGAAGTGATGAGGCTGAGGCTAAGGTAGTGAGGGGGGAGCGTCGAGAGTGAGACAGCGAGAGCAAGGGAGGAGGCTGGCGGGTGGCACCTGACGGCAAAACGATGTTGTTTTTCCTTTGCCGTTGTTTTTCTTGCAACAAAATGACGTCGTTTTGTCTTGTAATTTATTAATTGTCTTATAAATTAAACGACATCATTTTATTCTTAAAGAAAAATGAAATCATTTTGTTGGTGGAAGAAATATTTTTAAAATAAACAAAACGACGTTGTTTTGCAACAAACAAAACGACGCCGTTTTGTTTCAATCACTGTGCAGGCCCTGACTTTGCCTGGCCACTTGGCTCGTAGCCCGCGCCTAGCCCATATCTCGTGACTCGCAGCCTGTGGCCCAGCCCTATTTTTGGGGCCATCCCAACCCGACCTGACTTGTGGGAGGTTTGACCGGGCCAAACCTATTGACCTCGAGCTGGGTATTTTTTGTCATCCCTAATTTCATCAATTCTTTTGTAAAGAATTTATTCATATAAAACAATTAAAATACACTTACTGCTTTGTAAATTTATCGCCAAGCACACTTACGCTTCCTCCTTCACCTACACAAATCGCACTTCGCTTAGGCATTTACTTCTAAATTTTGAAATAAGGCATGAAAATTATATTTTCGGTTTAACCAAATTCGCGATTAGTGTTTTGTGTAACACATACACTAATCATATCTTCACTTTAATTTTCGTAAGTTAATCAATGTTCTTCGTTTCAAAATCTAACTTCAAAAATTACTTAAATACCATCATTTACCCATTCTAACTCATCAATTTCTTCAAAACACTACCATATGGACGAATATGTAATGTTATTAATGCTAACTTTTTCAATTTGATTTTTCATAATAACTACCTTAAAATGTTTTCCTCCTAAGGCCGAATTGTCCTCACCATACATACATACATACATAACTTTTTAAGATTGATCAATATAAGGTGAAATATTGCAATGTGCTTAATTAAGTGCTAAATGTTTACGAGTCTGTTCAATATTAGACAATTTTAGACAAAAAATTGGATATATCATATATGCGTTGTTATTATATTAAAAATATATATTTGAAGAGTCAGGTGGATTCTAAATGCCGCGTTAAAAATACTAAAAAGCAACCTAAAACCCTAATTTAAGTCTAATCCTCATATTCAATTCAATTTTTACATAACCCTAATTTAACGTTAATCCCCAAATATTCACCCTTTCCATACTCTAAAGAAGATTATGACTTCGAGATGAATGCTTTGGGTTTCAGATGCACAACATTAGGCCACCATACTTGAGAATTGCGATGTTATAGTTGTTCGGAGCTGCATGGAACTAGAAGGTGATCATCTTAAACTACTTAGAAAGCTGTACAAAAAGCTAGCAGTCCCAGTAGGGATTTTGCCACCTTCGACCTATGACAACAGCGAGAACATCAATAGTGAGGGGTGGCTTACCATTAAAGAGTGGCTAGACAAGCAAAACAAAGGAAAGTTGTTTACGTCGCATTTGGTAGCGAGTTAACAGTTACTCAAGATGAACTGACCGAGTTGGCCATGGGACTGGAGATATCAAGACTTCAATTTTTTTGGGTTATGAGAACAATATCTAACTCAGTAGAGGGTGTCCCGTTGGAGTTACCAGAAGGGTTTGAAGAACAAAACAAGGGATGAGTTGTTATTTGGACGAGTTGGGCACTTGAAGGAAGGATCATTGGTCATGAATTGGCTGGGGGTTTCTTGACTCACTGTGGAGTTAGCTCAATGTTAGAGGCACTCACTTTAGGGCATCCATTGATTATGTTGCCTTTTCTCTAGACTAAGGGTTGGTTGCCAAAGCTATTGGAGAGAAGCGGGTGGGCATGGAAGTGCCAAGAGACAAGAATGATGGTTCTTATACGAGAAAGTCATTAGCATAGTCGCTGAAATTGGTTATTAGTAATATAAAGGGAGAGACCTATCAAGTAAAAGCCAAGGAGATGAAGAAATTGCTTTCAGGCAAGCAACTCAATGGTTGATACATATATCAGTTCGTTGAGGTTGTTCAGAACCACAGGCAGTAGTCGTTATAGGTACTATATATTTCATCACACTAAACATGAAACATGAAATATTTCATGTTTCAAGCTTGTTGGATATTATTATTAAATAAAAAAATTATTTCATAAGATAATATTTTTATTATTTATAATATTAATAACTATGATATTTCTTTATTTTTTTGTAAAAATAATTATTTAGCCTTTAGTTTAGTCGTATGGCTAACAAATAAATAAATTTTTATTAAAATAAATTTTATTATTTCACATAATTTTTTATTATATGTCATTTTATAGTTCTTTGATATTATTTCGAATATAACATAAAATCCACTAAAAATTACAGAAAACTATTTTATAAAAATTATTATTTATAATATTATGAATATCCATATCATAATATAATGTTTAATCTCATAATTTTGTATTTTTTGTTATTATATTTCATTCATAATGCTTTTATCATTTTTAATAGATCTTTTGTTCAGATAATTATAAAATAAGACTAATTATATAAAAGAAATTGTTTTGTGGTCTACATCATTTAGGGGTAGCAATAAATGGCAAGTCACGAAATCATAAATATATAACTTTTTGTGATTTATATTGTCATATAATACTCTCGACCAAAATTTATATGTATGTGCATTTGTTGAAGACATATCTAAGTGGTCATTGGTCACCAGAGATAAAACTATGGATGATAGACAACTTCACGTAGCAGTGTTTCCACGGCTAGCTTTTGACCATCTGATCTCATACTCTGGAGCTGCTCCAAGCTCATTGCTTCCAGAGGACATAAGGTCTCCTTCCTATCTACTCCACAAAACAAAGTTCCTCCAAACTTGGAAACTTCCATCGACTTCGTCACTCTCACTTTATGTCCCACAGATAACCTCCCAACAAATGCAGAGGCCACCTCGGACCTAGATTTTCATCAGATTCCATACCTTAAAGCAGCCTTTAACTCATTGCAATGTAATACGTAACGGCACCTTAGTTACGTACCCCGGATCGAATGTGAAAGGACAAAAAATAGAGAAATGCAAAATATACCTGATTTCGATTTTAAAACTTCAAACGAGCTTTCCGAAGTCGAAACGAGCGGGAATCCATAGCCGTCTTCACGGGAATCCATCACCGGGACGCGGGCTAGGTCTTTCTACATTTTCTCAAAACGTAAGCTCTTTTAACGGGTCTAAGATTCCTTATGCTTACTATTGATATGAGCAACTATATAAGACCTTAATCTATATATATAGCTCTCATATCGGGCATCCCCATCACAAGGCTGATATGGACCAGGTCTATACTAAAATGGATCCATTTATTACCCGTACTTCGACCCACTGATTTAGATTTTTTATTGGACTACTTTATTATCTTTATCGGGATCAAATTATGTAACTTAACTGATAATTTATTTAAAAGCCAAAATTACAATTAATAATTGTCCACTTTATAAGAAATTGACAAATTTTCCTTTAGGGGCAAAAATGTCTTACAATCTCCCTCTGGACAATTATTAATTGCAGTTTTACTCAAGTTTAAAATAGTTTTAAAATCCTGTTAAGCTATACTGTTGTATTAGTCAACTAAGTTTAAAAACAAAACATTTGATCCAAAGATAATGACAGTCTAGCATTCTATCCTGCAAGGCTTTCGATACCAAAAAGTATTAAATATATGTGTCATGTGCGACACAGAACTAATACAATCACACATATCTAATACCTCACTAACATGAATGGGAAAATGGAGTATGGCAAATTACGATGATACCTTTATGATCTAATACCTATCATCTATGTTTGTACGTCTCAATTTCTCCAACTTTATGCTAAACTGCATTTGCAAACTGCTTCAGAGAATTCCTGTTTTCTCTCACCGAATACTAAACAGCATTAGAGAAAACTTGTTTCCTCTCACCAAATGCTAAACAGTATTAGAGAAAACCTTCATGTTCTCCAAATTAATGCTAAACTGCATTATAGAACCTTTATGGAATTAAAATCTCATATCCCCCAATATCATGTGAAACTTTAAGGATATATCCTTATAAAATTGTATGTGTCTAATGATATAGGCTCAAGGCCAATCATCATAAATGCCCAAATGAACTTCAAATGCTTAAGATTGACACAAATCTTAAGACTTCCATATGTATTATGAAAATGCATGATAACATGTATTATTGATGATAAATAATAATCATCTTTATTGATGAACCATCATACCGTCATAATACATCAAAACGTACAAATATATATGAAGCAAACATAACAATCTTTTAAGTAATAGTGTCTAAGGACTTCAAAACACCTATACTGTATACTTGTATCCCAAATACAAGTATGTAAAGTCCTTTAGTTAAAGAATCAACTTATCGTTCCTCAGTCTTCAAATGCTCCAAACCTTAATGTCACTTTTTCGTGTCAACTACTTCATGGTTAAATATTTGACCTCAAAATGCTAAGACCCCATGATATTCCATATTGTTATTAAACAACACAACAACTTGATTATCACATTATATCCGATTGAGTTTAACAACTGAATCAACTACAGATAACTTAGAAATCAAATTTTTGAGCTAAACCGTCTGTAAAGCACCCCTATAGCATGCACTATGCATGCATGGTTGAGGAAATCACTCGTGTCTACAAGACACTCTTCCATAAAATTATACCATCTACTACCTTAAAAACTGTAACCTTAAGTAAACTTTTGATCATCCAGACACATAGCTAAATTTGAATCTGAATTCCCTATAAGGTTTAGTCTATTGACTTTTTTATATATCAACACATAATCCTTGATTCCCTTTAATATCTCAACACTCACTTGACTGTATTTCAATAGTCTACATCTTGGTTAACCAAATATTGGCCAAACAGTCAAACAGTAAATGCAATGTCCTGCCCAGTATATAGCCAAGCATACAATAGGCTATTCACCGTGCTAGCATACGGAACATTGCTCATAACCTCTCTCTTTACTATATTCTTTGGTCACTATGCCAAAGATTATCTCTCACTATGAGAGATAGATGTTACGACAGGTTTACAATTAACTGTATTAAACCTTTGTAATATATACTCAATTTATGCACTCTGTGAGAGGTATGATGAGTGTTAAGATTTGTCCCAGCGAATCTAAATATCTAGGACAAAAGATGCTACGCTAAGGTCCTTTATGTCAAAGTTCTTGACCAAACATTGCTTAACCTTATACAACATGGCCAAGTAATTTGACGTGAGCAATATATCATCCACATGCAATAATAGGAAGATAACTTTGCTCCCCCTAACCTCATAGTACAAACACCTTTTTAATTGCCAAAAGAGGTCAAGAACTTTATTTTCCATGAAGCTAAAAGAGGTCAAACCTCATCAAATGTAAGCTATCACTTTCGGGAGGCTTGATGTAAATCGTATATTAATCTGCGCAATGCATAAACCATATCAGTTCCATCTGGATCCTAAAATCTTTTAGGTTGTACCATATAGACCACTTTATAAAGGTCTTTATTCAGGAAAGCAGTTTTGATAACTATCTGATGTAACTCTTTATCATCATGAGCTACAATTGCCTTAATCACTCAAAATGTATCTAACAAGGATACGAGAGAAAAATAACATTAAAGTCAATATTTCTCCCTGAATGAACCATTAGGCAATTGAGCAAGTCCATAAATCGCTGAACTTTATGCTGAAATCCTTTAGGTCTTAAGCTTTATTTACACCTGACGGGTTCGCAGTTCTGCAAAAAGATCAACTAGCTCCCAGACCTTACTATGCTTCATGGCTTGCATCTTATAAGACATTATAACCTACCATAATTCTGCTGCAGGTATAAAAATTGCTTCTGTAAAAGTAACTAGATTCGTAACATGTCTAGTATCATAGTCTTGTTCACCTAATAGACTATGATATCAGATGGAATAACAGGTCATCTCACACTAGTGGATCTTCATAACTGTATTAGATCTTGTAACCCTAGGAACCTCTATGCATACAGGTATGAGTTTCTATTCCTATACAGGCACAATATAGAGACCTAAATCTACCGAATCTAACTGTATTAGTGACAGATATATAATAATTGTAGTATCCACCCTGTTATCATCCAAAGGGTCAAAGGGCCTACCATCATTACAAACATCGTATTCCAGAAACTTAACTGTTTGTGATCCACTATTCTGTTCCCTCTTACTAAATAGCAATGAGCATAATGAGCATGCAATTTTTCTTCATAAGGATTATACCACCTCGGTAGGGTGTCCCTATACATGATTGTGTGTGAGATTGAGTTTTTACACTTCTAGATAATTAGGTAAATTAGTCTTATTCTACATTGACTTCTTCAAGACATTTAGGGTGCGATTATGCTTTTCAGCAACACACCATTTTGCTCAAGACTACTCGATATAGTGAATCAAGTCACTATCCCAACCAATTCTATATATCTATCAAACGAACATTTTCAAGTCCTAAAACACTATGTTTGCCATGATATTCTCCTCCACGGTCAGATCTGACATTCTGAATGAATTTTTCCAATTAGTTCTCAACCTTCTATCTTTAAGCAAGAACACATAACTGTAATGGGAATAATTATGAAAAATGTCAGAATACTTTTGGAATTGCACAATGCAACTGTATAAGGTCTACCAATATCCATAGGTATCAGACTCAACAAGTTAGAAATACTAGTTGACCCTACTTCCTTATTAGTTAACTTGCCTCTGTAATAATCAACACATGTTCCCAGATCATTATAATCTAGAATTGAGAGAATTCTTTCCTTAGTCAATCTCTCAACCTTAACTCTGAAAATGTGGCTTAAACTTTTATACCACACCATGTATGACTTTTCATTCATCAGGGTCCTTCATTTCATGACTTGTTTAACAAGATATGAAGAAGCATATATCTAATTCAAGATAAGACACATTCTATACAAACCATATGACAAGAAAGTTGTACCATTATGTTTTGCATTAAATAAAATTGTACAAAAAAAGCATTAAATACGAAACATCAACTTTCTTTGTCCAAAATTGATCTAAAGATCACATATAAAATGTGTCGTGTAAGAAACCAAAATGAACCTTACAACACGGTTTAGTACATACATCCCCTATTGATATTACTTCTACTTCTTCATTATAGTGAACCATCAGTCTCTCCTTCTCTTTATTTGACTTTATCTTGGATATGAACCCTTGCATTGTGGAAGTACCTTAATCAGATACTCCACAATATAGCCACCAAATACTTAATGTTACTATCGTAAATCAGATTCATAAGTTGACAAACGAAGAAGTTATCTGATGATCACCTTCCTTCTAGGCCTTATACTACTAATTACTTTATGTTTTGCAGACCTTTACTAGCACGGGATTGACCAACATCAGTATATGGGGAAGATTCAGTCTTTCTACTTTTAATCTTAGCAGGTTTTATCTTTGCCTTCCCTTTAGTTACATCGAAGGCTGTAACATTAATAAGCTTGAGTTTCTCCTCCTCAGCAACACAATAGGAAATCAAAGCATTGAAGTCTCATTCCTTTTCCTGCCAAAAATATGTCATCACCAGATTACTTAACTCTGAAAGAAGTGTATTCAGAGTCTGATGAACTATAAAGACATCAAAAAGAGGAATGTTTAACATCTTCAGTCTACTGTAAAGATGTATCATTCTTGATATGTACTCCTTTACTTACCTTTCTCCCATAGACCTCATAGAGATGGATTCTTTAATCAAGGCACTTGTCTCTGCACTGGGTGAGACTGTGTACCTCTAGGAGACATTACCAAGAAATTACTTCGCTATGTCTGTGTTAGGAAGTCCACTAAGCAGATGGTTAGGTATAACTTTTAATGGTCATGAGACTTAATCTATTAGATCGATCCTGGGTTTCCTAGGCTGCTTTATGAGCTTTCAAGCTCATGGATGTAGGTAGAGATGGTATATGTATTTGTATGGCCATATCAACCTCAGCTATTTCTATAACATTCAATACATCCTTTGTCTACTTCTTTGTATTGAAATCGGTCAGGGTTTTAATGGTGACACTGATTTGTTGACCAAAAAGGTGAGTTTAAAGTAATAATCTGTAAATTAACACAAATGTAAGATAACAGCGATACTTAAGGCCATTAAAAGTATCTTTACTGAAAATCCGATCACACATATTATGAAACACCTTTGGGCTGAATACATAATATATGCAATTAGATCTCCACATAAAAGCAATCAGAGTACAAACCATCAACTCTTATTACACTATCACCTTTGGGTGAATAGATCATTTAAGCAACAGTTTTCCTCTGTCTAATGTCTTTATGATCGACTCAAAATGTTATGTAAGGCCAACACCTTTAGGCAGAATAGCCAAACAGAAAACCAAAGACATCCCCTTACATGCAAGCAGAACAATTCAAAATACTGACTCGGAAGGCCACTTTGGCGACTACATCCTCATCAGCACCCAAAAAGTCCACAAACATAAGGGATACATCTTTATGTTATCCTCACATTCTTTATGGGCATATGGTCTCTGACAATGTAACTTCAATAAATGCAAAACCTAAATGCATAGTCTCATTGTCACACAATCGTGCTGAAGACATTCTCTAAAAACTTCATTTGAGACTTTCGTAAAAGAAAAATCTCAGTAGAGTGACTATCGTGTATTATTGGACACTGAACCGATTACCCGAGATATGAACGTATCTCCCTTATGGCAAGTTCGTTGCGTAAAAATTCCCTAAAAAAATGGCTTTAGAATGTCTTTATTCCTTTTCTGGCTAACTATCATGCGATCCCAAACATTGAACATGAGACACGAGACACGAAAACTTGAAGTATCTCCCTTATGTGATGTCCGAAGCATGAAATTTCACTTGAAATCAGATTCGAAACACCTTAATTCCTTTTTATGGAGTTAAACTTTAATTTATTACTAATGTAAAAAATCCATAGAAATAAAAAAATCACTTTATAAATTTCCCAAACCGAGAAATCACTTTATAAAAGTACACCTCGGGGTACTTTTACAGGAAATCTGAAATTTTTGTGACTTTTTTTTATTTGTCACTGTAGACATATCCGTATGCTAATGTCAGCTGAGGAACGCACCACATGTCTAGTGCGTGCAACGCACGAGCCATACACGTCTACGCCCTACTATCACTATTCACCATCGGGTGTGTGACGCACACGTGCCCAACAGTGACATTAAACTCGCTAGAAAACGCAAATTTTTGACACAATGTAGGACGATTTTTCAAATTTTCGGGCTCGTTTTCAACCCATTTCTCAAGGCTAAATACATGTATATTATTTTCATGCATTAAAAAGAAAGAAAAAAATCGAGAAACGGAAGTTAACTCTCCAAAAATCTTATAGAGAGAAAAACTAAAAAATCTCCGTTTTTAACCACCCGATCACATCACCACTCTGATACCACGTGTAATGTGTAACGATACCTTAGTTATGTGCCCCGGATCGAATGTGAAAGGGCAAAAAATAAAGAAATGCTTAATGTACCTGATTTTGGTTCTAAAACTTCAAATGAGCTTTTCAAAGCTGAAATGAGTCGGAATCCACCACCATCTTCATGAGAATCCATCATTGGGACGCAGGCTAGGTCTTTCTACAGTTTTCTCAAAATGTAAGCTCTCTTAACGGGTCAGAGATTCCTTATACTTACAATTGATATGAGCAACTATAGAAGACCTTAACTTATATATACAGCTCCCATATCAGGCTTCTCTATCATAAGGCCGATATAGACCAAGTCCACACTAAAAAGGATACATTTTCCACTCGAACTTTGACCCATTGATTTAGATCATTTATTGAGTCACTTTATTATCTTTATCCAGATCAAAGTACGTAACTTAATTGATAATGTATTTAAAAGCCAAAATTACAATTAATAACTATCCACTTTATAGAAAATTGACAAAATTGGCCTTAGGGGCAAAATTTTCTTACATACAAACCTTTGTTACAAAGCTTCTGCTCCTGATTGGATCATTTGTGACTTTGCTCCTTATTGGTTAACTCCGATCGCCACTCATCTCAAAATCCCACTTGCCTTCTTCATTATATTCGGTGCATGGACCATATCTTTCTCGACTCCTTCCATGTTATCTATCATTACTGGCGACAGGCCACAAACTACACCAGATCACTTCACGGTCCCTTCTAAATAGGTTCCTTTTCCCTCTAAAGTGGCCTTTTGAGTGCACGAGGCAAAGCGGTTCTTCGATCACTGTGAAGTGAACATTTCAGGTTTCTCTAACATGTTCCGTATAGGTAAAGTGACTGAAGGATCTCATGTTATTGCGTCATTGCATCAGGGAGGCAAGACAGAGATGGTGAATATTTAAGGATTAAAATTAAATTAGGGTTATGTAAAAATTAAATTGAATATTTGGGGATTAAAGTTAAATTAGGGTTTAACGTTGCCTTTTAGTATTTTTTAACTTGGCATTTAAAATCTACCTAACTCTTTAAATACATTTTTAATATACTAACAGCGCGTGTATGACACATCCAATTTTCCATCTAAAATTATCTAATATTGAGCAGGCTTATGAACATTTAGCCTTTAATTGAGCTAATTATAATGTTTGGCCCCAAAATGATCAAACCTAAAAAATTATGGCCCCATTTGGGCATTTAGCCAATAAACAAAACCAAAAAAATTGACACTAATGTTATTATTGGTCCAATGTTGATTATTATTGGTCCAATGTTGATTCTTATATACGATTTAAGAGGATATGTGATTTCTTTAGTTTAATCCATATAGAGCTCTATATTTGTAACACTAGTTGTAAATACTTATATTAAAATTTACCTAGGGAGATATAAAATCTTTTAACATTATTCTAACAGACTTTTAAGAGAATTCTTATTTTCCTTTTTATAGTTTTGTTCTTCATGGAGGAAGATTGAGGGTAAGGTTTAAAAGATTTTGTGACATCTTCTCATATTCTTTTCTGCTACTTTTTTTTATATTGGGTTTTATTTGTTTATGATTTATTTCCATTATGTTTAAAGGCTAGATACCCTAGTTAGGGTTAGGGATGTAGCTTGTAATGACTCTTTAATTATTTATACATAATTTGATTATTTACTTAGTTGAATTTATTCTCTTTTTTCTTAATATTGGACTTGTGATAAGCCACCTTGGATTCAATCGTAGGGATCCTAACTAGGATCCATAGGTGAAGTAGAATCTATACACTAGGAAAATAAATACTTTAGGATTAGAGAATGATAGTATCCTAGACTTTAGTAATAACCATATAGATTAATTATATTAAATGAGCTTGATTAGGTTAAATTGCACATCGAGAGTTGGAAATTTCTTAATTATATATATTTGTTTTCCATGATAGAGGGTATCGATACTTTACGTTAATTATTATTTCAATATAGATAATAAAATTGCATATAATAATTGAAATTCCATATGAATGAATCTTAAATCCTTATTATTTTTTATTGACCTTTATTTTTTGCTTTATTTAATTTATTAATTAAATTTTCCTAACTGAGATTAATGGATTTATTGATTATCGATACTCTGGAATAACTTCAATTTAATAAACTATATATAATTGACTCTATAGTCTTACAGTCATAGAGTAAATCAAGTTTTTTTGGCAACACCTTTAGGGAACAATGATTTTTATTTTGTTAATTTTAGTTTCATTTTATTTTTATTTTCTTTTATTTTTAATTTCTTTCATTTGTTTCAAGTAGTTAATGCAAGATTGGAGATCTGAGAGTAAAAGCTTAGATTTTTTACTTCAATTTGATCTTGAAATTGAATGATCTTATAGAAAGAACTTAGGAATAAAGAGAGAGAGAAGATAAATGCATAACTAGATAATCTAGTTGTGGATATATAGAAACAACAGTAAAGGATATGTATGAGGGCATCCAATTGCTAATCATTGGTGCAAGTCCCTTATAAATTGAATCAAAAAGCAAGGAATTATGAACTTAAGCAAGTACATCTACACACACTCCTGAACTTTGGTGGATCAGCTTATGAAGACATGATCACATTCATCAAGGAGTTTTATTCAGTGATAAAATACAACAATTAGGGGCCTTATAAAAGATAAGCTGAGGATGAGGGTGCTTTGATATCGCAGAAAAGATCGAGGCAAGGATATGGTTAATCTTAATCGTGGTCGACTTTTTTAAAAAGTAAGATTAAGTTTATGATATGTTCATATTCCCTTCATACAAGACTACTGAACCGATGATGCAATATAAAACTTTACAAATAAGGAACGAGAAGCCTATAGTTTGGGACAGATGTAGGCCTTTTCTTAAGCAGTGTTTGCATCCTTAGCACTCTTGCAATTGGTAATGCAATTCTTCAATGAGGGCTTTACTTTGGCATATCAAACCTTAGTAGACACTACAACTCAACAATTCATGCAAACACTATCAAGGAGGTTAAGGAGATCATTGAGACCTTAGAAAGAAATTCATCTACTAATGTGGTTAAGGGAAAGTCTAAGAATCCTTTTGTGATATGCAACCATCTTCAAATTTGCAACATAAATAATAGATCTTTTGAGATAAAGATGATCTTATATTGAGACATGGGAAGTAAAGAGGATTGCTACTAGTGTGGCATATATAGGAACCTAGCCTATGTATGCATAAATGTCAAGGCACCCTCAAATTATGATGAGGAAGCGAACTAAATGGCTACTTATGGCAGAAAGTAGGCAATGAGGAATGGCCCCATCTTTAACATATATAGTTTGGGGGTAGAGGAATTACCTAAACTTTTTATGGAAGGAGCATGAATAGCTAGAGCTGACATACCTATAGGATTACTTGGTTTCTAAAATAGACCTCTGTTACAACAATAACCACTATAAAACAATGGTTTGGAGAAGATGTTGAAACAATTTATTTCCACCATGAGAGGAAAACTTAATAAAGTTGACCAACTTGAAAAACTGGTGCAATTTAATGTTGCCCTCATTTATAACCTGGAGCTACAAATGAGCCAAGTGGTTAAATTAGTGAGATGAAAGATGTAAAAGAAAGATTTAAGTCACACTAAGGTAAAACATAGAGATCAGGTGTTAGACATTATGTTTAGGTGTGATAAAACACTTAAATCTAATGTTACTAAAGAATAGGACACGAGAGAGTTACAAAAAGTTGAGGAGCAATTCAAGAAAGAAAGAAATAGTAGTATACCAATACTGGTCTCATATTGTCTAGTACTAGTGTTGACTTGGATAATGAACTAGATAGCAAGAGAATGGAACTAGTGGTAGTTCCATCTTTAATCAACATTGTAATAAATAGAAGTCCTATGTAAAGCCTCATATGTCACCAATTATATATCCTTAGAGGATGAAATCAAAAATGAATAAGGATAAATTTAATAATTTTTTAGTGTCTTCAGGAAATTGAACATCAACATGCCATTCCTTGAAGCATTAGCTCAAATGTATAGTACCTAAGCTATAGTTTACCTTGCCTCCTCATTAGCGATATGCATACTTAGGAGAATAAAAAACATATCCTGTCAACTCTTTTTCTTCTTTGTGTTATATGAAGTTAAGGAATCAATCTCATCCAAATGGTGATCTAAGATGAGTGAAGAGCTAACAGGGGAGTCCAGGTAGATATTTAAAGAAGTGTTTGTTGAATGGCAACATAATGACTCTAACTTTCTTTTATTGTATGTTACTTTCTTTATTTTTATTTTCCTTACTAATGTTTATTTTATTTCATAGGCAAACTTCTATAGAATTTCTTGAAGTTTTACCTTAATAGACTTATATGGATATATGGGATAATTCTTAACCTTAACTATCATATTCGATTAAATTTCACATTTTAATTATTTTTTGTTAAGGATAGTGCCATGTTTCAATGTTGGAGGTTGAAATTTTTTAAATTTTCCTTTAGTTTTTATGTTTTAACTAACATAATTTTGTTTTTAAATTTGGTTTGATATGTGTTTTAACATTTTTATTTTTTTAAACCATGTATAAATATTATAATTCATGAACCAAAGTTCATGTGGAGGAGATATAACAGAAAGAAGATGGGAAATTTTGAGTTCAAGAATGCATTAGAAGTTACAGAGCATAACCAATGCTAATCTTCAAAGTGATACAGGCATTGGTGTTGAAACAACATATGGAGTGTTTATAGACAAAATTAAGCTAATGTCAGTATAGGAAGTATATTTGGACCTAGCGTTATAAGTGAGCGAGCATTTATGAGAAATAGATCAGAACCCACGTTGGTATGAGAAATGCATCTAGCATTGTTCTTAGAAGTGTAAATTTTTTTAAGTTAATAAACAAAATTGATGATGGTTATGATGTATGTCTACCATTGGTCTCGTCTTGACAACTACCAATATAAATAGCAAACACCTAATTTTTCCTCCCCAAAACTCTAAACCCTTCACCTCCTCGCCTCTCAACTCAAATTTTTGACCCAATCTTGACTTTATAGACTAAAACGTTAAATCCATTCTTTAAACACAAAACCTATCTTTTTAACCATAACTTTAACCTCCAAACATCAAGTTTTTACATTTACTGAGAGAAACTAGTGGCTTTTTGATTTATAGTAGTTGTGAGAGGCTTCAAACATATCTTTGGCATTCTACATCCTTAAAGAAAGTTTTGTTATTGATTTTTATGGTATTAGAGCATTGACATTGGATTTTAAGCTTAAGTAGATAAAAATTTAGGATTGTTTACTACTGCTATTATGAATTATGTGAAAATTAACTTCAGCTTATTGAATTTTAGGTTAAGTGTGTTAAATTGAGTATTGGGTTTACTATACTTGTTGGATTTTGCAAAGAAGTGTTATTGAAGTTTAATTAGCTCTAAGGTGGGACTCAAATGGCTTTAGATGAGAGTTCATATAACTTTAGGAGTTCTCTGCAGGAGCAAAAGATTTTATTCAAATGGCTAATTATTTTAGTTTAACTAATATTTTGTAGTTGTTTTTAATAATGAACTAATTTACTTTCTATTCACATATGTAAAGTAAATTTTTTCTTGTGCCTTTTTTTATAATTATTAAAAATATAAAATTAACTCATTAAAATGTGATTGTTTATAAAAGTTGTAGTTTCTTATTTTAAAACTGTAGCATTATTATAAAAGCACAAAATTTTATGTTGTCATTGTTACTAAAACTTATTGTCAAATACACTTCTCACTTTCTTTTTTATTTTTAGGTAAATTATAAAAAAGATTTAAAATTTACTTAATTTTGTAATGCTAGCCTAAACTTTTAAAAGCGATAATAAATATTCAAATTTTCATTTTTTACGAAAATAACTTACGTTTAGCGTTGTAAATGGTCTGGTCAGGCCCAAGTGCCCCTAACCAGGCCTGACCAACCCTGAGTCATGGTGGTCAGTGGGTCGGAATAGGTCGGCCCGGCCTATCATTTGTTTTTTTAAGAAAAAACTTCCAAAACGACATTGTTTTGGAAGTAATGACCATGCCAGGGGCTCACCTAAGCTAACCATGATTGGCCCATGGCCCGCCCTTGACCTGGTCAACTTGAGCCAAAAGCGGACTAGACTGGGCCCTTTTTGTCATCTATAATTACGTTAGCTCCACAATTAATGATGCTAATATGGTACACCATGTCAGGAGACCCATTAGACACATGTTTGCAACACAAATTATTAAGGCTAAGTTAAATTAAAATTTTAAAATAAAAATAAAAATAATATGCTAACAACAATACCAATTGACCTACAGATTGCATCAAATTTCTTGACATTAGGGCGAACAGCATCTTTGATACCCACCAGTACCTATGCAAGTGTAGCCTTTAGAAGGAATGGCAGTATCAGCAGAGAAATCAATTCCAATCTCCATGTATGCAACATAAAGAGTTTAAAGAGCTTCATTAGCAAATTGCTCAATAATATCATTCAAATGGTTGGTCGATGATTTATCAAAGGAAAAGGCCTCACCATTTGAGTTGATAAAATTGTCACAGATAACTAAAATGATTTTAGAAGCAACCTTGCAATGTATCCTAAAACCTTCGTTAGGTAGTTTTAGAACTACCCCATCTACTTTTTAGTAGAATTGAATGGTTTGACCTTAGCTATTCCTAATTTTTATGCTCTTCTTAGGAATTCCCACTAAGATGAAGCCCAAATTTTAAAAAGCTGCTTTATAAGAGTTCCGAATAGCTCAGCTTTGTTCTCCTTATTCGTAACCACTTCTCCTTTAGTACAATAGTCATATGGTTAGTTATTAGTGTTCTCGTTTTGTCACTATAGATGGTTATAACAGACCAAGTTAGAAGAAGGCTTAAAGAAACACCATAACTCGTCAGGATTTTATGTATGACTTCTGGACATCTGCATTTGAGATGCCCCTTAAAATAAGCTGGATCTTTTTTTTTTTGAAAATTAAAAAATAAGCTGGATCTTGATAAAAAGCAAATTTGTTTCATTACAAAACTTATATGGTTTCTCACTCACTCCGTCTAAAAAAACGTCCAAGATTGCTCCTTTTCAATAATTTAGATAATTATTTTTAAAAAGTGTCTTTATGGAACATAATCTTTGTGGATATGGTGATTCCTTTATTAGGTCATTCTAGAATAGACTTGTGTGTTAGTTATCGAAAGGGCAGTGCAAGAGTTCTAGTAAATTTTGATGAGTTATGTCACTAGATATGTTGTCTACTGGTAAAGAGGAACGTTGTGGTAATGGCAAAGGCATCCTGATGAATTACCCAATTTATGGAAAAGAAGTTATTTTCCTTTAGAATGGAGACCCTAACTTCAAATGATGCAACCTAAATGCTTCCCTAAATTTTTCTTGAGCTGCACTACAACAAAGGTGACCTTTAGCTATGTTTTATTTGGCCATGATTTCGAAATCCTCGCTAAAACTCAACTTTTGGCAACAATTTTAAATAACATTGCCAAAAGTTTACCTTTTCACGACATTTTACAGAATCGTCACTAAATGCAAATCTTTGGGAACGCTTTATAGGAATCATTGCAAAAGCCTCATTCTTTTGTGCTAGTTTAGCATTTACATTGCCAAGAGCTGAGCCTTTGGTGACGACTTTGTAAACCATCGTGAAAAGCATGACTTTTGGCGACGAATTTCTTAAATCATCACCAAAAGTTTAAATAATTAAATTACTCTCTTATTTATAGTTATAAAATCACTAACTTTGACTTAACCATATTGTGACTAAAAATCATGGTTCAGAAAATTCAAATTTAATATTATTAACAATGATTTTAAGTTTAAAAATAAATTTAGCTATCAAAAATTTCAAATCATTTCAATAATTTATGAAACTATAAATTCAACGTTAATTAATATTACATATATTTATATTTTTTATTTTTATCTTTTAAGTTATATAATTTGACAATTTTATATGGTGTCACAAAATTTTCAAATACTTTTAACATGAAGTTTGTAATATAATGATATATGATTCTTACAGAAAAAACAATAAATATTGATATATGGTAAGTAATATAATATAATGATATGTGGTAAGTAATATAAAATTTTAATTAGAAGTTTAAAAATTGTTACTAAAAAACAATAAATAAAGTTTCATGTCTATTACATTGAAAAGGAAAAGAAATAATTATTTTTTAAAATTCTAAGTTACATGAGACTTGGTAGATAAGATAAAGGAGTTTTCTATGTCTGGATTCTCAAGAAGACTCCTTGCACATAATTGAAATAGTCAAAGATCTTCCCCCAGATGTTGGTTTATTGACACCCTCTTCCAACAACTCCTTAGCTTTAACTAAACTAGCAGAAGATACAATGAACAATTTCCTAAATGCAATATGGATCATTTAATTAAATGAACCGCACATACCATGCATTTCACCTAAGAAACAAACAATATAGAACTTAAATAGCTAAATCAAACGGCATAAGGAACCCAAATTCGAACATGCATACCCTATTGAACACATATAATTTTGAAATCAATGACTATTCCAAAATAACCAATTTCTTTAATCCTGCATAAATCATCGGGACATTGCCACCTCCTCCATTTTCATTTATATTATCTTGAAGATTCGAGGAAAGCTTTATACAAAACATAGTATGTACAATCACAAGTTCATCTATTAGCTTCCTAACAGAAAATTAGATATAGATAATAAAAAAGAGGTAATTCAAATGATACTAAAAATCTTGAAGAAGAAGATCAGCCATTAAAGGCAAACGGTGATTAGACTTTGATGAGGAGACTTATTGTGCATTGATTTGTTCGTCATGAAGGAAACTTTTACCACATTCCTCCCATCGGGGCTTATTTCTACCATCTGAAATTATTTGCCACTTTAACATTTCCCAATGAATATATGTTAACAATTTTATTTTGAAAAGTCAATAGAAAAAAACAAGTCGTAGCTATAATCAATATAAAAACAGAGTGTAAATTTTAATAAGGAAACGAAAAATTATATGAAATTATATGCAATTAACAAAATATTAATAGAAGAAGCAAAGATCATCGAAACTTAATTTTTTAACTAACCAAAAATTATCTGCACAAGCACATTATATGTTTGTACTCACCCTTAAAGATAAATAAAACCTAGAGTAGATTCCATAGATTAATAAGTAATCTAACATCTTTAAGAATAGAAGACTTTTTATTTGAATGTTCCAACAATCTAGCAATGTTAATGTTGTGATCTATTAACTAAAACTACTTCATATGATAAGGTTAAGAACGTCAACTATGTATGTACTATGTTTAGGGGATGTATAATTAAGCATGTTTTCCTATAAAGTCACTATTTTGATAAAAATAGTTGGGTCCCTAGAGCCCCTCATCAGATAAGGAAAGAGCTTCTATGTTGGAATTCAAAACATAATAAAGTACAAAAACAATAAGGCCAAATAGGTAATCAATAAGAAGCAGAAATCACACAAAAAACAAATGTAAGAAAGATAAGTAGATGAGCATATTAAATTTAGAGCAGCTAAGCACAAATTTATAAAAAGGGAAAGGTTACATAAAGAGTTTAATGAAGATTGGGGATCGAAGCTGTCTCTCCAAAACAAGAACTTATGATCTCTAGCTACTAGTTGAAAATATGGATTAAGTAACAACACACTAAATTAGTATAAAAGAATTGAGTAATTTCATATCTTGAGGTTAGCTTTCACCTAAGATGGGAGGGATCTGTGACTCCTCCAAGAGAAAGCTAATGACCACCTATTGTAGAACAACAACCTAAGGTAAAAAGAAGAAGAAAAGGTGAGAAGCAAGATAAAGGAACCCATACTAGCTCGAGGAAAAAGATCACCTTCGATGGTTTAGGCCTAATTAGGAAGCATCTAGAGACTCTTTTAATGAGGGAGGTTTTCAATTTATGTCCTCTGTTTGGGTAACTAGGATTTTAATTTCATAAAATGACGTGATTTTGGTTTGACCTTTGGTGATGAATTCCATTAATCTTTAATTTTTTAAATTTATTAAATTACTTATGAACTTAAACTATAAGAGGTTCAATCATTATTATATTAAATTAGTTTTTGGAGTTCTTTATATGATAGTGATAGATAATGAACTACTCATTTTCATAATTTCAGACATAAAACATAAGAAATCCACCTATAATTATGGATGATCTGTTTTATAAACTACTTGGATAGTATATAGGCTGGAAACTTATGATGTAGCTACAAATAGACTTATGCTCAAATATATATTTACATGTTTAATGCATATTTTCTTATCATTATTCATTTGTTTTCATGTTCCAATGTCAACATCAGAAAAAAGAGGTAGAGATATAATTAGAGGTTATGAGTTGCAATGAATGAATGTTGCAATGAAGAACAAGCTATCTGTATATATTGTCTGGTGGGTTGGGGATAATTGCCATAATAGAACTACCTTGCCCAAAGCATGCTAAGGACGTGAAGGAAGACAACTTGCTTGAGAATGCATTGGAAAAAGTTTCGGTAAATTTTCAATTTATTTAACTATATGCAATATTATTTCACTTATTTTAAGATTAATTACACTTTTACTTATTGTTCACAAATGAAATTGAATATTGTCAATATCGATAATCAAACTATGTCACTTTATTGTTGAAACAAAAGACTAGGGATCATTGTTATAGGCTGCATCAATATTACAAATCTTTTTCTTCTAATGTGGAGGCAAGAAAACATATTCCTAAACTAATGTCTCCAAAAAATTGGAACAATTTGTGTGATTATTAGGTCTCTCCCAACGTTCAAGTTTGTTTTTTCCCATTCACATTTGCTTCCATTAATCTTGTTAGATGATTTAATGACTAACTTTTTTCTTTATTTGGGAAAAATGTGAGAATGCCAAGGTGAACAGAGGAAAAATGAAAACTCTTCATAACTAAAGCTCCAAATCATTTTTTGTCATGCGAAATGAATATTTAAAATCTTTGTTTGTAAATTATAATTATATTAATAAACATTATATTATTTACTATGTATTGTATTTTTTTCATAAAACAAAGTGAGAAGGAACTACATGGACAAGAGTGTGATAGGATCACACTCTACAAACTCACTTACTATAACGAAGGTCAAGGGTGGATGTTTGAAGAAGTGTAATGTAAGTATAAAAATTTGTTTAAATTTTAAGTTTATTTATTTATGTAGTACTAACTAATAATATTTACAATGAATATTAGTTTTGTTTTTTAATTTTAGAATCAGATGCAAGAGTTGCTGCAAACGTCAATGTTTGAGAAAAATGAGGCAAATGTAGAAGACATTTGCAGTTATGTGCTTGGTACCAAATCCGGATATATCAAAGGTCTTGAGTTTTACCCTAAACCAACTACTTTATCCTTATCAAGATCAACATACGTTAAACGTCTTAAAAAGACAAACAATTCTCTTAAGGTTAAATTACAACATATTGAAAAGAAAGTTGGCTAAGCATGAAAATTACCTCAAAAAATTACTTTGTCTGGATTATGAAAATAGTGAAAATGAAAACGAGACTGAGTGATTTGTATTATATCTTGTAAACTAATCTCTTTATTTATTATTTTGTAGATAGGTATTTTTGAAGTTGTTATTGTAAAATCTTGAACACAAATAAATATAATGATATTTTATTTTTATATACAACACTTTAAACTATCAATTTATTTTTGTACAATTTTTATAATAAATTAATAACAAAAAACTAAATATTATATACAATAATATGGATTAAAAATGTAAAAAATAATTATAATTCAACATGGTATAATATTTTGTTAAAATGTATATTAAATATTTGAGTACATTTTACAAAACGTCGGTAGAACTTTTTGGCTACATTCTCAGAAACATAAATAAAAACATTTGGCTATGTTTCAAAAAACATAGCTAAAAACATTATGTTATGTCTTTGGAAATGTAACTAAAATCTTTTGGTTTTTTAGCTATGAAAACTAAGCGTAGCCAAAAAGTATTGGCGAAGATTTCTCAAAATGTTGTTAATAGTTTTTCGCTAAGAAAATAAAGCATCGGCAAAAAATATTAGTGACGATTAGAGAAAAATGTTACCTATAGTTTTCAGTTGTGGGAATTTGACGTTGTTTTAAGTGACGAATATAATTCGTTGCTAATGACTATTAGTGACGATTTTGGGACTTTTACATATGATTTTTTTATAGCCAAATTTCCTTTTTGTTGTAATGCTGGCAGTAATGTGCTTAATGCACTTTTGATCTTTGTCTGAAGGGCTACTTGTGCAACATACATCCATCATAAATGTTACATTACCGACTAACCATGAGATAGGTCCAACTTGTATGCTTTTGTGTTTTCCTTTTTATGAAACACTTTAAACTATTCACTGTTAAAACTTTCTCCTTATTATATGATTATACAGGATCTAAAACATATATAATTCTCACGTATAAATTATCATACCTTGATCCATAAATTCAATTGATGTTGATTCTCTTCTATGTTTCTATTCTTTCTCCTCTCTTTATCACTTTTATATTTTCTCCTTATTTGATGGTTATCGGCAGAAGCAACTTAATAGGTAAGAATAGGACCAAAAGAGGCGACTTTTATAAGTGGTTTTTTAGAAAAGAACCTCTTAACTACCACACCCATCATGTCGATATTAAGCTTTATAAACATTTATTACATAAGACATTAATAATCCAACATTTCTGCTACTTGGCTCAGTAACATTGCCATTTGCATAAGTCATTTAAATTTAATAAGCATTGAATACATTAGTCATCATAATAAAAAATTAGAATTAACGTGAGTCATGGCTGTTGAATATGATTTAAACAACATATTCCCTTCTATGTACTACAAAGTTAGTATTCTCGATAAAATGATCCATAAATGGGAAACATAGAATTGATCAGAAACAAATTCAATAATGAGCTTAGAATGTCAATTACATTAAAACATATCATCATAATATGCATTAATGCCTACTCAGAAATAATGCCCATACTGTCGATATACCATATAAATATTTTGGCGGTAATCCCTTAGTTAAAGGGTCAACAATCATAAGATTAGTGCTAATGTGCTCAATTGACACTTTATGTTTCTGAACCTCTTCTTTAATGGCAAAGTATTTCAATTCCATATGTTTAACACCTTTGGAATACTTGTTGTTTTTAGAAAAGAAAACTGCTACAGAATTATCACAATAAATTTTCAGCAGCTTGGCAATAAAGTTGACTATTCCAAGTCCTAAAATAAAGTTTCACAACCACTTAGCTTGAATCATAGCCTCAAAGCTTGCCAAAAATTCAGCTTCTATGGTGGATGCAGCAATTTTCCATAATATTGCTCCTCCAGCTAAAAGATATACATACCCAAATGTAGATTTTCTAGTATCCACAAAACCAGTAAAATCTAAATCTGAATATCCAATTACTTCAAGATGATCGGACCTCTTATAAGAAAGCATATGATCTTTTGTCCCTTGCAAATATTTTAAGACTTTCTTTTCAGCTTTCCAATGATCCAATCCTAGGTTACTTTGGTATCTACCAAGCATATCAACTGCAAAGCTAATGTCTAGCCTTATACACATTTGAGCATACATCAAACTCCCAACAATAGATGCATAAGGAATTCCTTTCGTCTGCTTCCGTTCCATATCATCCTTTGGACATTGCATGAGACTAAATTTGTCTCTTTTCTGAATTGGAACTGGAGAAGATGAACATTTATCCATTATGTTCCATGGATTTAAGCTCATCTTTCATTGCATCTAACCATTTATTAGCATTAGCACTATTAATGGCTTATGAATATGAAACTGAATCATCATTAATTCGTAAGTCATCTTCCAATTCTTATAGATAGACCACATAATCATTTGAAATAGCATATCTCCTTTCTCTTTGGGATCTTCTTAATGTTATTTACTGTGGTTCTTCTATTGAAAGTTCATGTTGAATGTTAGGAGCATGTATTTTTTGCTCTCTATGATTGTTATGCAATGCAACAATTTGAGAGACAACAATTTGAGTAGTGGAAATATAAGTCAAATGGACTTGTATTCTAACTTCCTTAATTTCTACATTTTGTTAAACGTCACTCCCACTAATTTCAACATTCTCAATAAACCTAGCATTTCCAGTTTCAACAATTCTTATACTATGATTAGGACAATATATTCTATACCCTTTAGATTTTTTTGAATAACCAATGAAATATCCACTAATTGTTCTTGCATTCAGTTTCTTTTCTTGTGGATTATAAATGCTTATTTCTACCTGGCAACCCCAGACATGCAGGTGTCTTAAACTAGGTTTCCTACCAGTCTATAGTTTAAAAGGTGTCTTTGAAATTGCCTTACTAGGAACCCTATTTAACAAATACATGGTAATTTTTAAGGAACAAATCCATAGTGATAAAGGTAAAGATGCATTACTTAACATGCTCCTACCAGTCCATTGTTTAAAAAGTGTATTTGAAATTGCCTTACTAGGAACCCTATTTAACAAATACATGGTAATTTTTAAGGCACAAATCCATAGTGATAAAGGTAAGGATGCATTACTTAACATAATTCTAACCATGTCCATTAAGGTTTGGTTACGCCTTTCTAATACACCGTTTTGTTATGGTGTACTTGGCATTGTGTAATGAGCACATATGCCATGCTTTTTTAGGAATTTAGCAAATGAACCAGGGTATTGTCCACTTTCATCATATCTTCCATAATACTCACCACCTCTATCAGACCTAACAATTTTCAAATTTTTTGTCTAGTTGCCTTTCAACTTTAGTTATATAAACTTCTAATTCATTCACTGCTTGAGATTTCTTGTGCACTAAATAAACATATTCATAACGTGAATAATCATAAAGGTCCACATATATCGGTGTGTACAATTTCAAGAAGCTGAGTGCTTCTTGTGGCACCTTTCTTTGTATTTTTTGTTTGCTTTCCCTTAATACAATCCACACAAATATTGATATCAGTAAAATCCAAATCTGGAAGAATTCCATTCTTTACTAATCAATTCTTTGGAAATATGACCTAAATGCTTATGCCATAAGTAAGTAGAACATTCATTCATGAAACTACGTTTTGTTCTAACTTTATGATGCCAGGTCATAAGAGTTTCAGCATATAAATTATCAAGATTTAATTTATATAAACCATCACAAAGTATACCAGATCCAATCATACTAGTATTCTTAAACAAACTGAAACATCCATTACCAAACTTAAAAGAGGATCCAGTGACATCAAGCTTATATAAAGAAATCAAATTCCTAGAAATACTGGGTACATAGAGTTTCAAATAAATATAAATGATGTTCAGTAGTCAGGATTAAACAATAAGTCCCAACTGCTTTCACTGAAACCTTTACTCTATTCCCCATGAAGATAAACTTCTCATTTGGGTTTGTGGTTTGGATCGTAAGGAACCCCTGTATAGTATTAGAAACGTAAGTTGTACATTTAGAATCAATCCACCAAGTATTATATGGAACTTCAGTTAAATTTGATTTAAAACATACATAAGCCTTAAGCTTACCTTTCTTTTCGAACCAAGCCTTATATTGTGGACAGTCCTTCTGGAAGTGTTCAGATTTTCCACAAAAATGACATTTGTTATTGTTTGACTTCTTGCAGATCTTAATAGAGGACTCATTGGTCTTGAGTGGTCCTTTCCCCTTTCCATGTTTCTTATGTAATTTCTTACCAGCTCCTTGATATTTCATAAAATGGATGGAATGATTTCTTTGATTTTTAACTCTTGTTTCCTCCTAAGCCAATATACTGTGCAATTCATGCACATTCTATTTGTCTTTCATAGTGTTATAACTCATTTGGAACGGACCATACTCAGATGGTAAAGAGTTCAAAATAAACTATACAAAGAAATTCTCATCCACTTTCAATCCCAGAGACTTAAGTCTTGCTGCAACATTTGTCATTTCAATGACATGTTCATGCATAGTACGAGAACCATCAAATTTCATGGGAGTCAAAGCACCCATTAGTTCTCTAACAAGAGATTTATTAGCTGTTTGGGAGCGCACTTCCACAAAACTCATAAATTCTTTAGCACTTTAAGTTTTGAGAAGAGTTGACTTGATATTATTTGCTATGCTCATTCGCATAAACATCAAGCTTAGTCTGTTTGATTTTTCCCAAGCTTTATAATGATCCTTTTCTTCATCACTGCTAATATCAGTAAAAGCAGCAGGCTTCTTAACTTGAAGTGTCAAATCAAGATCCAATACACCAAGGTGAAATTGGACTTGTTCACTCCGGTAAGAAAAATTCAACCCATTGAATATTAGTACAGACGAAGCTTATGAATGTAAAGACATAGGAACAGAAATTGTAATAAATACATGCCTAACATTAATGTTTTGAGTCATAAACTAACATATTATATAGATTCATATGAAATATTATGTTAACAATTAATTTACATTATTGTTCTCCTTTGGGTGATACATCAATGCACATAATAATCATAATGATGCCAATAATATTTAACATTATTAGGTAATGATGCATACACTACTTAGAAATATTTATTATATTTGGATAAATAAGTAAAACTAATAGCGTATTTACATTACCAAACAATCATGTTCATTCATTATAAGAACAACCAATTAACCTTTGGGTATTTCATAAATTTCTTATAATAATGAATTTCAGTCTACTTATAGATAAACATCATTTATAGCATCAAATTTACGAGTGAGTGATTGAAAATTTCTAGTCAATTTAGAACTAAATTAGCTTAAAGATTTGATCACTTTAGTGATTAACAAATATAACATAATATTATTCCAAATTTGATAAATCCATAAAACATTAATTATTCAATTATCCTGAGATAGAAACAAGTTAACATGCATATACTTCATCCTCATTCATGTTAACATGCATTTTTTATATAGTTTATGCATGCATAATTACACTATTCATGTGTATTCATCTTTAACTGTTTAATACACTATTTCATGTAAACTAACATAAATGCATGCATTGTGCATCTTTTACTATTTAATAATATTAGCACCATTCATGTACACTAACATAAATGCATGCACTGTTCATCTTTTATTGTTTAATATTATTAACACCTTGCATACACTGTTTACGTTCATGCATCGTTTATTAAAACAACCAACGACATAACAATGATGATGCACCATCACACCAGCCGCACACGGCTAATGCGGTAGTCATCGATGTTGTCTTATACCATTAAAGGAAACATCATCACCAGTAGTGTCTTAGATCATCACTGAGAAAACACATGCATTTCTCACGTACTTGAAAAATAAAATTGCCCAGTATATATATATATATACCAAGTCATCAATGAGATCGGAAACAGAGGGATTCAAACCCTTGGTACGAATACCTCGCACAATGGATTAGCAATCTGATGCTTTAGTCTACTCAGTCATATCTCCCAATTCAAAAAAAAAGCCCAGATTCCAAACAAACAAATTTAAACTTGAAAAAAATCAATCTGATTCTTGAAGAATGAGGGGTAAAGGGATTGATCGAGAAAGATTTGATAAATACTGATAACTCTTGGATAAAGTATTAGAATGGAAAAATATATTAGATAATGAACTATTGGTTCTAAGTCATCTCTGGTGATGAATCAACAATTCGAAGTGCTTTTCTTGCGTATTCTTGATAAACCAACGTTTATATATAGATGTAAGAAGATTTGTTTGGGAAGTATGAAGCCCTTATATTATTTATTTATATATATATATATATATATATATCCAAACAAAAAATATGAAAATTTTCAAAACTGAAAATGTAACAAACAATCATAAAGTTCATAACCAGATTCTCTGATACCACATGTTAAAACTTTCTCCTTGTTATACAATTATACGGGATCTTAAACATATAATTCTCACGTATAAATTATCGTACCTTGATCCTTAAATTCGATTGATGTTGATTCTCTTCCGTGTTTCTATTCTTTCTCCTCTATTTATCACTTCTGTATTTTCTCCTTATTTGATGGTTATCGTCAAAAGCAACTTAATAGGCAAGAATATAACTAAAAGAGGCGACGTTTATAAGAGGTTTTTGAGAAAACAACTTCTTAACTACCACACCCATCATGTCAGTATTAAGCTTTATAAACATTTATGACATGAGACATTAATAATCCAACATTCACGTGTAATATTCTACTCTCTATATACTATCATTCAAAGTCATCGCTTAGCCTATTATATCATACTATACTGAGGTGTTGGTTCTTGATTTTTTCTGCAATCATATTTCTTTAAGTTTTTGAATCAGTACATTACCATGTCAAGTATTTTTTTTCCCTATTGATGTTGCTATTTATCAGTTTTTAATGTCAATGGACAATCCCAACATTTTGTCGTGCATGTATTGATCACCTTGGGAGAGAGAGGCTATCGTAAATCACAAGCAATGGATCTAGCAAAATTGATAGAAAGTGAAGATGGAGTTACCGCTATAATTGATGCATTTCACTGACATTTATATCTTGAACCACCCTTTTCTATAATGTCTGCAGTTGAAAACGAATATCTTAATCGTATAGACTTGTTTTAAACTCTCACATTTTGTACAACAATATTTTCATTTAATTACACCATTGCAATACATGATATTTACCATGGATTGATTGTTGGTTCCTAGTATTTTATAGGCCTTAGGTAAAGTACAAAAATTAGGTCTTATTTTTACACCTAGTTTTGGACTTTTATAAATAATAAAAAGAAACAAAATATAGGTCTTTTGTTGTTCTTTATAAAATTAAGAGTATATTTTATTTTTATGAGAGATAATAAATTTTATTTTACTTCATTTTATTTTTTATGAATGCAAAATTAGGCCCTATTTTACTGTTTTTGTGGATGGGCCCTGGGCGAGTGCCCAGGCTACCCTTGCCCAGGGCCGACCTTGATTGTTGGTTTCGTTAAACTTATGATAAGTTAAATGTATAATCTTTTAATTTTATTAAATAATCATACTTTGTCTTTAATAATTATAATAATTAACTAATTTAAGAATAAGATTTAGATATATTAAAAAATTAAATTAAAATTTAATAACATATAAAAAGGGTAAACTAAAAAATAGAATAATGAAATCAAACAAAATTTTGGTTTTCGTTTCTTTATTACATATCTCATCCAAATTTTTTATATTAAAATAAAAATAAAAACCCCAACGAAGCAGAATTAATTAGGGGACACCCATGTCAACAACACTTGACATGAATTAATTAATGAAGTTGACTCTTAAGTCATATTTAAAAGACAATAAAATACATGCGTTTAATTAATTTTATTTTTAGATAATATTTCAAATTAAGTAAAAATAATGAATTTAAAAGATAATTATGTTTAACTAATTCCATTATATATAGGACCAAAGATTTCAAATTTTAATTTGTTAATTTGAATCAAATTAGAGTTTTCAGAGTTCAATTATATTATTATTTCATCAAGGATTGCTTAACATTCAAATTTTAATATACTAAACAAATGAAATGTTTTCGGTTTAACGCAAAATTAAAAGCGAAAAGAGAAAATTAGATTTGGAAAACACTTTCATTTCCTTGTCAATCGAAGAGGCTATCTGAAATGATTTGGAATATTATTTTTAAATCGAATGTCGAATTTTATCCCAATAATGCCTCATTTTCTAATGCACAATTTGACATGAAGTCTTCAATCCCCACAATCCCAACTTCCGTACTAGATCATATTATAATGAATATGATTGTTTTCAACATTTTGGCATTCCAAGATCAATCAAAATTTGCAAAAATGTAGATCAGCCAAATTAGGTAGCCTACTTGTAGTTAAAATTTCAGCTCAAGTTTCTGGCAAAGAGCCCTTGGCTTGGCATCTGGAAGGAGGGGAATTTTACTGCATTTCAAAGAAATAATCATAGTTTACAAGATTCATACTTTACTGGAATTGACAGAACCTTGATGCATATTCGTAACTTTTAAGATTCATATTTTACTAGAATGAAAATTAGATGAAATTTGTCAGATGATCAAGACATAGCCTAGAATCTGTTGAGTTAAAGCTACTGCACTTGGTTTGTCCATTCCAGCATCCCTGTTATGTTCTTTAGTGTTCTGACTTGCTGCAGGCCTAGCTAGGATGGATTTAACCAAGACATCAGATTGTGCCCTCCCGTGTATTTTGTAGACTTGGTATTGCCCTATCCTATGGGGCTTTCTTTACTTTAGTTCAATTTAATTTTCAAAAAGGAAAAAAAAAAAAAAGCCTCTTGGCTTGATAAAGAAAATGATAAATAAAAGAGTCCTTCCCGGATCTACTAATGTACAGAATATCGGATCATGTTTGTGTTATCATTAACTTGACATATAGATTAAAACATGTTGTGTGTCACTCAAAATTCAGAATCTCCAACACTGAAAACGACCACAAGAGATCCTGTCCTTCCTAAGTTGCAGGCTCTCTGATTTGGGCATCTGTACCGGACTTCCCATGAAGTCACGTTGCAATCTGCAGGTAATGTTAGGCTGTCTATGTTACCAACGATGTACATGCAACTGTATAACTTCATTGGAAACTGTTCCAACATAGGTTATGACTTACACAGGAAACGAGAAAGATCCAGTGCTACCAAATGATTGATTGGAGTCGCTTGACTCAACCGATACCATCCCTCCGTTTACTGTCTCCTCTGCTTCGTGCCTTACAGTTTCGCTGGTATAAGGTGACTCAATATCCAAGTTGGTCTCTTCCTGAAAAGAAATCGTTAGCTTTTGTAATCCTCTGATAGAATTTTTTTGAATACCGTCAAAAAGCAAAAGATTCTGAAATCCTGTTCATCAGAGAAGCCCTGGGGATGCATATTAATGGAAACCATACACGAGGTTTTAAATGGAAACTGAGAGAAAACAGTAAGGCCAATGTTACATGTTCAACAGGAATAGTCTCCTGGTCGTTACTTGTAACGGCAATGTTGGGCGTAATCTCGTGGTTGCTTTCTTCGACTGTTTCTGCGACTTCACCGTAATAGAACTACATTTCCACTCAAAAATCAATATTTGACCTTTTTAATCGCTTTTACTGGTAATGACAAGCGAATTGAAAACAAGAAAACATTATTGCAAACCTCTGGA
Source organism: Erythroxylum echinodendron (assembly GCA_027575705.1). NCBI lineage: Eukaryota > Viridiplantae > Streptophyta > Magnoliopsida > Malpighiales > Erythroxylaceae > Erythroxylum > Erythroxylum echinodendron. The sequence goes on from JANZXR010000006.1 coordinate 28,750,474, forward strand.
GTGGCCACCCCTGGACTTACATGTTTAGAACCAGAGCAATCCAACGACTCTGACATTCCATCTTTTACAACATCAAAAGCACCATCCTCTCTAAAACAGAATACTATATATTCCTCGTCTTGAGCATGGTTAAAACCTGACCAGCTGCTTGAATCACTGCTCTTACTCCCCATTATTGAAGCATCGTTCCTTGCCTGTGTTTCATTTTCAGAGTTGACCTGTCTACCATTTTTGCGACGCCACAACGACTTTCTGTTAACCATTTTATTACCCCTGCATTCCTCAATACTCTCAAAACCCATAACTCTCATCTTTCTCTCTGTCTCCTGTTCATCATCTGCAAGAGCACAAAATAACGCAAAATACAAATGAAGAGTACTGCATTGGAATAAGAATTGATGGGTTCACAATCGCTTTAATATTGTCGTTTCTGATTCTAGGATTTCAGCTCTTAGATTTAGAGCCAAAAACTAATTTTGGGCTTTTAGTTACCTAGAGAAACCCTGCAAGCCGAGATACATGACAACCAGCCTCTCAATTTCCATCTTATAACTCTGGTGCACATATCCTAAAATTTAACAATTATCTGCAATCTATCAAACAATAATGTTCGAAAGGAGAGGGAAAGGGACATTTGAATTTGAAAAGATTTAATTAAGGACTGCATGAATCAAGGAGTCTCACAGTGTCAATCCCATAATTATGACTAATGAATGTTCAGTAAATTGCACATGGGAAAAGAGATGATACGTAGAAAAAGTTGTAGTTGGCAAACCAAAACCAAAGTTTACTCCTTTATGGCTTTATTGCTATGCGAAAAGAACTCATCCACTTTTATTTTCTAGAAATAACAATCATAGCAAGTTGATCCCATCCATTACTATTACAAAACCTGACAAACTCAATAATGAATCACGGTTACGTTATACCCAATAATAGCATCCATTCGATCGAAAGAGTGTGTGCTTGCCAAGCAGTACCCACGAGCAAGACGGAAAACACCAGTACCACCGACGACTGGGATCTCTCTGACCTCATTCGTGATGGGGTTCCGGCCAACAACGCTGAGTGTGCTGCCATTATAAGGTCCTGTAACGAATCCTATTGTAAGAGTCATGTGAAGGCTAAACTCGTTCTGTTGTGAGGACATGACATATATCCCCTGAGCACGTCCCACTACTGTAGAATTCGGGTTGGGGTTGACTGTGAGAGGGTTGTCCATCACGTAAACGGAACCATACATGGCTCCGACTTGGTCTGCTCTGGTGAAGTTCTGTGGACGAGCGACACGAATAGCAGTTGGGTTGTTTCCTTCGACGACATCGTGCATGTAGAATTGAATGTTGGTCTTCCTTGTCTTCATTCTCATTGCATCTGTCTTGGACAAGGAAAGCATGAGGAGTGCCGCAATGAGAAGCGGGACTCGTCCTTTAGTTGCCATATGGCTAAACAGCAAAGGTTTTTTCTTTTGTGTTTCAACAATGGCAATTAAGCTTGTGGAAGAGGGATGTGGTCTATGTGTATATCTGTACAATGTATATATATATATACACATACAGAAGAAAGCAGGCGTTCGAGGGTCAGAGTTTGGTTGGATTTTTTCTTTTTCTCTTTTGAAAAATAGTATGGATGGATTTTTCAAAAGCAATGGTAGCGAAGTTTCTAACCTTAACCTGCCAGTCCTAGATAGATACGCAATATTCCAATTCCAAGGGTAACTGAAGAGCTTGGCTTGCACTCGTGAACATTCAAATGGTTGAAAGTTTCATTTTCTTTTGGAAGAATATTATTACATATTTAGTTCTTTTTAAAATAAATATTTATCATTTAAAGGGCTTGCCCACATTATGTTGTTAAAGACTCAAAAGGTTGGTGCTGGAGGAAGAAAATGGAAGAAAACAAGTGCTGTACGTACAAATTAAACCCAAAGTCAACATATAGAGAGGAGATTCATTTGAAACCAACCCAAAGTCAAAACATATGGGGAGGAGGTCCACCGTGCATGATTTGATTAGGTCACAAGGTTGGAACTACTACGTTGAAATCCAATAATGATGTATGACACAGCGTTTATTACATGCCTTAATTTTTTTTTTTTTGTTTTACAAAGGAAAGGAAACAAAAGAACTACAACACACTAATGCTCGCCTCGCCTAATGGACACTCCTTGAATGTCTCGGCGAACTCACGGTAGTAGAGCAGGCGGAATGTCAGACAGGAGATGCAGACCGGGACTGGCTAATGCTGCCATAAAGGCTAGTTGGTGAGCGCTCTGATTCCCTTCTCGATACACATGCTGAAGACGAATGGCCTAAGTGCGACCTAGCAACTCCCGGATAACCTGCACCAAGACAGTAACCTCGGTCACACAATCAATTGAAGAAGAAAGAATATTGATAACCTCGAGTGAGTCTGACTCGATGATGAGTTGTCGGATACCCATGTTCCAAGCCAAACAGATGCCATCCTGCACTTCTGTAAGCTCGGCACTTAGCGGCGAGCAGCAGCCTATCCGATTGACAAACCCACCACACATGCCTTAATTTAAGTTCGTACTGTACTTTTTTTTAAAATATGTTTAGCGAATTTACCATAAGATTTTTTATTCTACCACTTAAACAATAAGTTCACTTATTTCTTTAGAAAAGAGTTTGGTTGATATGATTATTAATTGGCTTCATCAATTCTCTTATTTAATTTTGAATTATAAATAATTTACTTAAAATATAATTACTCTTAACGCCATAATATAATATGATACCTAAAATACATACTTTCCTTGTTAAATATTTCCGCTTATTTGTATGACGAAAAAATTTGTAAAACCCAAAATGTTTTTGTTGATAATTATCTGATTATTAAAAATTAAGTTTTTATAATTAATACAACTTTTAATTTTGTATAACATCAATTAAAACTCTTTTCATATTGAAATTTGTATAAATTTCTAAATGGGTTTTCAAAGGGAAAGATTTAATTATTTTAAAATGTGCTTAATGATATAAAAAATTATTATTAATTTTAATAGTTTAACTTTTCAATTATGTCAATAATTGAAAATAAAAAGTTCTTTAATAAGCCAATGTCTTCTTAAGCTTTCATTACATACAATTAAGAACAACATAATTTCTCCCATAGTTTAAGTTTCTTATTGGATAAAGAATTGTGGAAAATATTTTTACAATTTTAATTAAAATATATTTTAAATGTACATTTTTTATAAGTTCCTCTTAAATAGTTCTTAAATTATGATAAATGGGACTAGTAGTAGATCTATCAATAAGTTATAACAAACAATGAAATTAAATTCTTACTTAATTAACTTTTTCATTTTGGTTTGTCCCCATAAAAATTTAAATTAGTTTTAGTGTAAAACCATTTTATGAAATTTTATACACCGTAGAGTGCATACAAGTAGCTCTATTGGAAACAGTATAACGACTAGCATGGTATGTTTTCTAATGAATTATCGTTTTCACAGCTATTTTTGATATTCTGTGTTTCCTTCAATTTCAAACGTATTGCTTAAAATATGAACAGCTACCAATAATATATTTTCCAAGTATAAAACAAAAGTTTCTAAAAAGGAAAAGAATCATAATCAGGACCATATAATATAAACCGAGATAATACATCACAAAACAGCAAGTGATACCAAACATGAGTAAGGAAAAAATGGCTGCTAGTCTTGTACCGATTGACGCTGTTATTTGCAACCATAACAAGAAAATAAAGACTAGGATAAAAAATCAGCAGGCTTTCCAATCTTTATATTCTTCTCCGCCAGGAAACTAGAAACTCCTGCATTCAGAAGGGAAATGAGGTGATCAAAATTTCTTTGTTTATCTCAACGAACTAACAATCCTTTTAGATATGAAAACCATAGTTAAACATTGATTTAACTTATCTCTCAAGTTCCTCATGCGGGCAAACAGGTATAATCACACAAAAAATTTATGAGCCCACAATCTTCACTTGGAAGCAATATCTAGTACATATATCCACAATAAAAGTAATTACAAATAACAATCTGTGTTGCATGTTATTTATGTCATATACAGTCCTGGTAATGTTGACAACAAGAACTATATCAATAAATTATTATATGAATAACATAAATTAAAGAAAGAGGAATCAAATAAGATTTAACAATAAGTAGAAAGATAAAAATTTGTTTTTCCCTTTCTACTATATTTAATTACGCATCTGTTGTACTAATATCTGTTGGTTTATGCCCTACAGCCAATCACTTTGGTTTTAGTTTAGTGACAAATTATTTAAAGGCATTATTTATCTTGTACATGTTTAGATGTATATGATAAAGTCCATAGAATA
>JANZXR010000006.1:28760042-28781966 GCA_027575705.1 Erythroxylum echinodendron
ATCAGCTAACAGCTAAATGCAATCAAGTGATTGCCAAACAGGGCCATAAGATGAAGATACACATTGTCCTGCAACTACTTCCATAAACGAGTTGTGGTTTCATACCTCAAAACTCAGGAGTCAAATTATGGGATACAGCAATTGTCCTCAGAAGCCTCAAACATGGACCAATTCTCTGATTAGGAGGCGCTGCTCATCCTGGCTTTCCAACAGGTAGAGCTTCACCTTCGAGTATATGAGTTGTACCTAACAGGCTAACACAGATTATAGTTTCAACGAACGTTAAAGCATATGGAATAATATTCACAAATAGAAAGTTGATATATACCTATACGGTGAATAGGGAGAGCAGGGCGGTTACAGGATCCAACATGCTTGCTAAGGAAAATGACCTCGTCCACAGACTCTCCAGTAGCTTCCTCCCAACGCTTGTCTGGGTGATCCACTTGAACAAGACGATTGTGAAGTTTTAAGACCCTCACCTCCCTATTTACAAAACTTTCTACATCCTAAACAAACCAATGGACATTGTAAAAAAGCGAAAAACATAAGTAAAACAATTAACAGAACAAAATGATCTATGGGAATTGTCAAATCACTTAAAAGAAAAAGAAAAACCCTCTTGTTGCCTTTTCACTTTTATCCCTTTTCCTAACATCTCAAGCGACATCCTTTTTTGGTTGTCTTCACTATGAAATGACAATTAAACAATGAAATGAGGAAAATGGTGACCTGCAACGGAGGACCTGTCTAACAACCGGGCATGGCTAGAAGAGCCGACGCAGGGCCTATGGATGCTGGGTCAGGGTTTGTTGCCACCACCACAACTACCATCTGCCCGTTTGTTTTTTTTTTCAGCTGTAGTTTCTCCAAGTCCAAAACTGATGGTGGCACGTGCAGATTGCAATGTTGAATATTGAATTATTAATACGGAGGCGCACGTGAGTGAGAGTGGAAAGAAGAAATGAGAGAAATAGAAGTCCGTACACTTAGCGGCGAATCAACGACGGTGTCATTACCGGCGAACAAGACGGTGAAAGAACTTAAGCATCTCTTGACGCTCGCCTTCCCTCCTGCCTCTTCCTTTCCTACCTTTCATCTCTTCTTCAAGGCAACGTCTTTTCCTTTTCAATATTTATTAGTCTGCTTTCCTATTGCTTCGTTTTTGAATCAAGATACTGTTTGAGTAAGTTAAGTTTGTGTGGATTGTTGTATCAGGGAGTTAAATTGAGCGTTGAGTGTGGATTAGGCACACTTGACATTGAGCCTGGTGATTTCTTTGTCCTCATTCCATTCACCAAGAAGGATCGTCCCAAAAAATCTGAATTTTCAAACAATCTACCTCCTCAACAAGCCTCAATTTCAAAGTTTGCGAATTCTGCTTATTATGATATGGTGCAAGAGTTATCTTCCTTGTTTGACAAGTCTGCTGGTGACAATACTCAGCAGCTTAATTATGAGCCTGGTAGAACTGATTTTGGACATAAAAGGAAGAGGGACTTTGAGAAATGCAGTGATAGTTGTGAGGATGAGGGAGGCCCTTGTGCTTTTCTGTGGAAGGTATTGCAATCTCCCGACAAGAGCATTTTCGAGCAGCAGAACTGTCAGATGTTTGTTGAGATTTTGCATTCAATGAATTGCTTAAGGAATCCCGATTCTCAGAGCTGTGCATTCTTGGCAATTATGGCTAGTGGTGGTAGAGGAGTTTTTGTGGACAATGGAGCCTCTTGTTTGTGTCCAGCATGGTTGAAAAGAATCATGGAGGCGTTTACTTTTCTTATCATTCTCTCTGCATTTCTTCGAATGCGGAGGCAGGAAATCACATTGGCTCTATTGAAGGAGGCACTGGCACAGCTTGGTAAATTTGGCAGCCAAGTTGTTTTTGAAGATATAGAGCATCTTTCTCTTATTTGCCCTAAGGTAATCGATTGAACTTGTGAGGCCTTACTTCCAGATAACAAGTCCATGATTAGATAAAATATAATGTGTGGTAGTTAACTGTCTATGCTGTGAATCTACTTCAACTGCAGCAATTGTTCTAGTATTATTTCAGTGATCTGTCAAATGAAGAATGATGCAACTTCTAGATGTACATCCTATAATTAGACATTAAGGGGAGTGCGGGAGACGGCCAAGACAGAAATAACAATGGAAAAATATAGTGGTGAGCAATAGAGTAGAAATTGAATCAAGAAAGTAGAAAAGAACACAAAATTACAACTCTACCAACGACTTCATTTCTTCTTTCAAAGCATACCTCATAGCCATAGACAACTGACTTCTTTTTAAGAGTTCATCAAACCATTTCATATAATTAGTTGCACTGGAGCTTGCTTAAGTTTAGGAGCTTAGAATTCAAGTCATTCCTATTGTTAAATTTGCAATGAGCCTACGGGCCCACACGAGGAGGAAAGTTAGACCATACACAAGCCTAAGTAATGTTCCATCCTAAAACTATTTGGCAATAGGTAGAGTAACCCACTAGGCTTATATGTTAGTCCCCTCTTTCTTCGATGTGGGACACTCACATGTGGGTATTTTCAACACTCCCCCTCACATGGGAGTCCCTTTTTTTTTTTTCACTTGGGCAATTTGGAGACGTATGTAAACAATCCTCATCAGGGTTGGACTTCTAATTAAGGTCAAATACCTGAGGCAAACAATACTGTTGGGCTACTTGCTCCATACAGACTTCAAATCCTTCTCCAATTACTTAAATGATGGCCCCCATTTTGGGGAAAACAGTAGGTCAAGATCTTCATTGGCTTTGGTGTCATGTTAAATTTGCAATGAGCTTACAGGCCTACACGAGGAGAGAATTTAGACTACACACAAGCCCAAGTAAGGTTCTATCCTAAAACCAATTGGTAATAGGTGGAGTAGCTCACTAGGCTTATATGTTAGTCTTCTTTTCCCCTTTTTATTCGATGTGGGACACTCACATGTGAGTATTCTCAATACTTATATGTGGAATATAGGCATTTCTCTTTAAATTAAACATTTAACATTGAAATCTACTTCTAACAAATGCTTAAGAGAATCCATCACATGTTGGATGGTCTTGCATGATTTGATCTGTCATAAGTTTATATTGGGTAATTATATTTGTCTCAATAAGCCATTTACTGTCAAACTTTTGCTCTGCATCCCCCAATTATTAAATTAGCTCTTTACCTATTGCATGGGAGATACAAACAATGTCCATAATCAACTACAGATATGTTGTTTATTTATTTACTTGCTAGCAATTCACCTAGTTATCTTGCTAAGTGTGGCTCACACCGTTCTAATTCTCAGAATGATATTTCACATCTTTTTCCTTGTTAGATCATATAACAGTGCTTTTTTTTTTTCAGGCTGTAGCTTTTGCTAATAATGATCCAAAGCTTGCAAAATCAGCTGAGGCCTTTGTCGTCATAAACTCTGGAATTGAAGAAATGGTTCAAATTGAAAACAAATATATTTGTGGTATTGGTGAATGATTATGTATGGCTTTTTTGCCTTTAATTGAGTTCATGTAAGCTTTTAACTTGCATCTTTTATGCCTTTTATTCCCAGGTCGAAAAGCAATGTCCTTGTCCAAAGCATTCAATTCTATGGAGAAACAAGAAACATTCTTTAGAAGTTATATGTGGGAGGCTACTAAATGTTTCATTGTATGGCTTACCAATTCCAAGCACTCTGAAATTTTCAATTTCTAATGCATTTTTATTTTTCAACAATGTACCTCTAAATCAAAGAGCAATTACTAAATGCAAAAGTGGATATGAAAGGGAATACTTGGGCCATCTATTTCTATGCATAAACTAAGAGATAAGATGCCTTTGGAAATTTTGGTTTACTTTATTGGGGCCACTTTAAAAATTTTCAATCTAGCGTCATTTCATTATTGGTTATATCTGTGAAATAGCTATAAAACATAATAGTATTGTGATTTGGATAATTTGTTTCGTCATTCAAATCTTTTATGGTTTAGCTAAGTAATCAATTGCTCTGTATATCTGCATATATTTTAGGATCATGAACATTCCTCTCAACAATGTGCAACTATGTGGGGCTGTCATGATACATTCAAATGTGATGTGCTGTTTAATGAGCCTACTTTGTGAATTCATGCAATTTAGAGTAAGTTTGACTGAATTGATATTTTGGGAAGTCATCCAAATTATTTAGTTGTTTGCGATTATTGGACAATACAATTGTGCAGGTTAACAGAGGTTCTGGTTTTCTCAATGATGAGTTCATTTAGTAAATAAATGAGGCTTGTAGTGTGTTTATTTTTCTCTCTAACAATGACCATCACAGCTACTTCCCAGTGATAATCAGCAAGTTATGAGCATTGCTTTAGGAAGATTGTGCAGGTTTTATGCTTGAATGTATACTTTTAGCTGCATCTAAACTGATGATAACATTGTTCTTTATTTTCCTTTTCAAGTGACTTGCAATATTTGAGTATTTTTTGTAGCCAAATTGGATTGATGTGTTAATTTTTTTCACAAAATTCTCTTTTTATTTTGCACTGACCGGCCAGTCCTTTCCCTTGTCTTGCATTTTACTTTTAAAATCAGGCATTTGACAGACATCACCTTAGATAGTAAATGATCAATTATTCTTTTCTCCCAGCAGTCTAAAAGTGGAAATGGGAAGGCAATACTCTTTTGCTTGGAGGACATGATCAAAGTTGTGAATGAAGGTGCCATTAAAACTAATCAAATTGAAGCTAAGTCAATAAAAAGAAGAGAATCCTCAACTTCAAGCTCTCACTCATTTCATCAGCGATGCCATGTAGGTTTTCATCACTGTATTGAACTATCATGTTTTGGTCTTTTCCTTTTTCTCTTTTCAACATTCATATGAAGCTTTTTGAAAAAGTGAATGTTGGATATAGAATTTTTATATAATAATTTGCTTTTGAAAATTTTCCAGATATACATTACTTGTCAGAAGCATGAGTCTCTGTCTGTGCCTTATTGTCTTGTAATGATGCTTTGGTTGAGTCTAAGCAAATTCTAAATCAAATTTCTATTATTCATGCCTGAATCTCAAAATAGAGATAAGTTCTTATTGAATCTTTTTACTTGTTAATTTTTCAACCAGAAGTTCCTTCAGGAACATTATTCTCTGTTAATAAAAAGTAAAACCACCGAGTTAATCACCTTTTTAAACCTTGCAGGAGACAAATCAATTACTACCAGTTGACATGGTTCAACATCTCAAAAGGGGCATTGGATCAAAAGGACAGGTTATTCCGCTTTCTAGTAGTTTAGAATCTACATACAGCAACATGTTCAACTCTAATGAATATCTTGGTCCCTGTGGCTTGACTTGAAAGACTGCAGAAATATGATAACATTGGGCCCATGTCCATTCGATATCATGATACAAAAACTTTAAAGGCCTATTTTGGGTCTAATGCCAGCAGATTTATGTGATGCAGATTATGCATATTGAAGATATTAGTGCAAGGAAACCCATTTATGTGGAGGTACCATGTCAACTTTCTGAGAACATGAAATCTGCATTAAATTGTCTTGGTATTAGTCAATTGTACAGCCATCAGGTACACATCACTTTTTCCCCTGATGCACAAAAACCTTTTCTTTTTCCCATATATTGAACTCATATTGTACTTGCAGAAAGAATCAATCCAAGCCTCCCTTTCTGGTAAGAATGTTGTTGTAGCAACAAAGACTTCCAGCGGGAAATCTCTTTGCTATAATGTGCCTGTTCTGGAAGTGTTGTCTCAGAATTTGTCATCTTGTGCTATGTACTTATTTCCAACTAAGGTTGGTTTAAGAATTCTGCAGTGCATCAGCAATTGTATGTTCTGGGTTTGATTTGTTGTGTCCTATTTAAATTGTTGTTCTAATTGTTTAGATGATGCAAGCTTCTCATACCTGCAGGCTTTAGCTCAAGATCAAATAAGAGCACTATTAGCTATGACAGAAGGACTTGATTGTAGCATAAATATTGGTGTATATGATGGTGACACTTCTCAGAAGGACAGGCTGTGGCTTCGTGATAATGCTAGACTGGTAGTCAATCTGGATTTTGCTGTTTTAGACAATTTTTTTAGAACGAAATTCATTAGCTATGTGCTTATATTTTCTCACCTTATATGCAGTTGATTACGAATCCGGATATGTTGCACTTGTCAATCTTGCCATATCACAGGCAATTTAGTAGAATTTTAACAAATCTTAGGTAATTATCTTTATTCCTTGAATTGATAGAGCAACTAATCGAAGTGGTTATGGATTTCATTACTTTCTTGGCACAACTTCTCCATTCAACTTATCTATAAACTGATTTGTCTTATGCATTATTTATTAGTGTGATTAGTTTATTTTAGTTTTTGTAATCAAGATGTATACAATCAGGTTTGTGGTAATTGATGAAGCTCATGCTTACAAAGGAGCTTTTGGATGCCACACTGCACTTATATTGAGAAGACTCCGCAGGTTATGTTCTCATGGTATGAATTTTCTCAGGTGAAATAAGATTAAATTCCATTTGTTTTGGAATCATTACTTTAGCATTGAAGGATCAATATTACTTTTCTTCTGCAGTCTATGGTAGTGAGCCTTCATTTGTGTTTTGCACTGCAACTTTAGCTAATCCTCGTGAACATTGTATGGTAAGATTTTTCTTATTAGTCTAGTTTATTACACTAGGTTGTACTATTACATTATTTGTATCTTTTTTCTTCTTTTAGTTCATTGTATCAAATAAAGTTTTTGTTTCAGTATTTTCCTCACGTAATTTGAGATTGTTTGCTTTACTTTTAGTGATTGAGCCTCTTGTTAGATGTTTAGGAACTTGCAAATCTTTCAACGTTGGAGCTGATTACTAATGATGGTAGTCCTTCGGCACAGAAGTTTTTTGTCTTGTGGAATCCGTCATCGTGTCTTAAGCTGGTGAAGTTTTCTCCTTATTCTTATATTTCTCTATCAGAAAAAATAAAAGCGTATAGCATAGGTGTCAAGGTACTCCTTGATAACACTTCAAGATTGCAGGTTTCAGATAAATCCAGGAGTGGCGTGCTTGTTAGTGATTCTGCAGCTAGAAGCATAAGGTGCAATTTAACTACATTTATTTACTCTAGAACTATTGCAGAAATTTATGTTTGATTGATTTGAATTGTGCAAAGTTCAATTGTAAATGATTATAGTACTCATGAGATTAATTCAAATTACTGGTGCAAATATAAATGGTTGAGGGTGATGCAAAAGAGCTTAGAGGTTATAAATAAATAAAAGAGATTAAGTTGGTGGAGTGAAGAGTAGGAGTTGATGGACAGCAAGGACAACCAAGACTGAAATTTACTTTATGCTAAGTTTTATTTACTAGTTAGGGATTAATAATGAGTTAGATATATTGTTCTAGCTTGTTTAGAACTTAAGATTTTTTAAGAATAGAGAATTCTTATTATAGTACAATTCAATTCTATTTTGCATATTATGTTTGGGAATCCCTTTACTATTATGATAACGGTTCCAAACACCTCTCTTTATATATGTGTACTTGCCATTCAATAAAATAAATCAGAATTTTCTCTTCAAACTTAAGGTTTCAACTGAAAAGTGTGATGCTTTCTTCTTAGAGTACTTATTAGACGTTAGGAGTGATTCTTTGCTACCCTCCATTAGTCGGCTTTCTCACAAAATTCAGCACTTCTAGCCTGGATTTCCAGCAACCAAAAGCCATAAGTCTCGCTATACCAAACTTAAAATTCCAGCCATATCAAACCTAAAATTCCACTAACTTAAACGTTTTTGTGAGCCTCCAATTCTAGCAGCTAAAATTTTATAAGTTTTATAACTTCTTGCTACCAATTTGGTACTACCAATTCGGTATCTCTTCTATTCATCTTATATCAATTTGATATCAAAACATTGATTCACAATAGAGACACATATAGGAGACTACTCAGCAACCAAGAGTCAGATAAAATAGTTTTGAAAATTGTAGATTTGATGACCTTCGATCACAAGACGCTCCAAGAACTAGTTTGGAGAACAGCATCAAACAACAAGCTATACCTGATGTTGAGAGTAGAGAAAGTGAAATCCAAGATGAAGAGGCCGAAATTAATCACCAATAAGTGGGGTTAGAGAATTAATGCCTACTAAGATGTCCAAGAAAAAGAAATTGACCAACAACGATTGGAGAGTCTATGTGAGGCTTTAGAGCCCATGATAGAGCTGAAACACACAACATACTTGAAGATATTATTAAAAAACTGTTGAAGCACCTAAATTTTGTAGGAAAGATGGATCCACACCTAATTTTAGACTGAACAGTAACAATAGAAGATTTTTGTGATTGGTACATGTCAGAAGATCGAAAAATCCTATTTGTGAAGATGAAGCTAGTTGGACACACTAAAATCTTATGGAGATCATTAGATAAATTTGAAAAATTGGGAAGCTGCCAATTGTTGATTAGGAAGAGATTAAGCTGAATTTATCAGAAAAATACTTTTCACTACCAAGAATACCGTTAAGATTAATTCATAACGCTTAGATAAGAAATTGTCTTTCACGAAATACACAAAAATATTTGATGAACTTTCTACCTAATATGAAGGAATGGTATCTAAACGAAAACTCTTAATTCACTACAAAGAGGGTTAAAGGGCAGAAGTTCATAATGAGTTGACAATGCAAAAGATTTACAGCCTTGAAGATGCATATCACTTAGCTTTAAGAATGAAATAATACCTGGGACGACAACTTAAAAAGTTTAGAAATCAAGTTGAGGAGTTTGGCATGAAGAGAATTATGATTTTGCAGAATTTCATGCCAAGACCTAATGAATCCACATATAACAACTACAAAGACTTTTAAGGAGGTTGAACCTAAAGGCAAAACCATAGTTGAGATTGGGAAAAAAAGAGACAACAATAAGAAGTGTTTCTACTCTGGAAAGGTGATGAATCAAAGTATGATGTACTATTCTCAGGTTAAGGATTAGTAGGGAGGATGGATTCGTTGATATGATAAATGAGTCTGTTGCATGAAAGTGTGTTACTGGCAAGATGGTCTTGATATGGCCATCGTAGTGTAGTCATGGCATGGCTTGATATGGTGGTATGCATGATGATGGGAAACATGTGTAGGGCTCCTTATGCTTTCTTGTGAGTTAGGCTTCGGGTTTAGATAAGAGATTGCAGCTTGGGCAATCTCTAGTTATACATAACTTCTTATTATTTATAAAATTTTACTGATTTACCAAAAAAAAAAAAAAGAAAGTGTTTCCAATATAATGGGAAGGGTTATGTTGCTTATAAATGTACTAACAAAGGTTTACAGATGATGGAAGAAGAAGACGAAGAAGAATCAAATAAATATGTGTGTGAGCATGGAGCTAGGAAGGAGTTGGAAGGAGACTCTAGTGACGAATAGGTTGGTCCGTGAGGGGCATACTTATGACCCCTAAGGTGGAAGAACTAGAAGAATGGCTTCGTACTACTATCTTTTTTACTCAAGTTAAATTAGGAGATAAAGTATTTAAGCTTATCATTGATGGATGAAGTCATATGAATTTAGTATCCAAGAGCATGGCGACGTGATTGAATTTACTTGCAGAAGAATTCCCACATTCCTACAAAGTTGCTTAGGTGTATGATAGTACTATAGTAGTTGCTCGGAGGTGCTTGATCTCTTTCAAATTAGTAATATATGAAGATTCTAGCAGATTTGATGTTGTTTCTAGGAAAGTATCCCGTATTTTACTTAGTCAACTGTGACTTTATGATTGTGATGTGTAGTATTTGGAAAAGCTAACACCTGTGAGTTTATATTTCACTGAAAGGAGATAATTTTGAAGCCTATGAAGGTAGAAAAAATAGCGAAACAAAGAGAAAGTAATAAGGTAGTCATAAATACCAAGAAATTACCTTTTAATACCTTTAAAGAAAGTAATAAGGCAGTCATATATACTAAGAAATTGCCTCTTAATACCTTTAAAGAGAGAGAGTTTGAAGTTATAATAAAGGAAAAGGCATTGTGCTTGCAATGATTGCAAATGGAGGAACAAAAATAATACTTGAAATAACCCTTATAATACCAGAAGAAGTGGGTAAACTACTAATTGATTTTTTATACGTCCAATGATTTGCCAAGTGAACTACCTCCTTTACTGGATATTCAACATGTTATTGACTTGGTACCTTAATCGACCCTACCAAATCTTCGATCATGTCGTTTAAATCATATAAAGAATGAAGAGTTGAAGAGAAAACTAGAAGAGTTACTGAAAAAGGGTTTATTTAAGGAAGTCTTAGTCTATATGCAGTTTCGACGTTATTGACTCAAAAAAATGGTAGAAGTTAACAAATGTGCACTGATTGTAGGCGATAAACAAGATCACAATAACGTATAGGTTTCCAATTCCTCCCCTTGATGACATGTTAGACATGTTGACTGGAGACACCATTTTTGCCAAGATAGACTTACGAATTGGATATCATCAAATCAAAAATAGACCTGAGGAGAATGGAAAATCACTGTCATGACTAAATATAAATGGTCGCTGATTCCATTTGGACTCACAAATGCACCAAACAATTTTATGAGATCATGAAAAGGATGACTAAAGCTCATGTTTTGCAATTTATAGATTTTTTCTAAAGTATTTGAAGTTGCTTGTGATGAATCTCATGTAGGAATAGAGGTATACTTAGCCAAGATGGAGACCGAATTGCTTATTTCAGCAAGACGTTAAGTAAAGAGAAATGATGATATTCGACCTATGACACTGAACTTTATGTTATGGTACGTCCTCTTTACAATTAGTGTCATTCTCTTAGAGAACTTCTTAGAAAATGTTGAACATTGAGATTTAGTTTTCAAGATCTTTCCCTCCAAAAATTGATGGACTAATGAAGGTGATGAAAAGAAGCTTAGAGGACTTGCTAGGATGCTTGGTAGAGGATGATGTGAACAATTAGGACCTAATTTTTCCTATGACAAAGTTTTCATGCAATAATTCTATAAATAGTGAATTAGTTAGAGTTCTTTTGAACAATTTTTAGAATTTAGCCAAGGAAACTATTGATTTGGTTCCTTTACCAAAAACTAGCAAGAGTTAGTATTTAAGTTGGAGGTTTTGCATAAAATGTGAGGGATATCTTTGATGAGGTACAATGAAAGATAACAACCAACATTTTGACTGATAAGGAATATGTTGATTAACATTGTCGATTGGTGGCATTCAATGGTGAGGATTCATCTAAAGTGTTTCCCAAAGTTAAAATATAAGAAGCGTCATTTAAGAAGTGCTAGACCGTATAAGATCCTCAAGAATGCCTATATTTTGGAATTTCAGAGTCTTATAGACTTAACTATTTATCATAGATATGATATTAAACAATTTTTACTAGCCATTCCTTATCTTAAATAAGGGATATAGGATTTTCTTGATGAAAAAATTGTGGTGATGAGAGTTGGTGAAGATTGGCAGGTTCTTATCAAGTGGAAAGGAAGAAGAATTTTTTATAGCACTTAAATTTTAGAATATAAATTTCAGAAGTTGAATCCAGAATTTATGATTTGTATTTGTCACATTCTACTTTGAGAACACTTCAAACAAGTCTTAAAGAATTGATGCAAATGAGGATGGATTTAAAAAAAAAAAGAGGACAAATCACTCAACCACAAGCTTTAATTTGGTGGATTGAAGAGTGAGTTGATGTGACAATAGGGTAACAAAGGTTGACATTTTCTTACAAAGGTTGAAATTTTCTTTCTGCTAGGTTTTCCATACGAGATAGGGATTAATAATAAGTTAGATATGTTGTGTTAATTTGTTTAGATTTAAGATTATTAAGAGTAAAAAATGATTATCAAAAGTAAGGTTTAATTCTATTTTTAATATTTTAGTTGGGAACCCTTCATGTCTAAGATAAAGGTTCCAAGAACTTCTCTCTATATATGTGTACTCAATCCTTCAATAAAGCAAGGGTGAATTTTCTCTACAAACTTGAGTTTTCAATTAAAAAGTGTGACGGAATTTTTTATAAAAGTGATTCTTGGATTGTAGGAGTGGTTTTTGGTTCTTTATCTCGGTTGTGTTGTCTTGTTCACCAAAATTCAAACAGTTTTAGCTTGGATTTTCAGCAATCAAAAACATAAAATTCTAGCTAAAACCTGGAATTCTAACAATCTAAATGAGTATTCTGAGCCTGCAATTCCAATAGCCAAAACTTTATAAGTTCTGTGACTTCCAATTGTCAAATGGTTTCAATGCCTCTGCAATAATGAGTTCTTTATATTAAATAGGTAACATTCTTCTGAATTACAAAATTCCTATAGTCTCTCATTATCTCCTATACAAGATAGATATCAATATAGAGTTGGTAATAGCCTAAAATATGTTCCTATAAGCCCTCATAATCTCCTATATAACAAAAGTATGAATACAAACCAATACACAACTAGTAATTGATGACAACTGTGTAATACAGGTTGAACCCCATCGCCTCAACCGAATTTTTGTTGGGTCTTATTATTTGAAAAAGAGAGAGAGTAAGAAATGAAGGTATAAATCCCCATCCCCATCGCCATCCTCTTCCTCCTCTGTCCCTAAGCCTATCCATTACAATACACAACCCAGCCGTTTCTTCATGCGAACTCTAACCCTAACCTCCCCCTCTTTATCTCTCTTCTTTGCCTCAATAGCATCTTTGGTGTACTGTTATGATCTTTATTTTTATGAACTATGTGTCTTGAAACTTTTTGTTATATATAATATTTCATTTTAATATTATGGAAAAGTATAATGTTAAATTATTAATCCTTTCTGAACATTAATTTTTTCATTCAATTTAATGTTAAATTTTACTAAAACTAGTTTGACAAACTTAGAACCGTATTTGATTTATAAGATATTAGTTTTGAGATGAACCATCTTATTCCAAACTAATTTTAATAACATGAGAAATTCATAAGTTTTCTTTTTTTTAGCTTTGAATTTCTGCAAAATATAGCATTTGTATATATCTCATTTTGCTTTTTCTAAAAATAATAAAGCTAGTTAATTCAAGTAACAATAAAAATAAATATTTAGAATAATGATAGAATTAAAATAAAAAATATTCTTTTTAAAAAACTTAATTGACCAAATTGGTAGTACTTCTCTCTTAGTTATTTGGCGTAAATAGTTTCTTCAACAATAACAAAAAAATATTTTATTTTTATTTACTCGTATAATTTTTACTTCTTATTTATTATATACTGGTTTTATAGCAGTTCAATGCCGGTTAAACCTTTAAATCTTAAACCTTTCCTTTGACCCGTTCAATATCCGATCTGATTTTTAAAACATTGGTATAAACAATGAAATATATTGGAGATGGGTCCATTGAGAGATATAAGGTGTGATTGGTAGCAAAAGGCTATTCTTCAAACTTATGGGATTTATTATTTAGAGACTTTTACTCATGTTACAAAAAGGAATACGGTTAGAATATTATTGGCATAGAAACTAATTATGGTTGGGAACTGCAACAAATTTATGTCAATAATGTATTCTTATATGGAGAACTAGAAGAGATTTACATGGAAATTCTAGTAGGTTATGGGAAGAATTTGGCTGCTTATATTGTGTATAAGTTGAAGTAAGGCACTATATAGCCTTAAAACAATCGCCTCGAACATGGTTCGAAAGATTTGCAAGAGTTATGTTGGCTATTGGATATAGACAAAGTCAAGGAGATCATACACTGTCTATTAAACACTCTTTTTCAACGGGAGTTATAGCTCTTATAGTGGAAGGGGATAATGATAAAGAAAAACAGTTATTGACTCAATGATTAGCTAAGGAGTTTGAGATTAAGGCGCTGAAAGGTTGAAGTATTTCCTTGGATTTGAAGTTGCACCATTCTAGTTAGGGAAATTTTACCTCACAACAAAAGTATATAGCAGATCTTTTCATGGAAATAGGCAAGATGATATGCAAACCTCTAAGCACTTCTATTGATATGAGTCTAAGCTTAAAAAGGATGTTGTAGTAGGCAGAGAAATGTATCAGCACCTAGTACGAAGATTAATTTATCTAGCTCACTTACGACCAGATATAACATATGCAGTAAGTATAATTATTCAGTTTATGCATAGTCGAAGGAAGTTTACCTCACAACAAAAGTATATAGCAGATCTTTTCATGGAAATAGGCAAGATGATATGCAAACCTCTAAGCACTTCTATTGATATGAGTCTAAGCTTAAAAAGGATGTTGTAGTAGGCAGAGAAATGTATCAGCACCTAGTACGAAGATTAATTTATCTAGCTCACTTACGACCAGATATAACATATGCAGTAAGTATAATTATTCAGTTTATGCATAGTCGAAGGAAGTTCATCTGCAAACAGCTCAAATAATACTTCAATATCTTAAGGAACACTAGGGAAATGTATATTGTTTTGTTCTTAAGGCATATATTGAAACTGGTTATGTTGGATCTATTGTTTATAGAAGATCAGTTTCAAGATATTGCACTTTTCTTGGTGGGAACCTTGTGACTTGGAGAAGCAAAAAACAAGGTTTAGTGGCTCAGTCAAGTGTAGAGGCTGAGTTTTAGGCGATGGCTCAAGGTGTGTGTGAATCACTCTATTTGAAGATTATTCTTGAAGACCTGAAGATTGAGTGGGATGACCCTATGAGACTATACTAAAACAACAAATCTGCAATCAGCATAGCTCACAACCAGTTCAACATGATTGAACAAAGCATATTGAAATTGACAGGCACTTTCTCAAGGAAAAATTAAAAATTGGATTAACTTGTATACCTTATGAGTCTACTCATGGTCAATTGGCTGACATTCTCACCAAAAGTTTGAGCAGCTCAGTTTTTCATAATATTTTAAGCTGGAAATGGAGAACACCTATTCACTAACTTGAGGGGGAGTGTGGCAAAATCATATATATTAATTGATTGTATTTGATTGAGTTTTCTATTATATTAAAATCATGAGATTAGATATTGTATTAGAATATCTCATAAATCATGAGATTGGATCATTAGTTTCAATTTATAGGTACTAGAATTTTGTATTATAAGCTAAGCCTATTCTAAACATTTGATATAAGCAAATTTTCAAGTTCTAAGAGATCTGTATTGTATCTGGTTTATTTTAGTGCTTCTAAGAAGATATAGGTAGCTTACATGCTTGATTATATGTTCTTTTGTTTACTTAAATTTGATAGATGTGTGATAAAATGGTTCAAATGAAAATATCTAAACAGGTAGAGGTACAACCTAACCCAAAATTCATTTTTGCAGCCCAATATCGGAAGTTTCACATCTCTTTGCAGAAATGATTCAGCATGGACTACGTTGCATTGCATTCTGTAGATCACGCAAACTCACTGAGATTGTTTTATCCTATACGTATGTCAATTCATACCTTAAATTCGAAATTATTTGGATAGCAGTTTATTAATACCAATTTTTATAATTAAATTTCAACAACTGTTATAGGCGAGAGATTCTTCAAGAGACAGCTCCAAACTTTGCAGACTCAATAGCTGCTTATCGTGCTGGCTACATTGCTGAAGTGAGTTCAGATGTTTCTTGGTAACCATGTTTGGACACTTGTTATGTTGTTGCAAAGTAGACTCATGAATCAGAGAATTTGTGTTTCTGATTTCTGAAAATTGAATCAAACTTCGGTTGATAATTGCCTTCTTTCTAGACATGTTATAGATACTATCATTTATTGATTAGTTAACCCTTTTCAGTACTTTATATTAGTCAGTTGCAATGCCCGTGGTCAATGTGCCTTTGAGCTTTTGTCTTCATTAAACCATTTAACGTCCACCTCCCATGCTTGATCTCTGTGCCATCTAGTTTCTCAAAAGTATAATAAAAGTTATTTGAAGATAGTGAAGCTATTCCTAAATTGGATCAAAGGAGGGCTATTGTGTCATACTTCATGCTTCATTATGTTTTGATTTGTCAGATTCTATCCTAAGATGAAATTTCATCTATATAACAAGTAACCCATGAAGGAACTGTTTCTTTTCTCCATTTTCATTTCTAATATTGGCTTTCGTAACTACAGTTCCTTTTAGTTTCTTGATGAGACTGTCAGTTGAAGCTTTGGTTTATATCACTGGATTGAACGGCAGTTGTCAAAAGAAGAAAAAGACAATGATGTCATATCAACTTTTCTCACATCTTAATGTTGTACCTCAGTTGTCATTTCCATGTTCATATTTGACATATCAAGTGAAAATCATTGCCAGCCTGTTTGATAATCTGGTCATATTTGCAATTGATAACAGGATCGTAGGAAAATAGAGAAGGATTTTTTCAGCGGAAGGCTTTGCGGCATCGCTGCAACGAATGCCCTTGAATTGGGTATTGATGTTGGCCACATTGATGCTACCCTTCATTTAGGTTTTCCTGGTAGTATTTCTAGGTAAAATGCTTAGTTACTCCATTTTCAGTGATTTTGGTAGTTCTCTTCAATTGTTCAAATTGTAAACATTTTTCTTCCACTTTTAGCCTTTGGCAACAAGCTGGCAGATCTGGAAGGCGAGAGAAGGCATCTCTTGCTGTTTATATAGCATTTGAAGGCGCCCTGGACCAATATTTTATGAAGTTTCCTAAGAAACTTTTTGATGGCCCAATAGAGTGCTGTCATATTGATGCTCAAAACGAACAGGTATCAAATTTGCGTGATTGAAAGTTGTCTGCATCAATCATTTTTGTGTTGTTCTTTTTCTATATCCAACAAAATAGGCTAATTTATGTGCTTCCCTTTAATGACTTGCCATTGTAGGTGCTTGAACAGCATCTTGTCTGTGCTGCTCTTGAACACCCTCTTAGTTTGGAATATGATGAAAAATATTTTGGCCATAGTTTAGGGAATGCAGTGAAATCTCTTAAAACTAAAGGTTATTTGGGTTTTGATCCCTCGCATGAAGCTTCTGCTCGAATTTGGAGCTACATTGGACGTGAGGTATTTATTATTATTATGTGTACATTAGGTTTAATATTTTGTTTCCGTAATAGAGGACGAGCCTTGGAGCAACTGGTAAGATTACTCCTTTGTAATCAAAAGGTCACAAGTTCGAGTCAGAGAAATAGCCTCTTTGTAAAATACAAAGAAAAAGTTACATGCAGCCCTTATTTTGTTTCCTTGATAAAATTTGTGACAATTTTAATTTGTTTCCAAATTTGTTTTCCTTTCCTTTCTATCATTTGTCTAGAAAATGCCAACACGTGGTATAAGTATTCGAGCTATAGAAACTGTCAGATACAGAGTAATAGACATACAAAAAAAAGAAGTCCTCGAAGAAATTGAGGAAAGTAGAGCTTTCTTTCAGGTATCAAAGTTGCAATTTTTATTTTCATAGTGGAATATGGTTTTGTCTCTTTTCTCTCTTTAGCTGTATTCCTTATCAATTCCATAGTAAGCTCTTTTTCATTCGATTCCTTATCTAATACATGGGATTAGGTATATGATGGCGCAGTCTATATGCATCAAGGGAAGACCTATCTAGTGAAGGAATTGAATCTGTCGGAGAAGATTGCTTTATGCCATGAAACTAATGTAAATTATTACACCAAAACCCGTGACTATACTGATATCCATATAATTGGTGGCAACCTTGTGAGTTGGACCCTCAACCTTCTGGTTTCCTCTGCACTTTCCCTTTGAACTTCTGCTAGTAATTCTTCACACTTGTCATGTTTTTGTACTTTCAAATGTTCATTACTTAGTGGTATTACTTCTTGATGTTCACTCTTTTCCTGTAAAGTTGACATCAATTGATAGTGATGACTAGAGGGGAAGATGTTCCTTGTTTTTCTTGTCTGCGTTTCCATTTGTAATTTTAAATCATGTTAAGAGGAACTGATAAATTCATAATGGAGAGAATGACTTTTAAAGAACCCTATTTTGTAGGAAGCAACAATGTATAGTTACTTATATATTGCTTTGAACAATAAATATACCATCGAGAAAGTTTTACATCAGCATAGAATTTGTAATTATTTCTTCTGCATCTTATAAATGATGTGTTTGCTTTGAGACTGAGATATCTTCTATGTTATGTTAGGCCTATCCTGCACGGGTTTCTGGGAATCAGTCCTCTAGAACTACAGCTCAAGCAAATTCTTGTAAAGTAACAACTACTTGGTTTGGTTTCTACTGTATACAAAGAGGAAGCAACAGAGTTTTAGATGTAGTTGATCTCTCACTGCCTACATTCTCATTTGAATCTCAGGTTGCTGTTATTGCTGAAGTCATGTTTGCAGTAACCCTTATCCAGTTGCACATGGTTGTCTTTTGATTAAACCATTCTCCTTTTCTTTTCAGATGCTATAACTTCTTGATGAATTTCTGTACAGGCTGTTTGGATTCAAGTTCCCCAATCCATTAAAAAGTTGGTAGAGGAAAAAGGTTTTTCATTTTGTGGCGGTCTGCATGCTGCATCTCATGCCATTCTTAACGTAGTCCCTCTGTGAGTCTTTTATATTTAAGATCATCTAAAATCAGAAACTGTTTCCTCATACGTTCACTTAAAGCTTGTAATTATTTGCTCAAAACTTTTACTTCTCATGCATACCTGCTTTGGTGCTCTAAACTGGTTGAGTGCGTTCTGATGCTTTGGCCTGCAGATATATAAGATGCAACTTATCTGACCTGTCTCCAGAATGTCCAAACCCACATGATACCCGCTATTATCCAGAAAGAATTCTGGTATACGATCAGCATCCAGGAGGGACTGGTGTCTCAAAGCAGGTAGTTAGAAATTGAAATGCTCTAGTTTAATTTTTTATTCACGAAGTTTGGTAGCTTAACAACAGAATGCAGAAGTACCTGAGCTTAAAACTAATATTTGTTAATTATGGTTGCTAGAAATTTGATGGCATAGTATAACCATCCAGGTTCACTGGCCTTGTCATTACGTGTAATACTTGAAACAGAAATTTGAGTGAAGTGTTATATGTATTTCGGCAGTTTGGTTGGTGGTTCACCACTAATTGATCCTTCTTATAGGGCCAAAATATAAGAAATTCAAATTTTGAGTTAAGATTCTTTTGGGTGGTTTAATAGCTATTGGGTATGCTACCATGCTTGACCTTTAAACACAGGCAGGTTTTTCAAAAAAACACATGCAGGTTTTTCAGAGTCTACTGCATGGTTTCATGACATTTTCATCTTTCTGACTTTTGAGTTCTGTACATGCAACAGATTCAACCATATTTCACAGAGCTTCTAGGTTCTGCTTTGGAACTTCTCACATCTTGCCACTGCTTTGGGAATACTGGTTGCCCTAATTGTGTTCAAGTCTGTCTCACCAGTCACCTGACTTCCACATTTATCTTCTGTTCATGCTTGAATAAAGTAGATTGTCTTTATTGCAGAGCTTGGTTTGCCATGAATACAATGAAGTTCTACACAAGGATGCTGCCATTATCATCATTAAGGTTCTGCTCAAACCTTGAGGACCTCAATTCTGATATTTTTTATTTTTTAATGTATTTTAAAATTATCTACAGGGTGTTCTGGATGCAGAAGAATCTTACTTTAGGGACCTTTGTGGTACTCGTAAAAGCATATAGAGCAGTTACCTATACTCGTATGTGTTGTCTGTAAGTGCCTGTAGCATGGAGAGGGGTCAAAACTTCTTAATCACAATCATACTGTCATCAGTTTGATATGTTGCCATGTGTTGGCATAATCAAAGAGAAACAATGGGTTTACAGCATCTTTCCAACCCTCCCTAACTCCATATCCCTCCCACCACCACTACTACAATCTTCCAATCCATGAAGTTCGTTGAACATTTTTGGCCATGATATTTATACCAAGCCAGAAGCTTCTTAGGTCTAGTATACCCAATTATTTAGTTTTGAGTGCATACAATTTAATTGTGCTGGTGAATCCTACTACTGGTTTGCTTTCTCATTGAAATAATTGACTGGTTCTCCTAAGCACATTTTTCATTACAATTAGTTGGTAAATCTTGTTGCTATTAGGCGTAGCTAGAACTTGTGAGACAGACCTCAGTGGCCCAAAACTTGGTAGATGATTTGAAAACCAAGTGGCGATAGTTGTTCCAGAAATGCAGTTAAACCTGTTCAAGGGCACCTTAGATTGAATGGTGATTCACCCAGCAAAGCAGGATTGGCTTGGAAGATGAAGCTCTATGTAAATCGAACAGATTTGCTAGCATTTTCAGGTATATGATAATCTTCGCTGCTAAAGTATTTGATGAAAATGTCTCTGAGGTTTCAAGTAAACGAAGAAAACGACCGTCTTGTTCTTTTAATTGTCTATGTGAAATCTCACAAGTTCTGTTTAGATGTGGTTTTACTCCATTAGTTCAATGGTGTTGGCACCCGGGATATCAATTGCAAAGATTGGACATGCTGAAATTTTGCTTTTGCACAAAAAAATGAGGATATTTGAAGATCAAAGAACCCAACTCTTTTGATGGAAATGAGGAATTATGTAGATCAATGGTTGGTTCATACGGTACAGTACATGTAGATAGGTTTCTCCAAATGATATAAGATTAGCCAGTCAGCTGACAACGTAACGAGGGATCAACTCCGCCTGGGGCATCATTTCTGGACTAGGGAAGCTGGACAAAATGTACGCCTTCTACAATGCGAACTCCGTCAACCGCATGAATTGCGGGAATGTTGATTGTTGCGGGGAGTTGCAAGGCTCTGAACATGAGAAGTTTTGATGTTAAAATATTAGTTCAGAATGGTAGTCTTCGTCAGAGCGTTTACTTGTGGTGTGCTTGATCAGTTAATCCCTTGTTTAATACTTTGCGTTGTGTAATTGCACTTTGCTTAGTATGACAGACAGGACTTCCTTTCATTCGTCTCATACGATACGAGTAAAACAGTAAGGAAGGAGAAAGATAAATTAGTTGTTTAATGTATATTCTTTCGAGTTGTACTCTTGTCCTTCAATTCAGTACTTGCGATTTAGTACTTCCATCTCAACGCAATGTTTGCCACTTGCATTTCTATGATTTGTTAATACAATTCAAGGTTTTATTGCTTAATACAATTCAAGGTTTTACGAGGCTTTAGCACTAGCCTGTACTGATGGAGATAAACTACTTCCAGTCTCTGCCAGTATTAAAGATTATGTACCGTACCGGTCGAAAATTGGTACGAAATTCTTAATGTCGGTACCGGCCGGTATTTGCGGCCGGTACCGATAAGTGCTGGTCGGAACCATTAATTCCGGCCGATATGTAATTTTCGAAACTTTAACTTAATTTACTACCCCCTCCCCCCCTCCCGACTCTCACATCTCACTCTGCTTCTCTCTCTGTCACTCTCCTCTCTCTTTCTCTCTCGCCACCGTCTTCTCACCATCGTTGTCTGCTCCTAGCCACCGTCGTCTGCTTCTCGTCCTCGCCATCGCACCCGCACCCACAGTCTCCTCTCCCGCACTGACACCTGCAGTCTCCTCTCCCACACCTGCACCAGCACTCGCACCCGCACCTACACCCGCACTCTCACCCGCAGTCTCCTCTCTTCGCCCTCGTTGTCATCGCACCCACAGTCGGTAGTCACCCGACCAGCCACCTTACCATCCCGACAAAGACCTGATTTTGGGTGTGTGTTAGTGTTTCGAATTTTTTTTCATTTTTCAATGAATTATGAATCTTTGATTGTGTTGGTGGGTTAGAAACGGATTTGTGTTGGTGACTTGGTGGGTTGTGCTTGTGTTGGAAATTTGGAATGATTGGTTGAAAGTTGCCATTTGTGTTGATGGGTTGCCGGTTGTGTTGAAAACTTGAAATGGTGGGTTGAAAATGAAATTATGGATCTGTATAATTGTGTTGGTCCTCTGATGGATTGGAATTGGATGGTATGTTAGATTTTGGCTGGGAATGGAATGGATAATTGGATATTGAAGTTGAAAATCATGAA
>JANZXR010000006.1:28803883-28830037 GCA_027575705.1 Erythroxylum echinodendron
AGGAAATAGTTTTCATGAAGCTGAAACTTGCTAAGAAATGCGATTTATGGTGTTAAAATAATATGTTATGGCATCAAGGTTTATTTTCAGTTAGTTTCAGGCCTCACTCATGCAGTGGCCAAATATGAAGGGTTTTATTCACCTTCTGAAATCAACTTGTCGAGGAATTTACATAAATAGGCACTTCTCATGGTCAAACTATATAGCCATGATGACTGATTCACTTAAAGAATTCTCAGCAACTTTTCTTTACAAATCAAAAAGAAGATTATAAGCTTACCAAGTAGGTGGTTCCGCCACTAACGTCACTCGACTTAAACAACGAGTGTCATTAAAAAAACAAAATAAAATTATTGACACATATCAATTTGGGTTAATTGCTTGATTTTTATTGTGGGTTGAATAAGATTTGAAACTTATTGTTCATTGAAATGAAAACAACTCCTCATTAAGGAGAAAAAAGAAAAAGAAATGGAAACAACTCTGATGGAACCTGTCAACTTGGCTTGCCAAAGCAAAGCATGAATTCCTGATGTGACTTGCATTTCATTTATAAAGAAAGAAGAGTCAACATCATTTTGCTCACAAGAGTGAAGCATAAGTAACAGAGTGGAACATTTGACTTATAACCTTTCATAAACGGAGGAAAATATAGTAAATAATTGCCATCAAATTACACTAAAATGACAAGTCAATGCCATCAAACCTTTATTTAGTGATGAGATCGAGAGTCTCAACCATAGAAGTTGTCAAATGTTCTTCCACTCTCCACCAATTACTTGTCTGAAAATTTTGCTTCCTAGACCTTCATGGTATGCTCCAATCTTGTTCACTCCAAAGTCCTAAGCTCACCAAAATTATGTATTAGTTATAACACGAACTTTAATTACGGACCCATGATCAGCCATAAACTTGTATTAATGAAGAATATGTGAAAAAAATATTTTGCTATCCATTGGCGTCTAATAGTTCCGCCACTAACATCACTCGACTTAAACGAGTGTCATTACAAAAAAAAATTTATTGGCTATATCAATCGGGGTTAATTGCTTGATTTTTATTGTGGGTCGAATAAGATTTGAAACTTTTTGCTCATTAAAATGAAAACAACTCTTCATTAAGGGAAAAAAAAAAGACAAAGTAATGGAAACAACTCACGAGAATGATGGAACATATCAACTTGACTGGCCAAAACAAAGCATGAGTTATTGATGTGACTTGCATTTCATTTGTAGAGAAAGAAGAGTCAACATCATTTTGCTCGACATAATGAAGCATAAGTAAGAGGAGTGGAACATCTGACTTATAACCTTTCATAAATAGAGGAAAATATAGTAAATAATTGTCATCAAGGTACAGTAAAATAACAAGTCAATGACATCAAACCTTTGTTTAGTTATGAGATCGAGAGTCTCAACCGTAAAAGTTGTCAAATATTCTTCAACTCTCCACCAATTACTTGTCTGAAAATTTTACTTCCTAGGCCTTCATGGTATGCTCCAGTCTTGTTCACTCAAAAGTCCTAAGCTCACCAAAATTACGTATTAATTATAACAAAAACTTTAATTATGGACCCATGATCAGCCATAAACTTGTATTAACGAAGAAAATGAGAAAAAAATTGTTATCCATTAACATTTAATAGTTCCACCACTAACATCAGTCAACTTAAATAACGAGTGTCATTACAAAAAAAAATTATTGGCCTATACCAATTGGTGTTAATTGCTTGATTTTTATTGTGGGTCGAATAAGATTTGAAACTTTTTGCTCATTGAAATGAAAACAACTCTTCATTAAGGGAAAAAAAAAGAAAAAGTAATGGAAACAACTCTCGAGAATGATGGAACATATCAACTTGACTTGCCAAAACAAAGAATGAGTTCTTGATGTGACTTGCATTTCATTTGTAGAGAAAGAAGAGTTAACATCATTTTGCTCGAAATAATGAAGCATAAGTAACAGGAGTGGAACATCTGACTTGTAACCTTTCATAACTAGAGGAAAATATAGCAAATAATTGCCATCAAGATATACTAAAATAACAAGTCAATGCCATTAAACCTCTGTTTACTGATGAGATCGAGAGTCTCAACCGTAAAAGTTGTCAAATGTTCTTCAACTCTCTACTAATTACTTGTCTGAAAATTTTACTTCCTAGGCCTTCATGGCATGCTCCAGTCTTATTCACTTCAAAGTCCTAAGCTCACCAAAATTAGTTGTAATATGAACTTTAATTATGGACCTATAATCATCTATAAACTTGTATTAACGAAGAAAATGAGAAGAAAAAACCATTTTGCTATCCACTGGCATCTAATAGTTTTTCTACTAACATCACTCGACTTGAAAAATGAGTGTCATTGCAATACAAAATTATTGGCCTATATCAATTGGGGTTAATTGCTTAATTTTTGTTGTGGGTCGAATAAGATTTGAAACTTTTTGCTCATTGAAATGAAAACAACTCCTTATTAAGGAGAAAAAAGAAAAAGAAGTGGAAACAACTCTCACGATTGATGGAACCTATCAACTTGACTTGCAAAGTAAAACATGAGTTCCTGATATGACTTTCATTTCATTTGTAGAGAAAGAAAAGTCAACATTATTTTGCTCGCAAGAGTGAAGCATAAGTGACAGAAGTGGAACATCTGATTTATAACCTTCGTAAATAGAGGAGAATATAGTGAATAATTGTCATCAAAAGACACTAAAATGACAAGTTAATGCCATCAGACCTCTATTTAGTGATGAGATTGAGAGTCTCAACTGTAGAAGTTGTCAAATGATTCTTCCACTCTCCACCAATTACTTATCTGAAAATCTTATTTCCTAGGCCTTCATGGTATGCTCTAGTCTTATTCACTCCAAAGTCCTCATCTCATCAAAATTACATATTAGTTATTACACAAACTTTAATTATAGATTCAGGATCAATCATAAACTTGTATTAATGGAGAAAATGCAAAAAAAAAAAAACAAATTTTGGCTATCCATTGCATGATGATTAAGATGCTGAATTACTTAAACAAACTCTTCAATGTATGAACAAGCTCTTAAAACTTTCGATCAACCTTTATGAAAGTTGTATTCTTATGTCATTAACGTCTTTCTGCGCCCTCTTAACGAGTCAAAGAAACTGGTCCACGAACTTACTTAAGAAAGTAGTAAGGGACCTTAGCAGCTATTTATAGTAACCTTATCCTATCTCCTCATCACAGATCCAATACATAACGACTCACGTTGAGTAGAGCCCATTTTTCTTACTAAACTTGAACTTATTTAACTAGATCTTTTATTAGTCTTCTTTATTATCTTTAATCTAGATCAAATTTGATTTTCTTAATCTTGAGTTTATAAAACCTCGTAATTAATAATTATCTAATTAAGAAAATCACGAACATTCTCCCCCTTTGATAAATATTAACTACAACAGTTGTAATAATGATAAAAATAGTAAAAGTGGTTAAACAAAATCAATATATATGTCGATCAATTTAGAGCATTGGATCTAAAGATAATGAAAGTCCATTATTCGATCCTATAAGGCTTTTAATACTAGAAAATATTAAATGCATATATCACATGTGACTCAGATTCAATACAATCACATATATATAATACCTTACTAACATAAATAAGAAAATGAAGTGTGGCAAACTATGATGATGCCTGTATGATCTAAAATGCAACATCTTTTCATTTATTGGTCTCAATTCTTCCGAACTTTATGCTAAACTGCATAAAAGAAATTTATGTTCTCTCATTAAATGAAAAAATGCAGTAAAAAAACTGTTATAGGAATAAATACTTATATCCCCCTATGTCTTATCCAATCCATAGATTTATATATGTATCTTTATATGTCATGAAGATAAACTCAAGCCAATCTATATATATATATGCCTAATGACCTTTAAAATGCTTAAGATTGATACAAATCTTAAGAATTTCACTTATATTATGACAATGTATAGCAAGCTGTATGGCTGAAAACAAAATGATGATCATTAATATGCATAAAAGATATTATCATAATACATGAAATTAGTACAAATGTATCAAGAGCAAATACTGTGATCCCTATAGACTTTAGTAAACTAACAGTGTCTAAAGACTTTAGTAAACTTATACTATACACATGTCACTTAAAAATAATTGGGTGAAGTCTTTTACTAAGAGGACCAACAAAGCATGCAGTCAGTCGTCAAATGCTCCACATCAGTATCGCCTTTATGCATCAATTCCTTTATGGTCAAATATTTAACCTCCAAATACTTAGAACATGTAATGTTCTTATTATTGTCACTAAACATTACAGCAAAAAGATTATCACAATATAAGCAAATGGGTATAGCCACTGAATCAACCACAAACAACTTAGAAATCAAGTTCTTGAGCCAAATTATCTATGAAGTAGCCTCATATCAAGCCACCAACTCTGTATGCATTATCGAGGAAGTGACCAGCGTCTACTTAACACTCTTCCACGATATTGCATCATCTATTAGTATAAAAATGTACCATGATATAGACTTCTTATCATTTAGGCACATAGTAAAATTTGAATTTGTATAACCTGTAAGGTTTAGGCCGTTAACTTTCCTAAATGTCAACATATAATCTTTAGTTTCCTTTAGATATCTCAACACTTGTTTGACTGTATTCCAGTGTTTTATTCCTGGGATAGCTAGATACCTACCCAATAGTCCAATAATAAATGCAAGTCTTATCTAGTGCATATGTGAGCATATATCAGGATAACAATTGCACTAAAATAAAGTAAATTCTTCATAGCCTCTCCCTTTCTCTACCATTATTTAGAAATTATGTCAAAGATAATCTCTCACTATGAGAGATTGGTGGTTCAATAGGTTTACGATCAGCCATATTAAACCTTTAAAGCTCTTGCTTAATGTATTCTCTGACAATAGATTCCTCACCAAGGTCCTTCATGTCAAAATGCTTAGTCAAAAGCTACTTAACCTTATGCAACATGTCCAAGTCATTTGATGCAAGCAAGATATCATCTACATATAAAAGTAGAAAGATAACCTTGCTCCTCCTAATCTTGTAAAACAAACATCTTTCAACTTTATTTTTCATAAATCTAAATGAGGTAACAACCTTATCAAACTTTAATTACCATTGTTTAGAGGCTTGTTTCAAACCATTTATGGATTTCCTCAGGTTACAAACCATGTCAGCTTTGTTTCGAACCTGAAATCCTTTAGATTGTTCGATATGGACCTCTTCATAAAGGTCTCCATTTAACAAAGCAGTTTTAACATCCATCTAATATAGCTTCATACCTCAATGACC
This sequence comes from Erythroxylum echinodendron, assembly GCA_027575705.1. NCBI lineage: Eukaryota > Viridiplantae > Streptophyta > Magnoliopsida > Malpighiales > Erythroxylaceae > Erythroxylum > Erythroxylum echinodendron. Next base: position 28,809,206 of record JANZXR010000006.1, read on the forward strand.
CACTATTTTTATAATCACTCTAAATACATCCTTAGAGGATACAGGAGAAAATGTAACATTAAAGTTAATTACTTTTCTTTAAGTGAACCCTTTAACAACCAAACGGGCTTTGAACCGCTCAAATTTACCCTGATTGTATTTTTTGGTCTTGTAAATCCATTTCCAGCTAACATGTTTACTGTTATGAGGTAAATCCACAAGCTTCCATACCTTATTACGCTTCATGGATCGCATCTCATCCCTCATTGCATCTAACCACAAATCTTCATGAGGTCCAAAATTAACTTCTATAAAAGTAATTGGATCTACTACATGTCCAATATCATAGTCTTGTTCATCTAAATAGACTATGTGATAAGATGAGATAGTAGATCTTCTTATTATAGTGGATCTTCTTAATTGAATTGGTTCAGTATGCTTCTGTACCTCAGGAATATTTAAGTCATAGTTTTTCTTCTCCTCTATTATACTTACCACTCCATAATTCTTCTTTGTTTCATTTAATTACTTTTTTTAATACCTTTTTAAGTATGCTGAACCAACTTGTTCCTCTTCCCTTTTTAAGAGTTCCACACCCTAGCTCCAAATGGTTCCAACCCCACCCTTGGTCCCTTTGACCTAATTGAGCCCTCTTTTGCATACATCCTCAACCCTTCCACCTCAAAATTAAACACAAGCACACACTAAAGTTCTAAACTTGTAAAGGTTGTTCCTCAGCCTCCTATTGGTATTAGGAAGACCTGGATATACATAAGTTCTAGGTGACTCCGCTGAAGCCCTTAAATTCCACTACTTCCCCCTATTGTGTCAGCTAGGAAAGCCATAATTTCACTAGGCTTGGAGACACTTAAGAAAGGGGCTCTCAAATGGGAGCCATTCTTATAGGGTTCTTCTTTGATAAGAGAGTGGCTTAGGCATAACATCAGTGGAGAAATAGGAACTTCTAGAAACAATGGTGAATAAGGAAAACATATTTATCTTATATTTGAATCAATGAACGTAGCTCATAAGGTTTTAGAACTTGATCCTTGGAATTACAACAGTAGATGACATTGTTCTTATAAACATGGAAGTTGGGTATCTCATTTCATATTTTGAAGTAAAAGTAGTTACCATTGTTGATAAATTTTAATATTGGACAAAGAGGGGGTTGAGCCATTTGGTGAGCTACATTGGAAAGACATTGTGTATGTATGATGTCATAACAAGAATGAGTAGGGTGAGCTCCGTAAGAATACCTATTTTGGTGAATGTTGATCGATAAATTCCTAAAGCTTTATCTATCAAGATTGGATGAAAAAGATAAGCTTTTCGAGGACAAGGTCTATGTAACTTATTCCTAGAAAATAAAGAGCTTAAGAACAAGGAATCTTAGATCTCATAGGAGAAGAGGTTCAAAATTGGATACTCATTATAGTTGCTTAAAGAACCAACATATTAAAAAAGTTGAGGTCCAAGCCAATGAGGGTAGAAAGGAATATATGGGCAAGTAGTTGGACCTCTTGAGATGAGATATGCATAAGAATGTAAGAGTGCTTCATGACACTACTGAGAAGATAGACTTATAAATAGAGCCAAAGAGGCCTGATAGGAGAGGGAAAAATATTTAACCTATAAACTTTATCATATATATTTAAATATGTATAAGATAAAAAATATCTTTAAAGAATTATCTCATTAAATTACAATCAACTGATTAATTGTAAAGTATAAACCAATATTGCTTACACGATCTTCCTAAATGAATGCATTTGTTAAACCTCTCTTATTGATGATCTTTCTAAATGGATGCATATGTTAAACCTCTCTTCTTGTGTTTTTGGTATATTCTGTGAAAATTTTGATAGTAATTGACTATAATAAAATAGTAATCTTGGTTTAATTTACTAAACATAAGTTACGAACTCCTCGTACGAGGATCATGGTGACGTTGAGTTCCACCCTTAAGGCCATGCCATAATTAAGTAGAGGAATGATAAACAAGTTGAACAAACAAACAATGTCAAACGGATACACGAAAAATCTAAAAGCAGAACCTTCTTAGCCATCTCATAAAAGCATAAATACTCTAAGCTAGATGGTGATGGGAGAGTAGGTCCCAACATTGTGGGAATTAAGAATAATGTACTCATAAAATTGTTCAGCAACAATCCAAATAGTTTGCTTTAACGTTGTGGAATGTCTGTATCAAAAGAGAGTGGCTCTTTTTTTTTTTTTAATAAAAGCCACATTTACCAACCCAATCTTTCATATGCATGTCTCATCTTTGATGTAACTTTTACATAGAAAATAATAGCATCTCACATTTCAAACTGCCGAGAATTCCATCCTATCTACACCGTCTATATGTTTCTCAAGACTATAGTCTTATTTCCCTCCAACAACGGCTGCAACTGTCCCAAGAGTAGAGAGTGGAGATACCGTGAAAAAAGCCGTTGCAAATGGGCTGGGCAATAGCAATTCAAGGCGGCGTAGGCGATGTTACTCCCTCCCTCCCACCTGAGCGCTGCCTCCCCTGCGAAGATACCCTCCGTCGCTGCCTCCAGATCGGCGTCGCCGCTCTCCAAGCCCAAAAACACCCCCTTGATGTTGCCGAGCTTGTGGTATATTCAAGTCATACATTTTTCCTTCAGGGGCATCTAACTCTTCGGTTATATTATGGTTTTTCTATTGAATTCAAACGTAATTCATATAATAGATAACAAAAAATCAATCTTTTGTGTAAAAATATGATATTTGTTTGCTTTGGGAATCTAGTGAAGTGGGTAAACCCTGATAAGTTCATGGGATTTTTCATGCAAAATTGATTATGATTTAGTTGCTAGTGTTTTACCCTGTATAGGTCCGTGAATTGGAAAACTGCCCACATTTTAATGCTGGGAAGGGATCTGTTCTAACCACTGTAGGCACTGTTGAGATGGAAGCTTCAATCATGGAAGGTAAGACTAAGAGATGTGGTGCTGTTTCTGGTCTCAGCACTGTTGTTAATCCCATTTCGCTTGCTCGGTTGGTCATGGAGAAGACTCCTCATATTTATCTTGCGTTCGATGGAGCTGAGGCTTTTGCAAGGGAGCAAGTAAGTGGTCTCTTCTGTCCATTTTTCTTGGCACTAATAATTCTTATTCTGTATACTTCAATGTTTTAGTGATGCTTCTACTCTGTACAAATTTCGGTTCTCTTACATGTAATGCATAACTGACTTTGTGATGCATAGAGTTGATTTAATTGGAAAAAAAATGATGCCTGAATCTGATCTTTTGAACTGACAAGGGTGTCGAGACTGTGGATCCTAGTAATTTCGTTACTTCAGAAAACATTGAAAGGCTAAAGCAGGCAAAAGAAGCCAACAGAGTCCAGGTACGACCCTTGTTACTACTCATGATGTCAGTGGTTGGCTTTTGAATCTGAAGTCTCTTAAGCAAAGATATTAGCTTATTGAAAACTGTTGTTGCAAAATCATCTGCGCTGAACATGTTCATTCATGGTTTGTAGATTTTGTTGGGGTCCAAAGATATGTTATTGGTAGGAATATCCAAGTCTGTTGGTAATTACGCGTTGATAAACATGATCATTTATGTTTTTAGCTTATTAATGTACATCACTGTTTTCAAGGTTTCTGTCATATCCCTTATAGCTTGCATATACAGATTGATTACACGCAACTCATTAAGAAGGATGAGACAATTGGATTTCCAACTCCAGATGGAAACGGCCAAATTGGAACGGTTGGTTGTGTGGTTGTTGATAACCATGGGAACTTAGCTTCTGCAACTTCTACTGGGGGTTTTGTAAACAAAATGGTGGGTAGGATTGGGGACACACCCATAATAGGAGCAGGGACATATGCCAACAATCTCTGTGCAGTTTCTGCTACAGGTAAAGGAGAAGCAATTATACGTGGAACTGTCGCCAGAGATGTTGCTGCCCTTATGGAGTATAAAGGTCTTTCAGTTAAAGAAGCAGCAGCATATGTCATCCATGAGTGTGTTCCAAGAGGCAATGCTGGATTGGTTGCTGTTTCTGCAAAGGGAGAAGTCGCAATGCCCTTCAATACAACAGGAATGTTCCGTGCTTGTGCTACTGAAGATGGGTATGAAGAAATTGCAATATGGCCTTTACAAGATTGAGTGAACTGGTGGATGTTGGCTATTGAAAAGTTAGTTTTCTAAGAAGTCCATCCGGCATCTCTAGTTTAGAAGGAAATAGTTTTCATGAAGCTGAAACTTGCTAAGAAATGCGATTATGGTGTTAAAATAATATGTTATGGATCAAGGTTTATTTTCAGTTAGTTGCAGGCCTTACTTGTATAGTATCCAAATATAATGGGTGTTATTCGCCTTCTCAAATCATCTTGTCGAGGAATTACGTAAGCCGGCACTCCTTATGGTCAAACTATATGGCCATGATGACTGATTCAGTTAAAGAATTCTCAGCAACTTTTCTTTGCAAATCAAAAAGAAGATTATAAGCGTACCAAGTAGGCAACATTGGCATCTAATAGTTTCGCCGCTAAGATCAGTCGACTTAAACAACGGGTATTATTACCAAAAAAATATATTGACCTATATCAATTGGGGTTAATTTCTTGATTTTTATTGTGGGTCAAATAAGATTTAAAACTTTTTGCTCATTGAAATGAAAACAACTCTTCATTAAGGAGAAAAAAGAAAAAGAAACCTATCAACTTGACTTGCCAAAGCAAAGCATGAGTTCCTGATGTGACTTCCATTTCATTTGTAGAGAAAGAAGAGTCAACATCATTTTGCTCGCAAGAGTGAAGTGCTCGTAAGAGTGAAGCGTAAGTATCAGGAGTGGAACATTTGACTTATAACCTTTCCTAGATAGAGGAAAATATAGTGAATAATTGCCATCAAGATACACTAAAATGACAAGTCGATGCCTTCAAACCTCTGCTTAGTGATGAGATCAAGAGTCTCAATTGTAGAAGTTGTCAAATGTTCTTCCACTCTCCACCAATTACTTGTCTGAAAATTTTGCTTCCTAGGCCTTTATCTGTTTAGTGATCAGATCGAGAGTCTCAACCGTAGAAGTTGTCAAATGTGCTTCTACTCTCCATCAATTACTTGTCTAAAATTTTTGCTTCCTAAGCCTTAATGATATGCTCCAATCTTGTTCACTCCAAAGTCCTAAGCTCACCAAAATTACATATTAGTTATAACATGAACTTTAATTATGGACCCATGATCAACTAGAAACTTGTATTAATGAAGAAAATGAGAAAAAATATTTTTCTATCCATTGCATGATGAACAAACTACTCAAACTTTTGATCGACCTTTATTAAAGTTGTTTATCCTTATGTCATTAACGTCTTTCTGTGCCTTTCTTAATGAGTGGACCTATTAATAGGTTAGAGAAACTGAACATTCACGAACTTACTTAAGTAGGCAGTGGGAGACCTTAGCAGCTATTTATAGTAATCTTATCAAGCCTTCCCATCACAAGCCCAATACATAATCGACCCATACTGATTAGGGTCCATTTTTTCACTAACCTTCAGCCCATTTAGCCAAATCCTTTATTGGACTTCTTTATTATCTTTAATCCAAATCAAATTTGATTTTTTTAAGCTTAAGTTTATAAAAACTCGTAATTAATAATTATCCAATTAAAGAAATCACTAACATTTTCCCTCTTGGACAAATGTTAACTATAAGTTGTAATAATAATAAAACTGTAAAAGTTGTTAAGCAAAATCAATATATAGGTCGACCAATTTAGAACATTTGATTCAAAGATAATGAAAATATATCATTCGGTCCAATAAGGCTTTCGATACTGGAAAAATATCAAATTCATAAATCATATGCAACATAGATATAATATAGCACGCATACCTATTACCTTACTAACATGAATGAGAAAATGAAGTGTGGTAAACTACGATGGTACATGTATGATCTGAAATGTATCTTCTTTCTGTCGGTTGATCTCAATTCCTGTCAACTTTATGTTAAATCACATTAGAGAAATTTATTTTCTCTCATTGAATGCAAAATCTCATTTGAGAAAACCTTTATAGGATTAAATACTTATATCTCCTATGTCTTCAAATACGTAGATTTATATATGTACCTATATGTCCTGAAGACATAGACTCAAGGCTAATTTGTATATATATATCCAATGACCTTTAAAATGTTTAACATCGATACAGATCTTAAAAATGTCACTTGTATCATGACAATGTACAACAAGTTGTATGGATAAGAACAAAATAATGATCATTAATATGTACAAAAAGATACTGTCATAATACATGTAATTCGTACAAATTTATCAAGAGAAACTATTGTGATCCCTAACTAACAGTGATTAAGGACTTTAGTATACCTATACTATACATATGTTACTCAAAAATAACTAGGCGAAATCCTTTAATCATAGCATCAACAAGCATGCATTTAGTTTTCAAATACTCTACCTCAATATCACTTTTCTGTTTTAATTTCTTTATGGTAAAATATTTAACCTCCAAATGCTTAAATCCTGTGATGTTCTTATTGTTGTTACTAAACAATACGAAAAAAAGATTATAATAGTATAGCTAAATGGGTCTAGTAATTGAATTAACCACACATAACTCAGAAATCAAGTTTCTGAACCAAATTATCTATGAAACAGCTTCATAACATGTCATAAACTTTGCATGCACTGTCGAGGAAGTTATTAGTGTCTGCTTGACACTCTTCCATGACACTGCACCATTTACTAACATAAAAATGTACCATGATACAAAATTCATATCATTTGGGCATATAGAAAAATCTGAATTCGTATAACCTATAAGGTCTAAACTGTTGACATTCCTAAATGTTAACATATAATCCTTACTTCTCTTCAGATATCTCAACACTAGTTTGACTACATTCCAGTGGTCTATTCTTGGGTTAGCTAGATACCTACCTATCAGTATAACAACAAATGCAATGTCTGATCTAGTGTAGACTAGGGCATATATTAGGATACTAACTACATTATAATAAGGTACATTTTTTTTAGACCCTCTCCCTGTATCATTCTTTGGAAATTGTGCCAAAGATAATCTCTCACTATGAGAGATTGGTATTGCAATAGGTTTACAATCAACCATATTAAACCTTCATAGCACTCGCTTAATATATACTTTCTGCAAGAGACCTAATAAGGATTGAGACCTGTGGGTGAATAGATCACTTAAACAATGACTTTTGTCCATTTTATGCCTTTATGAACATCTCAAAATTTCATATAAGGTCAACACTTATAGGTAGAACAATCAAACATAAGACCAGAGATATCCCCAAACATATAAGTAGAACAATTCAAATACTAACTTGAAAGGCCACTGTGGTGATATTTATATAAGCAGAAATAGATTAATTTCTTTGAATTCTTTATGGAGAAATTTGAGAATCTCTGTTCAAATTCATACAATCATGGAATCACTCTGATATCACGTGTTAGTTATAACAAGAAATTTAATTATGGACCAGGGTCAACCATGAACTTGTATTAACGGAAAAAATGTGAACAATACCTGTTTTAGTATCCATTGCACGATGAACAAGTTACTGAACTACTTGAACAAGCTTCTCAATGTATGAATAAGCTCTTGAAAATTTTGATCGACCTTTATGAAAGCTATATATCGTTATGATGTTAACGTCTTTCTGTACTTTTTTTAATACGTGGGCCTCTTAATGGGTTAAAGAAATTGAATGTCCATGAACATACTCAAGCAAACAGTAGGATACCTTAGCAACTATTTATAGTAATCTTATTAGGCCTCCTCATAACTAGCCCAATACATATTCAGCTCACATTGATTAGGACCCATTTTTCTTACTAGATTTCATCTCATTTAATTATATAATTTATTGGACTTCTTTATTATGTTTAATCTAGATCGAATTTGATTTTCTTAACCTTAAGTTTATAAAACCTTGAAATTAATAATTGTCCAATTACTAAAATCACTAACATTACAAAGATCAATCATATCTTTTATAACCGAACTATCCTCTTCCAATGAACTGAATAGGGCTGTCTAGGAACTTCACTAATTATTTTTTACTTTTACCTCAATAAGAATACACTATCAAGAGATTCTCCACTTGCTTTCCACCACCCCAGAACAGATTTCAAAAGGTCCATAACTTACATTCCTAAGATAAAATATATCCAAAATCTCTTCCAAAAGTTAGGTAATCATTTGTTCTATTCTTGTGTTAGGAAGTGTTAACAAAACACATATTTTAGGTTACTATAAACAACAACAATATGACAGCCTGATAGATTTGGGCCTTTGCATGGATAGTGAGTAGCAAGAAGAGGAAGTGAGGGAAGAACTTCAAGATTGGTAGTGACAGATAAAAAGTTTACATTCCAAAGACTGAATTCATTCATAAGGGCTAGGGGTAAGCAAAAGGTGTTCAAAAAGAGCAAATTCAATTCATTTATGGAAAAATAAGAGCTTAAGCCATGTTATGCTAGATTTTGGAGCACAAGCAAGCAAAATATCTCTCGATCTACCTTGAACATGTTTTTTTTAATGTTGGAATGTCAAAATGTGAGTTCATCACAAGCACATCAGACCAAAATAAAAACTTTTCAAAAATTATTTTTTAATTTTTAATGTAACTAATTCATAAATATAATAAAATATTAATTATATATCATATCTTATTTTTAATTTGATTTTCTAAATAGTTCTCTCACAAAATCAAAATTTAAAATTAACTAGTAAAACTAATTTAGCTGCATAAATATACAGCCTCTAATAGTATAAGGGTCAAATCTTTTAATAATTGAATTAAATTAAAATTTTATTAAAATTCAAGTAAAGTTACAAATAATCCTATTTAAATACTAATTAGGTTTAAATAAGATTTAATATCTAATATCAATATTTAGTTATTAAGTATCTTGTATTCACTACAAAAAAACATAAATTAGTGTCGGAAATTTATTGACGGAATAAAAACTGTAACTATTTACCGATAGAATACAAGCGAGCGTTGGTAAATACGTCATCAAAGTTTAGATATAGCGATAGAAATAATTTTCGTTCGTAAAACTGGAGGGAAGGAATTTTGTGCAAAATTTCCGACAACATATAGGGACGACGTAACCATTACCGTCGGTAAAAATTGTGGGAATGCTTCCCGCAATTAAATAACTTTGGACATTTACCGAAGGCAACTGTTTCGTCAGCAAATTTGGATCAGCGTCTGTTATTTACCAATAGAATGAAGTCCATTGGTAAATTTGATATCAAGTTTATCAACGGACTCCATTCTATCGGTAAATAACAGACGCTGAAGTTTACCGACAGACAATGCTTTCCATCACAAAATTAAGCGGCAAGATATTCCGATTAAATATTTGATGAATTTAAATATCGACAGAATTTAATATTTGATGAATTTAAATACCGACGGAATTTAAATTCCTTCGGTAAATGTCGACTGGTTAATAAATAAAACGGCATTTTTTGAGCGTTTTCTTGCCCATCGTGCATCATTTTCGATAAGCTCTCTATTGGGTATATTTTTTTTCCAAAAAACGCTAGTTTTATATATGAACCGTGGGTGTTTGGGTGATGAATTTTTGTGTAATTATTGTTGTTGTGAGTAGTTTTTTGTGTCATTGTTGGTTGATTTGTTGTTTATATGTGTTATTGTTGGTAAATAATGGAAAAATGTATTTATTTTGTGATTAGTTAGAGATTATACATATTGCCTATGATATGTTCGATAAAATGCCCCTTATGATTGTTGGAATGTTTTATTGTAATTGTTGTAATAAAATTTGTTGTAATGCTTAATTTGAAGTGTGAATTTGAGAATTTGACTTTTAAGTGTGAATTTTATAATGGATCGGGTTGATTTAACCCACTAATAACTTTTCGTATTATGGACAACATCATGCAATACCTATTCTATTGACATCCGTTGGCCTAAGAGTTTTTTACCATTCCTACCCTTGAGGAGTGTGCAAAGATCATAATAATATATATTATTAGTATTATTATTAGTGATTTAATAATATATATTTATATTATAATTATTATGATTATGATGATGATGATTATTATTAAATTTATTATTCTTAATAAAGTTATTACTATTATTTTTGTTATAATTAATTTAATAATGATTCTTATATGATGTATTATTATTATTATTCATATTATTATTAAATTTGTTATTCGTATTTAATTTATTATTATTACTAATCTTCTACTTATTATTAATTTATTAATATTAAATTTATTATATTTATCAATGATGTTTATTATTATTAATAATATTAAATATATTATTGTTATTAAATTTATTGTTATTATAACTTTTCTAGTTATTATTATTCATATTACAATTAATTTTATGATTATTATTATTGTCATAATTATTAATAATTATTTTTAATAATAAGTATTAATATTATTAGTTTGAATAATCTTATGAAATTGATAAATATTATAAGTTTAATATTAATGATCTACTTATTAATATTTTTATTATTATTAAATTTATTATTTGTATCATTTATTATTATTATTATTAGTATTAATGTTCTACTATTATTACATTTTATTATTTGTATCAATTATATTTATTATAATAATTATTATAATAGTTATTATATTATATTATAATTATAATTATAATAAGAATACATATTATTATTATTAAATTTATTATTCTTATTCAATTTATTATTAATATTTTTATTTTAATTATTATAACAATGATTCTTTGATGATTTATTATTATTGTTCTTATTATTATTAAACTTGTTATTCTTATTTTATTTATCATTATAATTGTTATTATTAATTTTCTACTTATAATTAATTTTATTATGATTTAATTTTTTAGTTGTATCATTTATTATTATTATTATTATTATTATTATTATTATTATTATTATTATTATTATTATTATTATTATTATTATTAATTTTTAGTAATATTAATTATTGTTATATTTAATATAATACACATGTTTACTATATGTATTGCTTTAATAATACGATTATGATACTTTTATGCTTCTGCTTTGAGTTAGTACAACAATTATTGAATGTTTTGTCATTTTTCTTACATTAGTTTATGATGCTGTATTACCACGTGTATTAGATTAAATGTTTCATATTTTTTTCGTAGGCCATGTATTGTGTGGAAGAGCATCATTGATCTTTCTTCGTTGTAGTTTAAAGTTGTCCATCCATTCAGGTTAGTCGTGCAACTAATTAATATTTACCATATATATTGCTTCAATAATACGACAAGATAGGCCAGATTAGTTGGTTGTTTGCAAAGTTAAACTCAGATGTGTTTTTGATTCATGTGAAAAAGGAGAACAAAGAGTTGAAAGTGAAGCGTTTCAGAAAGAGACTTATGAAATAAATGCATCTGTCGTATATGAAGATAACGAACCTTTGAACGATCCATGTAATGAATATGTTAAAATTTTATCTGTAGACGATGAGGAGGGCCAGAGATCTGAGAAAGAGCCTGAGTTTGATTCAAATTCTTCAGAACAAGAAGATGATTTTGATTTGCAATTAAGTGATGATAGCGATTAATATGTGTTTGTAATTGAATATTGTATGAACAAATTAATTATTTCCTTTTCAATATATTGTATAAATTATTGAAATGAAATTGTAATATTTCTACAAACTTCATTCAAATATTGATTTCAGGTTGAAATATGGCACCAAAGAGAAGACAAAATTTTCTGAGAGTAAGATTCAGACCACGATTCGAAGGTATTTACTGTATAGGTGAAGGATCTCGTGGTGTAGCAGTTAGAGATGAAACACCTCCACCCCCTCCACCCCTTCCACCTACTACAATGGCAGATGAAGCTACACCATCCACCACGCCATCATTTACTACCCCTACACCATCCACCAGTACTCCATCCGCATCAGGGGTAAATAATGCGGATGAAGGAGACGGCCACTAGCCTGGAACTGAGGGATCCGATGGACGCAAATACATTACAATTGTTAATAATATGTAAGTGCAAATACATGAACTATTATATGTTATAATTAAGTTATAGGTTTAAAATTTAAAAATTGTATAAATTTATTTTTTTTATATTAGGTTTTTTCTATCTGAACCCTGTTCAAGAAACATGACATCGAAATTCAAGGAGAAGATTGGTCCTGAGGGCTATGTATAGAAGAATATCTCTCATGTGACAAAGGAATTTTACTTTCACGAGTTTGAGGTATGACAAAAATTATTATTTCCTTTCTTAATTAACATTTTTATACATTAATTTGATAAATATTATTACATTAAAAGTATTTATCGAATATTTTTCCTTTTATTATAGAAAGACTTTTTTTTAGATTCTCAATTTGACGAGATTATCTATAAAGTATGAGAGTTAAGAGCGTGTACAAGTTATCGCGACTTTGTTGGTGCGATATGCAGGATGGCGTACGACTGCCTTACATTTCTGAAGAAATATGGAGTCGTTGGCTGCAATATTGGATATCACTTGAGGCCATGTCCGTTTCATAGCGTAATTTGGCCAACAGACGTGGAGGACTCGAGAGAGAGAGAGTCTTCCTATACATACGGGAGGATCTATAACCCACCAAGAGCATGCACAAAGACTTGTAAGTATCTACAATTTACAGTTATATTTTCATCTCTTTTTTATTGTATTTTAATTGAATTTGCTATGTTAAAAGTTGGAATGAAATTATATGTTTCTGGTGCCATATATGGTTGTGTTTTTTAGTTTTGTTCTTTGTTCAACAAGGGGTATATTTCATAAAAATAAAGGAAACCCTACTGAAATTTTTATAAATTCTAATTCACTTGTATTTCTATTAAATTTTATGTGTGAATTTTGGAATGAAAATATGTGTTTCTTGTTGAGAATGATAATGTTATACTGGTGCCATATATGAATGTGGTTTTAGTTTTGTTCTTTGTTCAACAGGAGATAGATTTCATAAAAATAAAGAAAACTCTGCCGAAATTTTTATAAAATTTATTTCACTTATAATTAACATTTTATTCTTATGCAGGAAAAGTCTATGGGCATAAGGCCTACTACCCGTCAGCTATTTCTGCACACTTACACTAAGAAGTATAATAATGTGACATTCGTTAACAATCGTTGTAGAGAACTCAATGTATGTGAAATTTATGATTTAATATTAATAATGTTTAATAATTATCACTTACTAATTATAAACATTGCTTTCTGATAGGATCAAATACAACAAAGCATTGAACGACGGTCTTAACAATCTGAAGTTGTTGATGACACTGAAACTTATCTTGAAGCTATGGGTGGTAAGGATCATCGTGGGAGGATATTCGGATTAGGTTCATTTGCGAACACTTGTTATTCGCAATCCTCCATGTCCAGTACAGCAGCATCTGCTAGGCGGTCTACCACTAGTCAAGTGGAAGCACTTAAGAGTACAGTGTAGACATTATCGACTCAGTTGCAACAGACGTCAGAACAGTTGCAACAGTCAATGGCACAATAACAACAGTCGATGCAGTTCATCTCTCAGCTCCGTCAAGAGGTTGATGAGTTAAAGCGTAAGGGCCAATCAGAGCATCCGCCATCTCCAAATCAATATTATACTTTTGGTCATTTAGTTTGTATTACAAATACTTATTATTTATAATGTAATGTTTTTATTATCAATTAAGATATTTTAACTTTTAATCATTAATCAAAATTTCTATTTCATCAAATTAAATGTACAATATAAATTTATAATTATTAAAATTACGCATTAACCATAATTTAAATATAATGACAATATATATTATATTTTTTTAAAAATTAAGTAACGCATTTACCGACGGAAAAAAATGTCCATCGATAAATTCATGACCAATTATCGACGTTCAACGAGTTTTTCCGTTGCCAAGGTGGAAGGAATTACTGACATAAATTCATATCCATCGGTAAAGCTTTTAGCAAATATACCGATGGTAAGCTTTTTACCATCGGTAAATATGCCGACGGAACAAAACAATTGTCGCTAAATTGTAACGACGGTCAAGCACAGAGTAAACCGTCGGTATATTTTCTATCGGCAAGATAATATCTCAATGGTAAAGTTGCCGACGGTAACAAATGTACTATCGGTAAAGTTACCGACAAAATCTGCTTTGACCGTCAGTAAGTATTAGCTACAGCCGATTCTACGATGCTTTCGTCTGTCGGTAAATTCCATCAGTAATATGTATTGCCGACGGAATGTTTGTATTTTCCATCTGTAATTTCTGTTGCAAAAATGACATTTTTCTTATAGTGTAGGTGTACAGATTTATTTACATTTCACCATAGTTTTGTGACTTTTCTCTTTGTTGCCAAGCCATAAGAAGTTATTGAACGTACTGTCTATAACTTTCAATATTGATCCTAGAAAAGCTAAGTGGGCCACCCAATAGATGTTAATGGAAATTGAGAATCGAGTTAATAAGATGTATTCTCCCTGCTAACGAAAGATGTCGCTAAAATTTGTTCCTTTTTATTAGGAAACTAAAACAAGACATATAAATAAGATATAAGACATATTGAGCATCATATAATATGAAAATAATTCAAACACAAGAAAAGTATTCTTAAAATCATGCTAAGAACAAATTTTATTTATTACTTGTCGAATTCCCCACATTTAAGCAAATTTAAGTAAATTAATTTCATCACTTTTAACTAAAATAAGGAGTAACTCTAAGAAAGAATTTAACCAATCAATCATATCAAATAAGACTCTCCATTATCATTCAATTACAAAGTTCATGAATATATTAGTCATTTAGCTACTTGTATCAAGTCACAAATAAATTTAATTCAAGTCCACAACTCTTCAAACATTAACTCAATCAAAAAATTAAATATAATGCATAATCATAAATAAGAAGATGTTTTAATTTCTAAATATTTTCATAACCCTTATTGATAGAAAAGTAGAACGATGACTTAAAAATAACACAAAGGAGCATTTAGAGACTTGCTTGACAAGTCATATAAACTTTTAATGCAAAGGTAAACACCTTGTCATGAATACTCATGATTACTAATTCACCATTTTAAATAGCTACTAGCACAACTCCTTAGCTTCAATCTTTTTACTTGGATTGAAGTCAACTGTGTGAATTTACTTAATGCTCACTTATTCACACACATTTATTATGGGATACTAAAAATGCTTTAAAATAATTAACTTATAACTTAATTTTATATCTAAATTATACAAAAGGTAGGATAGTTCAAATCAAGTATCAATTTTTAAAATTAATGATTAAATTAAAATTAATTGAATCAACAATAATTATAGTTATCTGCCTAAAAACTAAAATACAATAAAAATAAATTATAAGAATTATCTCAATTAGTATTCTTTCAAAAATAAAATTATCTAGAATTGTTCCATATTAAGTTGATTATAACAAAATTGATAAGTATAAATAATTAATTCACTTCCCTAAGCTTGAGTTATACGTTGTCCTTAACGTACATGATATATAAGAAAAAAAATGAAAAACTAGAAAACAAGGGGAGTGAGGAAATGAAGATAACTGGCATTCTCTTGATTATAAAAGACTCTAAAAATTGTAAAAAAAAATCAATTTGTTTAATTTTACAATTTGTTTAACACAATATAGTAAAAATTAATTTTAACGATTCCTAAATATATTAAATTGAAATAAAAAACCTAAATTATTGGGTTAACTCCAATAAGTGCTTTTTTATGAATCTTTTAGCTAGACTCCTTCCTCAAGCTCTTAACCTTAGAGGCTCCTCAAATAAAGGGTTAATTCTACTTTTCTTCAGTTTTTCAATCTTCTCAAAGTTCCTTTTCCTACTTAAGCTCATTAGTTTCATAATAAGTCACATGCTCTATTATAATAGCTTTATAGAACTCTCCTTCTTCTCCTTCCATGATATAAGTCTCTAATTAATTTTTTACAATTATTTCATACGTATATGACAAACTTCAGTATCAATCATATGTAAAAAGAAAAAGTATCATATTTATCATCTCTTAACCACCCGTACAGGTTATGTTTACTTTGTCCCTTAGCAAAGCCAACTTCCATGTTCAAATCCAACACAAGGAAATAGTTAATAAAGAATTCAATTTAATTTTTTATTTTTTTTTACAAAGTTAAGAGACATATGTTAGGTTTGTTTTTGTTAAGGATGCATAAAACAATATCTAGTGTGAATTTAGTTACAAAAGAGTTCATATAAAAGGAAACAATATGAGATATAAGTATGTTATTGCTATTGTCAACTAGAATGTCCTCATTACCAATATAATCTAAATTTGGAGATAGATTTCAAAGATCTAAAGAGATGTGATGTGTAGCACAAAAGTCAAGTACCCAATTGTTATAATGACTTAATGTCCTTTTGTTATATATGTTTGAGGCTATGAAGAGTAAAAGGAAGGTTATCCACAAGATTGACAAATTTTGGCTCTATAACTTAGTTTATCATATAGTTGACAAACAACATGAGACTAATTCTAATGCCCTTGATAGTTATGATTCCATTGTATGCCACTGATATTTTTAAAGTTATAAGTGGTATGAGGATGGTTTTGATTTCTTTGAACTCCATTGTCTAGCATTGATGTTATTTGAATTATGCATGATGTGATTATGATTACCATAATAGTCTTTATGATTGTCATGACATCTTCATCAATTAATTCAATCGTCTAGGTAAATTGAGTTATAAGTTATACTTTTTCTTCTTCTTTGAACTCCCTATGATTACGAATTAATTCCTGTTCAAATATCTTTTTATAAAGATCCTCAAAGGATATAGGCGTATTAAAATATGAATTATAGTAGTTAGCTCTTTGAACTCATCATTTAAGTCTTTCAATGTATAAGAAATAATTTGTACATCATTCAAGGGATATCCAATAAGTACTAAATCATCAACTAAAATTTTCACCTACTTATATATATGGTTATAGTCTTATCTTTCTTTTTATTTATTATAAGGGAAAATAAGAGTGAGAGAATCCATATATTTGATCAATTTAAAAAACATTCTTTTAATTTTCCCCAAATATTAGCTACAGTGGTACAATTACTTTATTAGTAGGTCAATTAAATTATTAACTGTAGCTTAAATGATGAGAAGTATGAGACAATCTTGGCATGTCCAAACAAGGTATCTAGGATCATTTTGTGACGGATAGGGATTAGTTCCATCAACATAACCAAGAATTCTATATCAAAAATATTGGTCATGAGCTTTCTAAAAAGCACAATTTCAACCATTTCTCTCTACTTTAAATAGTATTTGACAAGCAGCATTAAGAGATATAAAATTCCTATTGGTTATAAGAGAGTTACCTTGACTTATGTAATTTATAGGTATTGTAGTTATTGGGCGAGTCTTATGTATTCTCTATTTACTTTCCAAAACTCACAAGATTCTTCTAGATTTGGATTTAGGTTAGGCTTTATAGGATTCTTGAATAGGCTAAGGTTCAGTCCTCCAAAGAGCCTACTAAAAACCTTTCATTATATTAGGATGGGCATTATGGGTTACATTAGGATTTATATTTTTTAAGATAGGCTTTATAAGCTAAGTTAGGCTTCATAATGACGAGGTATTGAGCGTGACAAATTTCCCAAGAAACTTCACTATACTTCATGAAATCTAGAAGTCATTTTTTGTCCTTCTTTGTACCCTGATTCTTTTAAGATGTAAGAGTACTTGCAAGTGTCAACTGTGTCTAAGACTGGTAGTTGGTCTGGCAGGGTTAAGTTTGAGACAAGGCCCAAGGCTCATGGCAGATCAAGCTTAGGGCACTCGAAGCCCAATCTAGCTCAAGTTAAGCCTAATTATTTTCTTTTTTAATTAAAATTTTAAATATGACATTTTTTTACTTAAAAAACAACATCATTTCAATTATTATATTCTATATTCAGGCTGAGTTAGGTCGACCAATCTAAGCCCGAGCCAAGTCTGAAGCTCAAAAATATTTTTAAAAAAGTTATATCCCAGTCTAAAATTTGATCAACTTAGGTCAAACCTATTAACTTTAGGCCAGGCTCGGGCACAAATTCCATCCCTAACTGTATCTTCTCTCTTGTTTCAAATGCTCCTCTCTTTTAGCTAGTTTTCTCTCCTTACATGCCTTGCTCTTGATGCATTTAGCCTCGAACTAATCCATTAAATTTGTTTGGGTTTTAGTGTTTAGACAATAATGTAGTGTTTGATTTATAGTGTTAGGTTTAGAGGTTGAGGCGTAGGTAGGTATCGCTTAGTTACATTTTTTCTAGATGAAAATTTTGCGTTAATTTTTTACTCGATTGAATGTAAATGGCAATGGTGATGGCATAAATGGACAATAATAATGTCAATAAGAGTTTCATTATTGGGATGATGGTGGAATAATGCGTAGGAATGAAAGAGAAGGCAATAGTGGTGTTGAGTAGTCTAGCGATGATCAAAAAGGTTAAGGAAACAATTTTTAAGGATAGGGATAAATTTAAACAAAAAAGAAAACTAAAGCTTTGCTAGTGTTGGTGATTTTAAGATTAAAGCAAAAGTGTGGTACATTTGTTTGACAAAAGGCATCATTGAGTTTATTGAGGCCATTGGTAATTTCTTCACAGCCAAGATGTAGAACAAATTTTCACAAAATGGAAAATCATCACCTTTGAGGTAAAGAGCTTTGATAATATATAAGATAAAAAAAGGTTTGTAAGTCATTTTGTTGTGTTTTATCCTAAAAAATATTTAGGTATATATACACTATTGAGATTGTAATTAAAGCATAATTTTAACCAATAATCATCTAAGTAATATAATTTATAGTTATAATCATTAGACTATAATAGTTAAATGAATAAATTTTAACTGCTTCCTTATCCTTTACCTTTATAAATAATTTTTCATCGAGTACGCCTATCATAACCTTAATAGTGGTTAAGAAAGATCATCCTACGACTTAGGGAACCTCTATATAATCTTCTGTGTAGAAACCCATAAAATTAATATGGAATTTAAATTTGTCAACCTTAACTAAAATATCTTTTATGATGGTCTTAAACTAGTTGTTGACTTATCTACTAATGGAATGATCATCTTAAATAGTTTAGATTCACCAAACCTTAACTTTATAAACTTGTCGTTTTCCATCAAATCAATACTGGCACTTAAATATATTAACTCCCTTTCAGTTAAAATCTATCAATATAATAGAGGATAGTAAATCTTCCTAGATTTTTTTTTAGGTAGCTTATCTTGTAAGACAATGTCACACCCATCACTTAATATCACCATTTATAGTTCCTTGAGGCTCTTCTTATTATAAATGATATCCTTTAAGTACTTGGCATAATTTGGAATCTATAAAAGAGTTTTAACCAAGGGTGTATTGACATGTAAATGCTTAAAAAGTTATGAAAAATTACCAAATTTATCTTGCTTTCTAATTTTTCAAGTGTACTTAGGTATAAAATTATTAGTTTGTATTCTTTAATTACTTCCTTCTTTGACTTCTCCATTTTTTCTTTATCCTTTTACCTCATTGTTCTCTTCTTATACAACAGTCTTCTCCTCCTTTTCTTTCTGTTTCTCTTCAACTTTCAACTCCATTCCACTCCTCAAGGTCACTGCATTCACTTGCTCCCTCAGGTTAGGTTTCCTGCTTACTAGAAAAGCACCTTATTACCTTTCATAGATAAGATGAACTAGTTGTATAATCTAATTTTCCATATTGTGAATGAGGCTTGTTGATTTTGAAGAGATTCGTCATTACTCTAGAAGCGAGTTTCAAATGCATTTATGAATTTTATTTTGGCCTCCTTAATACTTAGCTTCCTTTTTTACAACTGTTGTTGCTAAAAATCTATCTGGAAGCTCTTATTTTTATTCTCCTTAATTATTTTATAAAAATTTAGGATGAATTCTCTACCCCAAATTGTAGGTATTATTATAATGGTTATATTAAAGCCAGTTCTCAAAAATAATTTGCTTAATTAGTTGTCCCATATTGTAAAAGCCTTGACATTCATGATTAAGGTGTCCTCCATCACAAGTATCACATCTCATCACTTGTACCAATTGAGCTACCAATCCCATATTATCAATCTTCTTGAATAGAATTTCTAACTTTGTCTATAATGTTGCCACCAGATAGGCAAAATGAATGTCGCATGATTTTGGCATTAGCCCTCGAACCTCCCACTGTCATTCATTGGAAATATTTTTGATAATATATGTAGTTCCTTATGAGTTTTAAAACTAGTGGTCCTACCCAAAGATGCATCAATCAACTACTTAGGTGGATAGCTCAATCCACTACAAAAATGTTTACATCTGCAGTCCCAATCATGCCCATATTGTGGGCACTTTCTTTTCATCTCCTTCCATCTCTCCCACGACTCATATGACGTGTCACCTTCTAACTATTAACATGAGAAGGTTAGTGATACAAGAAGCCATGGCAGCAATGGAGATCATGGTGCCACACGCCAAGACAAGCTTACTTTGCCAACCGGACCTATTACAAGGTAACATGCAGCAAAGCTTAAACAAGCACTACAAGGGTTTGTTCAAAGTCACATTACATCTCACCTTGATGATAAGGTCGAACCATATATAGAGAATTCAAGTGGAGTAGTCAAACTTGTGATTCTTCTAGAGAGGGTGTGTGTGTTGGACTGAAAATTTTTTCAATTATTATCGATTCATTTGTTTAATTATTTAATTACGATTTGTTTGTTTATTTATTTATCTTAGAATTGGGTCATTAAATTTAGTAAGCATGAATAGAGATTAGAATTA
>JANZXR010000006.1:28832147-28850639 GCA_027575705.1 Erythroxylum echinodendron
GTAATGAAAGAGGGAGGATTTTGATTTTAAAAATCTTGCAATTTACAGTTACTGGTTTTATTATTTAAATGTATGTGGTGCCATGTGGAGTTTGTAGAAATTGCACGTAGCGTTCTCTTATCTTAGGATATGTGTCGGAATGACCTACGGGCGTTCCGGTGCATACCCGAGGGTAATGGGGTGTTACATGTTGCTTTTACTTAGAAGTGGGTTAGTGGTAAGTTATGTAAATCACCAACTAAAGTAGTGCCTAAAGTGGTTGGGGATGTTAACCACCAACTATGTTAGTATCTTAGTGGCATTATACCTACTTTCTTGTATTCTTGCCCAACAAGTCTCCAAATACCTATAAATAGCTCATTCGAGCAAGACTTCATTCATTAGTGAGAGTTGGATCTTTATATCCTTTGTATCAATTATGAGTAATATAAAGGATGACAATTTTGCTTTAAAGTTATGGGCATCTTTTTGTTCTTATTGCTTTCCATTCTATTGTGTTGGCTTAGTGAATTTCGTGCGTTTATTTTGCCTTTGTGGGAAACACCTTAAACATGAGAGATTTGGTAAGATAGCGTTGAATTGCCAAAGTTCGACTACCGTACTTAGATTTTGATGCATTTTGTAAACTTAGAGTTCTTTGCAAAGTCTTTATAACACCTATCGTGTGTTCATCTACCATTTGTCCAATAACTTTACTGACATGGCTTTCCTCATTAACACCATTAACTAAGTGACTAATGACAAACTATTTTTGTAAAAATTTGAATGTTATAACATTTTAGTGTGAATTTTATATGTTTGGCCTAATATTATAAAATTGAATAAAGTTTGAGATTTTTTATAATTTATCCTATAAATTATAACCCTAAATTATATTAGAATTAGATATATCAAACTCATTTAATTTATCGTTAATTATCTAATTAAAAAATTTACATTCATAAATCAAGATTGATGCTTAGCAACACATCATAATCACCCAAATATTAAGATTCCATATATAATTTTTTGTTTAATTTAATTTTTTCATTATACAATGTTCAATCAGAAGTAAGTATAAAATTGATATCTACTTTATTTAAGTCCATTTATATTAGTTCTTTAAAATTAATGGTTGATTCTTTTAATGATATTTGGAAAGTATTTTCAAAGTTTCATTGCACCTTTTACTAGGATTTCTCAAATCAATCTTATTTAAAAATAATGAAACATTCACCTTAATTACTTTAGGATGATGAGCCTTATATTAATCATTCAACTACCTTTACATAATTTGTATCATTTTTAATAAACACCAATCAAGCTACCCTTTATTAGTACAACTCCTACATAGTATCAAAATATAACAATCCTTACATAAGATAGTTTGAAAATCTCAACTCAAAAGATTACTTATACAATCATCATAACGGGCATTTCTATAGAAAAATAAGTAATGTTCCATATATAATTCAAATTAGTTTAGTGAACTTGCTCTCTAACAAACAATAATATGCATATATTTTGTTAAGTATTTTACTTGATTTTAATATTAAATCACCTAGTTTTACTTATTTTTGATATATTTTTAGGTAATTGTATACATTTAAGCTTAAGATGGGAGAATTAAAGACCATTTTAAGAAAAAAGTTCCAAAAGTCATTATTCTTGGAGGAATATAGTCTAGCCTACACATATATGATAACTCATACCCTTTATAAATTAAGTGTAGTAAAAGACATGACCTAGAATATGGTTTAGGTAGAGACCGTACATTGTTAAAGAAAATTTAGAAAGTAATACGACCTGAGCCATAATAGTATCACAAATCATATACTAGTCATAAAAGGAATTGGAGGATATACGATCTAGAGGTGTGGGCATGCTAGAGACACATCTCTCCTATAAAGAAATAGGATTTATGCCCTAGGTCACAATTATCACCCAAGCTATGTTTATAAAAACCCTAATTTTTTGAAGACTTTTCTAAATTTTACATATTTCAAACATTTTTCTCTAAAAGTTAGGGTTAGACGTTTGGAGGTTCCAAGACCCTTATAAGGCCAATTTGAAGGCCATTTTTATTAGAGAATCAAGATCTAAATATCATCTTAATAGATCAAGTTGTCATTGAAATCATGATTATCATCTAGATCCAGTTCTACCATGATTTCCTTACTTTTTGTATTACTTTCATTATTTTTGACTCTGATTCATTGCTAAATGCTTTTTTTATGTTTAGATAGGAAAAACGTTGGTTTTTATTTTTGTAAAGATTGATTTAGTTTAATTTATAAAATGAGATATATTTCTATGAATTACTTTGTTTAATTTTAATTCATGATTCAGTTATGCTAGCGACTAAACTTGATGTAAATTCACTTATTGATGCCTCAAGAGAATTTGCTTATGAATGGACCATATCTTTAGGTTAGGGGTTGAATGTGGTGCTAAAAAAAGATCTATATAATTTTTCTTCTAGTATTTGGGTGAATATTTTCATAGTATTTCATAGATATTAATATACTTGAGGGGGTGTTGGCAGAAATATAGGCTAACCAATCAAAGACTATATGATTGTAACTCAAGAGAATGTAATTTTACTATCTAGGGGATCCTACATGTTTAAATTAGTATATCCATTTTAGGTTAGTCAAATCATAAATTCTAAACATTAACATATGATTGAATTCCTGTTTGATAATTTTCATTGTCTAAACATAGAGAATTTAGAAAACTTTCGCAAGAAATTAGATACCTACTTATCATTTTATTGTTTACCAAAAATAGATGCACTTTCCTTAGTTTTGAATAATATATTAGTAATAGGAAAGACTTAAGAAATAAAAAATACCTATAAGTTTTAAACACCATTTTGAGGAAACATTGGTTAATTCTATTTATAAATTTCTTATTTTATTTTCTTTTATGCTTATCTCATTTTGATTTTAGGGGTACACTTAGTGTATAACAAGAAGCTTCTAATATATTTTCCTTGAAGAAGTCCTAGAGTCCTAAAGAATTCTTTGTTATAATTAAAGAAAATGGACTAAACAAGATAGGAAAAAAAACCTAAATTAGTCATTAAACTTTAATGATAGGTGTACGGTGACCCTTAAATTTTCATTTTGCTACTTAAATTTTCATTTTGCTAAATTAACCTTAAACTTATTTAAAATTGTCATTAAACCATTAGTTCATTAGAATATCAAATTTGTGATGCATGTTCTGCTTATGTAGGGTGGGCTTCATTAAAAGATCAACTAGTAAGGGAATTTTAGTTTTTTTTCTAGTTAAACAAACAAAAAACTCATCTTAGAACTTTTGAGCAATATCATAACTTCACTTCCTATTGGTGTATCAGGAGAAAAGAAATTAGAGGAGCTTTAAGGAAGATGAAAAGTGTGGTAGGGTAGTAAAACTTGATGACATACCCATAAAGGTGTGGAAGAGCCTAAGAGAAGACGATCTTACTTGGTTAACCAACCTTTTTAGTGTGATCCTTAAATCTACTAAAATGCTGGATGAGTAGAGATTTAACATACTAATCCCTCTTTACAAGAGTAAGGAGGAAATCTAAAGATGCAATAATTGCAAAGGCATCAATCTACTCAGTTACACCATCAAGTTATGGGAGAGGCTGATTAAAAAGTTAGTGAGAAAGGGTAAATTATCTTAGAGATAAGCTATCCAAAGAAGTTATGTGGAGGCGTTAAGAAGCTAAGGGAGCTCACGTTGTTTATATACAGATTATTATGGATATGTATGAAGGTGTTAAGACTATAGTAAAGATGATAAGAAGAGATATAGTGCATATTTCTATCAGTACCAGGCTTCACCAAGGATCTTCATTGAGCCCCTTCCTACTTACGTGCTTATAAATGAGCTTACTAAGAGTATATAAGGGGATGTGCCTTAATATATATTTATTTTTAATGACATTGTTTTAGTGGATAAAACACAAGAGGGTGTTAATCACAAGCTAGAATTTTTGGGGGACACATTAGAGTTTAATGTTTTTAAAGTGAGCAAGATTAAGATTGAGTATTTAGAGTTTAACTTTTTGGACCTTAAGGTTGCATTTGATGAGGAATTAGGATTGGTTATATAGTTATATCACAAAAAGATTGTTTTAAATACTTTGGATCCATCATATAACGAGATAAATGATAACATAATTCACTGTGGTGCCCCGTTACCGTGGAGTACATACCGAAACACCCTGAGGATATTTTATTACATAAACTATGATAATGGTGCGCTACGTTCAATCACAACATTCACGTAACATGGCATCATCATTCTTTATTTTCTTATAAGACTTCATAATGAAAAACACCATATTTTAAAACCCAAATTTCTGCTTTCATTTCATAAAACCAAATATTTACATTGACAGTTTTCAATATCGCTCGAATATGAACATCATCATATCCTAATACAAAATACATTATATGAAAGATGAATAACACAAAAAGATCTATCTAATCTTCCAATCTCAGCTGACCAACCTTTGAACCATTTCTTCTTTTTCCCCAAAGGCACAAGACTCCTTGTAGCGTCTCTTAGTAACTAAAGTCATCTCCCAGTCCTAAAAAATCAACGTTGTAATTTTGGTGAATTTTACAAACTCAATGAGGTAACCAACATCGATGGTTCGCTCTATTCATGCAACACTTCACACATATAACATATAATTCACTTCTTTGCATTTTGCATAAATGATCACATATCATATTCTCACTTAAGGGTAAGACAATTTTGCATTTCAAATAAGCAAACATACTTATTAAAATGTATAGGAAATGCTCATGTGACTCTTTTCCAATTATTACATTATTATGATCGAGTGCTTAAACTGTCTTGTATCTATTATAGATATCGGGCTCATTTATACTGTTCCTTATCTGTTGGGGATACGGGGCTCATTTTACATAGTGAGCCTTTAGCTCTTAATCACATTTGGAGCTTTAAGCTCATTTTCGGTGGCTACTTAGGTCACAACTCTCATTATCTGATAATGCATTCAAGTATGTAATGCATCTCTTATAATCAATCAATCATGTCAAGAAGCATTTAGTTCATCACAATCACATACAATAGCATTTCAATATCACATTCATGCATCAAGTCTCAGACCTTCATGGTCTGGCAACAACATAATCAAATCACATTCATATCATCATTTGAAACTTATTTTAAAGATAATTGACTGTGTGAAACTGTCTAGGTTACTCATCGATTGCTCCCTAAGCTATTACCTCAAAGTTTCAACAACATCTAGATGTTGAATTCCAATTGTTCCTCTATATCAATCAATATACACATATCATACTTTTGCACAATTATAAATGTTTGTTAATGCACATATATGTATATGAAATATGCACAATGCATGTTCATGACAATCTCGGGTATCACTCTATCATTCTCATCATGTAAACATTCATGTTTTCAAACTCACATAAGTATCATTTATACTTATGGTTTATACCTCAATAAAACCATTAAAATCAAAATTCATAATTCATTTCATCAATTCAGGTTTTTTCTGAAACATACCTTCGGGTCTACTGTACATGATCATTCTGGCATTGAAAATGAACTAATTTGGCAATACTTTCTTCTAAAAAAATATTACCCATTGTTTTAAGTTTCTAATGACACCAAAATCATTTAATTTGGTTCAGTATTTCAAAAGTTATACTCTAAATAATTCAGACTATTCTTTAACTGTAATAGTATTCTGTACCAAATTTCAAGTCAGATTATGGAATTCTAGAGATAGAATTAAAATTCGACTCCTTCAAAAACATTGTAGCATATATCTCTAGTTTAATCTAAATGAAGAATCATTCCTTTTGGATAAATACAGATCAATATATTGCCAAAATACCGAAGCATGTTTAATGAAAATACTTCATTCATAAATTTTCTAGAACTATTCATCATTTTTGTCCCAAATTTTTCACTCAATCTCTCCCAAATGATTTCAGAAGATCATAATTTTTGGTGGAGATGTAGAACAATGTGTTTTGAATCTGTTGGTTCAAATCCCATTCAGCTCAACACATTCTTAACTAAATTAAAAACCATAATTAACACCAAATATCAAAAACATCACATATTCATGCATTTTCTTCATTTCTGCGTTTTCATCTTTCATTTTTCTGCACTTTAATTTTTTTGTACATTCCCCATTTTCATTTCATCATTTCAACTTCCATTCAGCTCAACACATTCTTAAACAAATTAAAAACCGTAAGTAACACCAAATATCAAAAACCAGAAAATTCTCCACGCATGTTCTTCATTTCTTGCACTTTCCTTCATTTTTCTGCATTTTGTTCATCTTCTTCTTTTCTTTTTCTCAATATAACATTTCTAATTTATATCCACCCCATTTTAAACTTCCATTTAACTCAAATCATCCACAAACAAAGCCAAAATTCCAGATTAAAACCCAAAAAGTCAAACAGAAAAATTCACGCATATTCTTCACGTTTTCTACACTTTCATTTTTCTGCATATTTATTCCCTACACATTCTTCATTTTTATTCTCAAACTTTCATTTTAAATCACTTTACCATATCAGAACATCATCTTAAACCTCTTCCTTAACTCTAAATCCATTTTAAAACATCTCCAAAAAACCTCAAAATAGAACATATTGATACATTCATCCACCAATTTGCTGCACCCAGTTCTCAATTTCATATTAAATTTTGAGACTCTTAAGGATAGAATTTAAATTCGATGTCTTCACAAAAAATGTAGCCTTATGTCTCTAGTTTAATCCAGATTAAGAATCATCTCATTTAGATAACTACAGTTAAATTTGTGGGTAAAACACAGAAGTATAATCAGTGAACATGTTACTGCTACATTTTCCAGCACTCATTTTCCAATTTCCAGATTTTACACTTAACACAACTTATACAAAGATCACTTTTCCTACTTCATTACTCTTCATTCTTAACTCTATTTCAACTTAATATCATTCACAAACCAATTCATGATCTATATTTGATCATTAACTCAAAACAGAACATGTGCATATACAGACAATTGCCAAGTGGTAGGACAATTGATAATTAGCCATAGAAATTAATGTCCAATGACAGTGGAAATTTTTATATACGACTTTGGGATTTAATGAATTATGTCATTGAAAGTTGGAGACAACTAGAGTAGAAATGGGAGTGAAATGGACTAAGTAATTAAGTGATAATAGGTAGCTTAATTATAAGACTTGTGGATTGATTCTTTATATATGACAAGTGGCAAAAAGTTACCACACCCCATTAACCAACAAATTCTCTCTAGATGAAAGACTAACTTTAGTTTTAAATGGTCTTCACTTTTTTTATTCATTCTCATTCTCTTGCTAGCCTCTCATCTCTTCTATTTTCATGGCTTCATTGTTCTCCTCTTCACTCCCACGATTTTGGCTCACCCAATCTCCATTCATGTTACAACTTGCTCTCATCTTTTATTTGCTACTCTCATCTTGCTCTCTCTTTCACTTCTCACAAAAGACCCAACCTTATCACTTTTGGATGATGATGAACGTGGGTTATGTGGAGAGCTAGGGCTAAGAGAAATCTTGAAGATTTTGAAGCTAAATCAAGTAAGTTATGCTTTAGTCTTTATGGGTAATGTTAAATCTAACTAATTTGATAAGTAATTTGAGATTGATGATTTGATTATGGAATTTTATGTTTGCGATACATGGGTGAATTAATTAGTGAATGGTTGGTTTTATGCTCTATTTTTCCTTATATTAACGTGGATTGCGTTGATTGTATAGAGATGATTTAAAATGAGTTTATAGATAAAGAATAGGTGTAAGGTGATGTCTAGATATGAGAAAGAATGATAAAAATGAAGAGAATGTAGAAAATGAAAATGCAGAAAAATGAAAGAAGAAATGCAGAAAAATGTGAAGAAGATGCGTGAATCATTTTCTGTTTTGATGTTTGTGTTTTAATCTTGGGTTTTAATTTGTTTATGATTAATTTGAGTTAAATTGAAGTCAAAAAATGGGGTTGATATAAGTTAGAGATGTTGGTTTAAGAGAAAGAAAAGAAGAAGAGCTTCAGTTCGGAAGGAAGAAGGAAATGCATGATCATAACTCTGAAGCTCTAAAAAAGGGGGGACTGTTCAAACACCTTTCTTCTTTTAACCATAAAATCTTCTCCCAACCTCCAAATTCCATGGGATTTAAACCAACAGGCTCAAAACACAATTTTCTATATCTACAACAAAAATTATAACCATCTGAAACCATTTGGAGAAGATTGGTTGATGAATTTGGGACGCAATTGATGAGGAGTTCTGGAATTTCATAACTAGAGTATTTTCACTAAACATACTTCGGTATTTTATACATAGGGATATAAATTGTATGAAGGGATAGAATTTTAATTCAGACTCTAAGAATTTCAATTTCTGGATGGAAGTTGAGTACAGGGCACTGTTTCAGTATAAGAACAGTCCAAAAACATTTTGAGTATAACTTTCACATTACTGATCCAAATTGAATGATCTTGGTGTCATTAGAAACCTAATTGATAGAAGAACAATTTTATAGAAGAAATTATTGCCAAATTAATTCATTTTCATTGTCAGATTGATCATGTACAGTAGACCTGAAGGTTTGTTTAAGGAAAAATCTGAATTTGACCAAATAAGTTATGAATTGTGATTCTAATGGTTTTATTGAGGTATAAACCCTAAGTATAAATGAAACTTATGTGAGTTTGGAAATATGAATGTTTACATGATGAGAATGATAGAATGATACTTAGGATTGTCATGAACATGCATTGTGTATATTTCATATACATAATGTGCATGAATGAATGTTTATGAAATTGTGCAAAATTGTCATATATATGTGTGTGTGTGTGTGTGTGTGTGTGTATGTGTGTGTGTGTGTGTGTATTGCATATTATAGAGGAGCAACTAGAATGTCAACATCTAGATGTTGCTGAAACTTCCAGGCATTAGCTTCCGGAGCAACCTGTGAGTAACCTAGATGGTTTCACATAATTAATTGTTTGCTTTAAAATATGTTTTAATGATGTTATGAATGTGATCTGATTGTGTTGATGTCAGACCATCAAGGTCGAAGACTTGATACATGAATGTGATATTGAAGTGCTACTTGTATGTGAACGGGTAAGAGTGACGAAGATTCAAGGAGTTTCGACCCAAAGTCATAGGCCACAATCGTGCATAGCAAGCCACGTTCGAGATAAAGAAGGAAGAGCCACTAGCGGTCAGGCCACGATCATGCACTGGGAGCATATCGTGAAAGAGAGCATCAAGTTAGGCCACGATTGTGCACATTGGGCCATGATCATAACAAGAAGGTTAAACAGTAGGCCATGATTGTGGCAAGCAGGGCTATGATCGTGCCCTGCGTCAGGCTGATAGAAAAACTCAATTTTTGTGAGATTTTGTGGACCGTTTCAACCCCGACTTTGACCTAGGGCTTCCACAAATTAAATAGAACATGATGTGACAATCACAAGAGTTTTTGGATAGCCTAGAGAGTCATGCAAGAGAGCATCATTCGGTCAATTTAGAGAAAAACCTAGAGAGATATGAAGAGATTGAGAAAGGAGACGAACGAAGAGAGACACGGAGATAAGTTTAACGCGAAGTACTTCCCGAAATAGGTGGGTTTCTTACAATTTCTGCCTCCGAGATCCATTGCAACATTATTTCTTATTTTTATTTCGATTTTATGGATCTATAAAATTCGGAAATGGTGTTATTGAGTGTTAATCTATTGTCTCTACTCACCTTCGGGTTTTTTTAGTTATTGATAGTAATAAAGTTTATGTGATTGTGTTTCTTTCGAATTAATTGTGGTTCAAATTTTATTCCTAATAACTTGGCGATAAACTAAGAGGGTGAGCTAAGCAAAAATCATCGATTTGGGCTAACGAGAGTTATGTGAATCGATAGGTAGGGAATTGAATCAAACCAACAGAGTCATGTAATGAGAGATCAAGCATAAATTCCTGATAGTTAGAACTAATTTAGGTTTTAGGTCAATCGCGAGTTGAGAGATCATGATTCCAAAATTTAAATTAGGGGTCATCAATAAGGGTTAAGAATTATAACTCGAGAGGGAGTAATTCACCCTAGGATCATCTAGGCTCTTTGAGTCGAAAATTACATAATTGGTTAGATTTTCTTTAGTTTCGAATTAAATCCCTCTTTCTCTCACTTGCCTATTTCTAGGTTGATTTGGAATTGTTGTGTGAGTTGTTATTTTGTGACTTTTCTACACTTTAAATTCTCATATTTGATTATTGATTGATATAATTTCTGTATTAAGTAATTGTTTAGAATTATTGTAGTTTAGGGCGACCTTAGATTTAGGGCTAGTTAGCCTTCCTCTTGGGATCGATATCTTAGGTAATATGCGAACGACTCATGCGCTTTTGGAATTTACCAAGGTTAAAAAAATATTAAAACTTAGTGCGTGTAACTTTGTAAATAGTCATCGACCTGTGATCTCTTGATCTCATCAAATAGTGTTGTTCGAATTTCAAATCATGCTAGCAATGTCTTTTCCTGATATTACAAGCCCAAGGAATCATGTCTCCTTCAGCCAAAATTCATACTTTGAAAACTTCGTGTACAACTGTCTTTTGTGAAGTATTTGTAGCACAATCCGAAGATGTCTAGCATGCTCTTCCCCATCCTTAGAATAAATCAAAAGATCATCAATGAAAACTATGATAAACTAATGTAAATGAGGATGGAACACCTTATTCATGAGATTCATAAATGTTGCAGGTATAGTTATCAATCCAAATGGAATCACCAAAAATTCATAGTGTCCATACCTCGTCTGAAATGCAGTCTTATGCACATCACTTTTAGAAATCTTCAACTAATGGTAACCATACCTCGGATCTATCTTTGAGAATACTGTAGCTCCTCTCAACTGATCAAATAAATCATCAATCCTGGGGAGTGGATATTTATTTTTGATGGTAACCTTGTTTAACTACCGATAATCAACATATAAGTGGAGGGTCCCATCCTTCTTCCTGACAAACAATACTAGTGCTCCCCACGGTGAATAACTTGTTCTAATGAAGCCCTTGTCTAGTAACTCTTGCAACTAAACCTTTAGCTCTTTCAATTATCCTATATAATATGGTGGTATAGATATTGGTGTTGTCCTCGGGACCAAGTCATAGTAAAATCAAAGTCTTGATGAGGTGGCAATCTAGGTAATTTCTCCGGGAAGACATTAGGGAACTCACATGCAATAGGGACATCTCCAAATTCGATCCTTTGTGTCAAAGTGTCAATCACATGTGCGAGGTATGCTTGGATTTCTCGATGAATCAACTTCTTAAACTTGACCACCGATATCAAACAACTTGTGAACACTCGTCAGTCACCATTACATTTAATTGGGACTCCATCTTGAGTGTCAAACTCCACCTCTTTTTTATAACAGTCAACCATGGTGCGATGTCTCTCTAACCAGTCAATCCCTAATATTACCTCAAAATCTTGGAGATCGAGGGGAATAAGATCTGCCTCTAACATAACATCACTGACCTTTAACTTACAGGCCGTATATGCTTCATCACGGGCCACTTGCTCTCTAAGAGGAGTGACTATAATAAGAGGAGCATCCAATGGCTCCAAGGGACGACTAATGTCCTCAACGAAGGTTACACTAACAAAGGACCTTTGTGCGCCAGTGTTGATCAAAACTCTAACATCTCTATCGAGAACACACATAAAACCTATAATTATGCTCAGATTGGCTCGACTTCCTCCTCCGTCACTGCATAAACTTGTGCTTGAGCTTGTTGAGAAGAACGCTACTGACGTGCTGCTCTGATACCATTTGTAAGAGCCCTAGACCAACCACCCACAAATATTGTTTGCTTTAGGCCTTGGCCCACCCAAGCCCTCATGGTTTTGCTCTTCCTACCCTCGAGAAAACACATTTTTGAGGGAGAGGTATTTGCACGTTTTAAGGGATAGTTTATTCTCCTCTCTAATCAGTATGGGATCTCGCAATCCACCCCATTTTAGGGCTCAGCGTCTTTGCTGACACACTGGTCTAATTACTGGCTCTGATTCCATTTGTAATAGTCCACACCACCCGCCCACAGATATTGTTAGCTTTAGGTCTTGGCCCAGCCAAGCCATCACGGTTTTACTCTTCCCACCCCCAGGAAAACGTGTTTGTGAGGGAAAGGTATCCATACCCTTATAAGGCATACTTTGTTCTCCTCTCCAACTGATATGGAAATCTCACAATCTAACCCCTTTAGGGCCTAGTGTCTGTATTGGCATACCGGCTCGGGTATTGGCTCTAATACCATTTACAACAGCCCTAGACCACCCCTACTGATATTGTCCGCTTTGAGTCCTGGCCCAACCAAGCCCTCACAATTTTCCTCCTAGGAAAACACTTCTTTGAGGTAGAGGTATTCGCACTCTTATAAGGTGTACTTGGTTCCCCTCCCTAACCAATATAGGATCTCACAATTTTGAAACAACCCAGACCATCCACCCATATATATTGTCTGCTTTATGCCTTGACCCAGCTAAGCACTCACAGTTTTGCTCTTCCCACACCTGGGAAATCACATCTTTAAGGGAGAGGTATCCATATCCTTATAAGGCATACTTCATTCCCCTCTCCAACTGATATGGGAATCTCACAATCCACCCCCTTTAGGTTTCAACATCAGCTGATACACAAATTCGGGTACTGGCTCTGATACCATTTGTAACAGCCCTAGACCACCGACCTACAGATATTGTCTTCTTTAGTCCTTAGCCCAGCCAAGCCCTCACGGTTGTGCTTTTCCTACCCCAAGAAAATGCGTTTATGAGGGAGAAGTATCCATACCCTTATAAGGCATACTTCGTTTCCCTCACCAATCAATATGGGAATCTCACATCTGCTGTAGGTGATAAAGTTACAGATTTAGTTGATCTAGAGTTTGTAGGAGGCACTAAAGAGTCTCCAGCACCTCGATTTGATCAAATCTTTCAGAGAATTCCTAAAAGGAGAGAAAGGAGGTATGATAAGGTTAGAAAGCAGGGGGTTGTGGACTTCCACGGAAGTACAGACCTTGTTGAGGTAAAAGAATGGTTAGAGAGAGGACTGAAAGAATATTTGATCAGATGGACTGCGAGTCTAATGAGAAGTTTGACTATGCAGTCTCACTACTGCAAGGTCCAGCATATCAGTATTGGAAGACTATTCCTGCCAGTACCAACAGGCCTTATGGTTTAAAGTGGGAAGACTTCTTGAAAGTCTTTAAGGAGAATTATATGCCGAAGATCTACCTGGATAGGAAAATGAAAGTGTTCCTAGATCTAAACAATGAAATCTTACAGTAGCTAAATATGAGATAAGATTCAATGAGTTAATGGGATATGTTACTGCACTAATTCCTACTGAGGAGGACAAGTGTAGATAGTTTAAAGATGGGCTGAATATGGAGAATATGATGAGGTTATCTATTACTAATTTAGGTAGTTTTACAGAACTATGAGCTGCCTCGATCCAAATAAAACAATTGTTGAAAGATGGACAAGTAAAATACAAACAGAAGTTTAAAATAAAGAGACCTGGTGAGTTTCAAGTTAATTTTGGCAGAAGGTTCAATAAGTGCCAAAATAGATCTTTTCAACCACCAACTAGATTGAGACAGTTGAGGTTTAGACAGAGGGGCAGTTTTGTATAAACTAGCAGTGTTAAAGATACAGTATCTGGGCAGATGCCTAATTGTGAAAACTGTGGGAAGAAACATAGTGAGGAATGTTAGAAGTTATCAGGAGCTTGTCTTCATTGTGACTCCTTTAAACACAAGATCAGAGACTGTCCCGTAGTTTTTGAAACACAATCTGGAATGAGAGGAGGATCAGTAATTGAGAAAACTGTCCAAAAGAGAAGAGCAAGTGGATCTAGACAGAGAGGCAAAGGTATATGCAGAGTGAGTTCAGTTGGTCTTACTGTTAGGACTAAGGTGCAGAGTAGTTAACTACAGTCTCAGGCCAAGATCTATGCCATCACTAGATAGGTGGCTTAGAACTCCCCAGATGTGGTAACAGGTGTGTTAAATGTTTTTCAATTTAAAGCATTTGCATTGGTAGATCTAGGATCTATGCATTCATTCTTCACACGACATCTGGCATCTAAACTATATTGCGAGAAAGAAATGTTAAATTATAGTTTAGAAGTAAGTACACCGATAGGTAGTACTATAGTGATAGGGAAAGTGTGTAAAGGGTGTATAATTCGCGTAGATTGGGCAGAGTTAGAAGCTGATCTGATAGTTTTATAGTTAAGTGAGATAGACCTTATATTAGGTATGGATTGGCTCACTGCTTATAGAGCTATGATGAACTGCTATACTAAGGAGGTAATTCTTGAATCGTCTAATCAACCGAGAGTAATCTTTTGTAGTGTTAGTCAAGTAGTGCTAGCCCGATTGATTTCATCAATGAATGCTTTGAGGTTGATTCGAGGTAGATATGAGGCTTATCTAGCCTATATAGTTGATACCCATGCTAAGTAGACTGCACAGGATATCCTTATTGTTAGGGATTTCCTGGATGTGTTTTCTATTGAGTTATTTAATTTACCCCTAGATAGGGAGACGGAGTTCATTATTAACCTTATTCTGGGTATTGCTCCTATATCTATTCCTCCATATAAGATGACAGCTATAGAACTTAAAGAACTTAAGGCTCAGTTATAGGGGTTATTGGATAAGGGTTTTATCAGACCTAGTGTGTTACCTTAGGGAGCCCCAGATTTATTTGTGAAGAAGAAAGATGGGAATTTGAGGTTATGTATTGACTATAGACAGTTGAATCAAGTGACAGTGAAGAACAAATATCCCTTACCGAAGAATGATGATTTACTTGATCAATTACAGGGTGCTCAGGTGTTTACTAAGCTAGACTTGAAATCAAGGTACTATCAATTGAAAATAGTAGAAGCCGATGCACCAAAGAGTTCATTCAAGACTAGATATGGGCATTTGAGTTTTTAGTGATGCCTTTTGGGTTGACTAATGCTTCGCCAACTTTTATGACATTGATGAATAAGGTATTGCAACCTTATTTAGATCACTTTGTGATTGTGTTCATCGATGATATTTTGGTTTATTCAAAAAATAGAGAGCAACATTATGAACATTTGTTGTTAGTCATACAGATAATGAAAGAGAATAACTAAATGCCAAGTTTAGTAAGTGTGAATTTTAGCTTGATCAAGTAGTATTATTGGGTTATATAGTGTCTAGGCAGGGCATACAGGTACACTCAAAGAAAGTAGAGGTAGTAATGAAGTGGGAAGCTTCGAGAAATGTGTCTAAGATTCAGAGTTGTATTAGACTAGTAGGATACTACTAAAGGTTTATCAAGGGATTTTCACTGATCTCAGCCCCTTTGAGAAAGCTTCTGAGGAAGAATATACCCTTCAGATGGACTGATGAATTTTATAGAAGTTTTGAGGAGCTTAAGTATCAGTTAACTACAACATCACTGTTAGGAATTCCATTTGGATTTAAAGGTTATGTTGTGTATAGTGATGCTTCATACCAGGGGTTAGGATGTGTTCTGATACAGTATGGTAGAGTGATTATATATGCATTGAGACAGTTAAGGTCTCACGAGTTTAATTACACAGTACATGATTCAGAACTTGTTGTAGTGGTATTTGCTGAAGATTTGGAGACATTATCTATATGGTGAAACATTTTAGATATTCACCAATCACAAGAGTTTGAGGTATTTGTTGAGCCAGAAGGAGTTGAATATGAGACAGAGATGATGGATGGAATTATTGAAAGATTATGATGCATAATTTAGTATCATCCTGGTAAAGCTAATGTGGTAGTTGATACATTAAACAGGAAATCCAATAACAATGTGACTCAAATTCAAACATTACTTGGTACAATTAAGAGCATTGAATGTTGAGTTAAATTTAGGGAGGAATGAAGTATTGTTATCCACGTTGAAGATTAGACAGATGTTATATGAGAGGATTAGAAAATCCTAAAGTAAAGATCTAGAATTTATGAAGTTAATTAAGATGTTGGAAGTGAATTCGAATTTTGAGTTTGAATTGAGAAATGATACACTGTGGTTAAAGCAGAGATTGTGTCTACCTAATGTGGATGATCTAAGGGAAGAGATTTTGGAGGAATCACATATAGTAGCCTATAATATGCATCTTGGTACTACCAAAATGTACAGTACGCTAAAAGAACATTTCTAGTGGCCAAGGATGAACAAGTAAGTGGCTAAATATGTGGCTAAATGTTTGACTTGCCGACAGATAAAGACAGAGCATCAGGCTTCGGTTATGAAGTTATAGTCATTACATATTCCAGAGTGGAAATAGAAGAGAATTACTATGGATTTTTATTGTGAGTTTGCTGAGAACTCCGAGGCAATATGATGCCATATGGGTCAATATGATGCCATATGGGTCATTGTTGAACAATTGACAAAGTCAACTTATTTCTTACCTATGAGGGAGAACAATACATTGGATCAGTTAGCTCGGAGGTAAATGAATGAAGTACTGAGGTTACATGGGGTCTTAGTGTTTGTTATATCGGACCGAGACCCTAGGTTTACTTCGAGATTTTAGGATAGTTTATAGACAGCAATGGGTACAAAGATGAACTTTAGTATAACATTTCATCCTTAAGCAGACGAACAAAGTGAGAGAACTATTAAGATTGTTGAGGATATGCTCAGAGCTTATGTTTTGGAGTTTCAAGGAGTATGGGATCAGTATGTAGCCTTGATTGAATTTACATACGACAATCATTATCACAGTAGCATCGGTATAGCACCATATAAGGCGTTATATGGCAGAAAGTGTCGTTCGCCTTTGTATTGGGATGAAAAGGGTTTAAGGATTGTTGAAGGACAAAAACTGATTCAAGATACTATTAAGAAAGTGAAACTGATTTGTAGTAAAATTAAAGTAACACAAGACCGACAAAAGAGTTATGTGGATCAACATCAGAGAGATATGGAGTACTAATTAGGAGATAAAGTATTTCTAAGAGTATCACCTTCGTAAGGTGTGCTAAGGTTCAGTCAAAAAGATAAGTTAAGCTATAGATATATTAGTCCATATGATATTATTGATAGAATTGGACCATTAGCTTACAAGTTAGCATTACCTGCTGAAATATCTCAAATACACAATGTGTTTCATGTTAGTATGCTCAGTAGATATCGGTCTGATCTAACACATATGTTGCTGGCTCAAAATATTGGGGTTACAACTAATTTGAGCTATGTAGATGAATTGGTCAAAATAGTGGGCTATCAGAATAAGCAATTGAGAAATTGAGTGATTCCATTGGTGAAAGTCCTTTGGAAGAATCATTCGAGAGAAGAAGCTACATGGGAAATGGAGGAGAACATGAGGAATAAATACCCCATTTGTTTGATCAATTAAGTAAGAATTTCAAGGACGAAATTTCTTAAAGGGGAGAACTGTAATATCCCGTTTTTCATACTAAGGGTTAGGAAATAAGACCCTAAACCATAATACATGAGACATAGTATTGAGAAATTATAAGGTGCATGGCATTCACATGCATATCATGAGCATAAACAAGAAATTTGATTTTTGTACACATTGCACATACTATATATGCACTCAATTAACACATTCCGGGGTATGAACGATTTAAAATGATAATAATGTGAATTGTGGATTATTATGTCTTGAATATTGGTGTGATGGTTTATAATTATTAATTTGGAACTATTTGTTACAATTGGGAGATTTATGAAATTATGTGTATTTTTAGACTAGTAAAAATGCCAAATGATAAGACAAATTGACTCATGGTAATAGAAATAAGTGACAAATGGTAGTAGAAATAAATCACAAGTAGCATTAGGATTAATTAAGAAGTGACATAGAAAATTGGGTGACAAATGGACTGATTATTATGAGTTATATAGTACTTTACGTAAAAATACTACTAGCATTAATTTTTATGTGGTGAGTGTCATCATATGTGTCATGACACCCACCAAGCTCATTAACATATGACTTATGTAAGGAAAGAATTTCTTTCATTTTTTCTTTCATTTTATTTGTTGTTACAAGCTCTCATCTTCTTCCATATTCTCTCAAAATTTGACACTCTCATCTTCTATTTCTTCTCCATCTCATGACACTCTCACCAACCTTCACCATCTTGAGATTTGCTATCCTTCAACACTAGCCAGTCCAAGATCTTTGTTGTCTTCTTCATCTAGTTGATGAAAACCTAGCCTATTCCTCTTTGATTGTTGATGACCATGTAATGTTTGGAGAGCTAGTGTAACATCCCCTCACTTATGGGAAGGGCATTTTAGTCATTTTGAATGGGTTAGAAATATTGAAAGTATTTTTGACATATTCATGCATTCATATATGCACATGAATAATAAATAGTGAATTTTTTTGCACA
>JANZXR010000006.1:28854581-28867385 GCA_027575705.1 Erythroxylum echinodendron
TCCTAACTTCTCCGATTGACCTCACTTGGGCCTGTTTCTCAGGTCCGACCCGTTCTAGGGAAACGGGATGTTACACTATTGCTTATGCCAATTGACCTAATTGGACCTCCAGGTTATGTATCGAGGGTGCATAATTCTTTGAAACTTGCTCCAACTTGCCTTCCAGCCTCTTATATACATCCTTCATGCCTTTAATTTTATCTAAAATTTTGTCCAATTTGGATTCCATTGAACTTGGTTTATCTGGCTAGAAACCTGGTGGTCCTTGAGATCTGAACTATCCTTAAGCATAGTTTGACCAAGAAAGTTTGGATGATTTTTCCACCTAGGGTTGTATGTGTTAGAGTAGGGATTGTTTTCTCTTCCTTGACTATATTGGGTTCCCATATAGTTTACTTGCTCTGATCCATTATCCTTCATCAAGAAGCAATTGACTGTGTCATGATCCATCTACCAACAGAGCTCACACTTCAGTTGAACAACATTTATTGTATTTGAGGATGAAGTCTTCATGTTGCTTAGCTATTGAGTTAAATTATCAATTTTAGCTTACATTTTTGTCATTTGATCGATAGCTATAACTCCTTTTTTACTCACAAAGATTTGCAGGTTTTCTACTCCACTCATTCGTCAATAAACATCTATTACTTGTTATTTCTTCTAGCAGCTCTTCTAATTCATTTACCATCTTCCTTATAAGTGATGCTCCTAAAGCCGCATTATAAAATGTTTTTAAAAGAAATTCTTTAGGTAGGTTATGGTGTAGAAATTTTCTTTACAAGTCTTTGTATCATTCTTATACTTCATAAATCGATTCCCCATCACCCTGCTGAAAGTTTGTGATCTCTTTGATAATCTTCATAATCTTAGTAAGGGGAAAGTACTTATCTAAGAAGGCACAAACTAATTGGTCCTAATTGTGACATTATTGGGGTTGAGGGAATGGTACCAAGCTTTTGCTCTATCCTTTAAGGTAAAAGGGAAAAGTCTAATTGTTATAGCATGCTCTAACATTTGATGATAACTGAAGGTATTGTAGATTAGAAGGAAACTGACAATATGTGTATTCCAGTCTTCATTCGTTAATCCATAAAATTGCACATTTTATTGAATCATGTTTAAGAGAGCTAGTTTGATTTCAAAGGAAGCTGCTTGTATGGGTGGCCTCGCTACACCTTGATTGGCTACATTGAAGCCTGATCTCATGAAGTCTATAAGGGTTTTCGATTGATGCCCTTGGTTCACTCCTTAATCCAACTCTTGCTGAAACTCCTCGGCCATTGTTGCTTTTGTGGTTTCTTCTTCTTCTTCACACTGAGCTCTTCTAATTGAACGTTTAATATGAGTGATTTGAAGCTCTACAGTTTTGACTATACAACTTGAACTCCTTGTAGCTCTTATGTTCATCCAAGAGTACGGACACACATTGAAAGAATGGGAGGAATGAAAAACTTAAAACTAACTAAAACACCTTAGACTAAGAGAACTAAACTAATCTTCACTCCCCGACAATGGCGTTAAAAAAACTTGATCCTGTCATTCAAGCTTTAAAATTTATAATCCCTCAAATACTATAACTACATAGGTCACGACTGTAGTATAAAAGGTATTGATCCCATGAAGAAAGAGACTAATCTAATCCTAAAATCTAAGGCCAAAAATATATGAAACTCAAAATAAACAATGTAATGGAAAGTAATCACGAGAATTGAATTCAACCACTTAAATCAGAAATCAAACACAAAGGAATTAACAACTGAGCAATCAGCATGCACAAAGGAAATCAACCAAAGAGTTTATGGAGTTATGAGAAAAGGGATTTTAGTTATAATTAATGATAACCTAGTCGATTATGTGTCAATGGAGTGTCAGTTCTAGACTGTCCTAGGACTGATTAACCTCTCTCGAGTTATAACCATTAAACCCTCAATTATAAATCCTAATCAAATTATAGAATTTACAAATTCTCAATTCATAAATTATCCAAAACCTAATTAGATTTGAAGCACTCTAATAAATTATTGGAACATCATACGGGATATCTCTCCCCACATTTACTAATATGATTTATCATGGTTTCTATTAAATTGCCTAACTCTCATTAATCCGATTTAATCGCATTTCATTCAGTTCACGCTTTCAACTTATTACCGAATTATGCAAGAACATAATCGAATCAAGACATTCATCCAATAAACACAATCGACTAGATTATCATTAAATCAAAATAAAATCCTAAAGGAGAGTTAAAACATTATCATCATTCTAATATTTATCATCATATAATCCATCCCAACTTTATACTTGAATAAAATTGAAACAAAAGGGAAATAGACACTTAGAATGGATGATCTGAGAAGGCAACAGTGTTGGAAAACCTCCTGATCCGGGAAGGATGTTGAGACCGCTTCTTTTTCCTCCTTTTTCCTCTCCCTCTTCTCTTCCTCTTCCTCTTTCTCTCTTTAGGGTTTTCAACAATGGCTACACGGAAGCTTCTTTTTCTCTCCTATTTATGTTTTTTATACTCTTTTATGTTTTGGGCAACCCAATGGGTCTAAAAGGTCTAAATACTTCCTCGAAACATGAAGTTCATGACTGTCTACATATTTGTCCGATGCAGGCCACTATCGTGGCTCACATCTAAGCCTTCTGTCATGATCGTAGCATACAAGCCATGATCGTGGGCCATTCCCTAAGCTTTTATCACGATTGTGGCATACAAGCCACAATCATGGGCTAAACTTGGAGCTTATATCATAATTGTGGCCTACCTGACACGATTATGGGCCTGTGTTGTAGCTCAAATTCCCTCTGAAACTCATTCGCTCTTTAATATTGACCTTGAAACTCTATCAAACACATTAACGTACCTCAAAAATATAATATTTAATCTCAAAGACTTGTACTAACCCATAAAAGACTTAACACACAATAAATCACAAACTAACACAATTTTAACCTAAACACATACCAAATGATCGAATTAATGGCTAAACACATATCAAACTATACCCTAAAACATGATGTAATTTACACTTATCAACTAGGAGAACTAAAACCTACTAGGAGAGTAATGTACTTTTCAAATAACTCGATAAAGCATCATATGGGTGTTAAAGAGAACATTATAATAAAAATTAATAGTTTCATATACTCGTAGATTTTTATATTTTAGATATAGAAAAGGATGAACAAAACCCCTAATCTTAGATATATCATTCCTTGCTATAACATATGTGATAATATATGTTAGGAAATTTAATTTTCAAATGACGAGAATCAATATATAGTTAATGATCATTTAAAATAAGCCAAATGTCTAATTTCTTACTAGAAGTTATCATACAAGTAGGTAAGGTGCCAAGGAAAGTAAGAACAAAGGCAAAAGTATATATGAAAATCAAAATGAGAGATGAAGAACTTTTGAATGTTACCTTTCATAATCATATGCCAAAGGGAGCAACCAAATTACTCTACAAATAAATCCAGTTAAAAGAAGTGTCTAGCTATAACACTTTTAAAGAAGTAGTTTGTAAGAGGTAACCCAATCACAAGTCTTAATAACCTTTAATTTTATTAGGAGAGTTTGCAATGTTAAATAATAAATTTAGATTATTTGTTTTATAATACTTTGAATTTGTCTTTATTAATAACAATATGTTTATATTTCTTTATAATTGTTTTATGTTTCATGTTTTTTCTGTATTCATGTTTAATTTTTTAAGGATATGAAATGAAAGACACGTATGATCATAAAAAGAATGTTTAAAGATCAATAGGATTGAAAGATTGAAGAATATATCAATGGAAAGCTTAAAGATTAGATGCACTAAACTTAATTGTTGAACCCTAAGACACATTTATGTCCGAATTCAAATCTATATACTTGGTAGAAAAATTGATCCACATACTAGAACACAACTATGTTCCATATTGTATCTATGAATTTTTCATATCATTCCACAGGAGATAATTATATGTTAGATCGTGTCTAAAGTTTAAGTGAGACAGTAGGACATGCCTTTGTTCCATACTATTTCCAAATAAAACTCTTTTTAGTAAGATTCATAGCTTAGGAGATATCTATGTTCTAGACTGTGTCTTTAGCAAATTGTTTCTAGAAGGATCTATGGTTTGTGCCATAATTATGATCAAACTATACCTCAAAAATTTTAAATATTAATGGTTATGCCAAACACCTAACTTTCATCTCCCTCTTCAAATTTCTATTAATTTGTCTCAATTTCTTTAGATATCCACTACTTAAATCAAATTCCTCAATAAAACCCACAATGATTTTTGAAATTTCCCCTCA
The DNA here is from genome assembly GCA_027575705.1 of Erythroxylum echinodendron. Classification (NCBI taxonomy): domain Eukaryota; kingdom Viridiplantae; phylum Streptophyta; class Magnoliopsida; order Malpighiales; family Erythroxylaceae; genus Erythroxylum; species Erythroxylum echinodendron. The sequence goes on from JANZXR010000006.1 coordinate 28,858,897, forward strand.
ATTTTCATTAAGATTCCCCAACTTTCTGCTCATACCTAAAGTTTTTGGAAGTTGGGACTTCAAACTTCAACTTTTGAAAATTTATATGTTTTCGAGCTATTTCTCTCTTATTTTTGCTTTTAATATTCAAATAATTATAGAAAATAAGTTCCCAACCATTCATAAGTTGAAGAACTAAGGTTTAAGGAATTTGATTCTAGTTAAATCATTGAGCATACAAAGAAATCAACTTAGATAGAGTGTTTAATAATTACTTTCACTGAATTTTGTAAAAGCCCTTACTATCTTAAAGCTAGACCTTTCAAATTAAATAGGGTTTCCAATTAGGTTGCTTTCGAGACTATGGGCTTAGCAGCAGAAGTGAGGAGATATATAAAGAGTTTAGGGTGGAGCATGTTCTTTTATAATTGTTGAGCTTTTGTATAGGAAGCTCACCTTTGAAATTTTGACTACTTTTAGGGTAAATTGGAATGCTAAGTCAAATAGGAGAAATGTAATTAAGTTTAAACTTAGTGAAAATCTAGTTAAAATATCCTTTATTAATTTTATAATATAGTATAGGTTCTTTACACCCAAATACATAGATATAGAGGATTACAAGAGTAACATAGTTAAATTCTTAATTGAGCTAATTAACTATATCCCTCATGAATTTTGAGTATCTATACTATGGGAAACAACTATCTATAACTCATCTAAGATTAAGAGAACCCACATCCTATCTCCAATCCATAGGTACTTATATAGGATGATAATATAATTTTTGAGAGGGGAGAGTAATAGTTTGGTAACCATTATATACAATTTTTATCTTTGGTGTATACTAAAGAGGTCATGTAACTTAGGCTACTATTTTTTCTAAATATATAGAATAAATGGGTACTAAAAAGAAGGGAACCGTATGTAGACGGACTTATTTGACTAATTTATTAAAGAACCTAAGTAGCTTTGTGATAGTTGTGCATTAGTATATATTTTTCTAGGTAATTGACATGTGTTTTCTTGCATAATTGTTGATTATTGTTGTAGTTTAGGATTCATTTTATGTGTTTTCCTTTAGTTTGATTTCCATTGTTGTTCTTTTATATTTGATGTTAATTTAGGGTAAGAATTGACTATTTTTATGCAGGAAGGAAGATAGAACAACTTGAAGATTGAGCTAGAGATCAAAGAGGGAAAAAAAGAAGTTTTTGGTGGTCAATTCCAACGATCGTGGGAATTACAGTTTGAGACAATACGCTGGGGCTTCATTAAACTTAGGGTTTTTGAACTATTAAAGGATAATTAAGCCTCCATCATCATGGGAGATAAAAACCCTTATATAGAAACACCATCCTTGAGTGAAGAACACATGTTTGGAGCTTTGAGGAAGGATTGAAGTCAATGATCATCATCAAGATTGGAGAAAATAACAAATCAACACTAAAGTTTTCAGATTTTGGCAAACAAGAGGAGTTTCCTTATTCAATTTTCTGTCAATTTTACTTCTTCTATTCTTTGTAAAATGGTTTATTTGACTGTTGATGATGTTATGGAGATCATGATTGGATGATTTAGTTTTAAGGATTGGTTTTGAACGATTTTTTTAGAACTCCTATTTTATTGAATCGAATTAAGTTGTCTTTGATGATTAGTAATTTTATTTGTTATCTTGCAATAAATCAAGAGAGTGAGTGAGATTAATTATGTAGGATTGTACAATGAGAGTTGGTAGCCTATAGACATACAACATCACTTTAATTGATTAGTTAAAAGAGGGATCTTGATGAATTCAATTGATCACCTATGATAGTTTAATAACTAGTTGAATCGGTAGAGTCATTGGGTAGGTTGAGAGATCTTCCAATTAATTTCCTTTAATTTGATTAGGGACAATTAATTACACCTTGAGAGAGGATAATTAGTACGTTCGAAAATCTAGGGTGAGACACATTTCAATTAACAAAATAGAAGGAAGATAAAATAAGGAAGAAAGTAATCTCTCGTCTTTAGATTCTTGAATTCTGACTTTTCTACATTTTGGTATTGTCTATTGCTTTGTTTTAGTCTTTTAAATTTAATTTAGTTTTCCAGATTATTTGCATTAAAAAAACAAAGTTTTGTCTAAATTAAGTGGTGTCTGGGCATCAATCCCTCTGGAATCGATATCCACTCTTTTTAACTACAAGTTACGACTCATTCACTTGTAATTTTTTAGCGTAAAACAAGTAGATAGGTTTTACCATCAACAAGTTTTTAGTGTCATTACAGAGGATTGATTGTTTAACATCTTGTTTAATTTAGATTACTTTGATTTAAAAGTTTTTGATAATTTTTCTTGTGTATCTACAGGATCATGAACACAAGGAGCACACAAAGATCCACAGAATTGGTAACAACGAACTATCCGATATCACAAAACACATCGAGACATCTTAGAGTGAGAGTGAGACATCTGAAGAGCTATATGTTAATGAGAAATGGAAAGAACAATGATGGAAGATAGATATTATAGGGAGCAAGGAACTTTTTCGGATTACAATAAGGCACATTATGGTCGGGGAAGTAACAATTCTTATTGGAATATGTACATTACAGGGTGGAAGAACCACCTAGATTTCTATTGGTCCAATAATGCAAGTACACTCATATAGAATCCGAAGAGGATTTTTTCCAGTTAGGAGGAAAGCCAAAAGAGGATGGAGGCAAAGTTTGATTAGATTATGAAGAATCATGCCTTATCCATCCATAATCTGAAGATTCAATAAGATAGCTTTCCTACAAATTTTGTAAGAGAAATATGGAATTACATCAACGAGAGCAATATGAGGCTATCACACTTAAGAATGTGGAAGATCACACTTAAGAATGTGAAAGAGCTAGAAGAACCAGTGGAACACCAAGTTAAACCCTACCTTATTGAAGACCAAGAGATGAAGAAAAGAATGCTAACCCTCCCTTTTATTCACTAGTTCTTGATATACCATTTGTGAACATCGAAAAATCTTAGGTTGATTTTTATGAAAAGAAACTTATCCTTCTAATTAATAATGGCCAAGTGACATTCAATATGAATGATGTATTTAAGAATCCAAAGGATAGTAGCTTATTTAGGATAATTGATGTGTTCGAATCTTCTGAAAAATAAGAGGATGAAGAATAGATGACAACAAGCATCAAGTTTGAAGAAGTTATGAAAGTCTCTATTCAGGAAGTAGAGGAAGCAGAGGAGACGAAGGTGATTAAGGAAAAAAAGAGCAACTCACCTTCATATAGGACAAACTATTAGATTCAATGGAAGATTCAGGGAGTTTTGTAATTCCCTATTATGTTAACAGCCTACTCGAAAAAAGGACATTATTGAGCTTAATTAGTTTTTATAATGTTATTTATATTGTCCTTCTGATTATTTTGCAATTTGTAGCTTACTTATAAGCTGTGAAACCAATGTTGAATGAAAAAGGTAGAAGCAAGCCGCTTGCAATTGATCCTGGCTGAGTTTCCAAGGAAGAGAGTCGAGCTATCAATGTTAACAGAAGCGTTGTATGGGAGGAAACTCATGAAATTTTATTTTCTTTTGATTGTCTTTATCTAATTGTTTGTTTGATTTATTTGATTAGGATTGTATTTGAATTGAGTTTGATTGATTTTCAATTTGGTTTTTGTTTGAATAAATTGTTTTCTTTTCAAAATTCTTGATAATAATATTAACTTGAATTTTTTGTAAGTTGTGGGATCAGGGAGAACTAATATTAAGCTTGGAAGAAGGTTTGGAATCATGAGAATAACCCCTTCCTATGATCATGGGAATTGGATTTATTCCCACAATCGTGGGAAATCTCTCCAGAAAGTTTCTGGAGAGAAAACCCATGATAGTGGGAAATGAGGTGATTCCTATGATCATGGGAAATCTCTCCAGAAAATTTCTGGAGAGAAATCCCACGATTGTGGGAATTCCATCTGGATGGAAACTTAAGTTTCCCTCCCCTTTTTTTTCTCTCACCTATTCTTCAAATTTTCACTCCTCTCTCTAACCCATGAAATTCTCTCCTCTAGAATCTTAGTATTTTCTCCAAGAATGGGTGCAATGCACCTATTTATGCTACTATAACTGTAACATCCTGTTATCCCATATTAAGGGTTAGGACCCTAGAATACTATACATGTGAGATTAATGAGAAGTTAAAAAGTACATTTCATGTTCATGCATAATATGACATACACACACATATGAATATTAATATTTGCACAGTAAAATGATTGTACATGCATTCATTGACATTTTTCGAGTATAATTGAATTATAAATGTGATTTTTGATATGAATTGTGGTTAATATGTATTGAAAATTGAATTGGTGTGTATAGGTATTGATTTAGAAATTTTAGTAAAATTTAGTAAAAATCCTGAATTTTTAGGTAAATTTCAAACTAGGAAAAATGCCAAGTGGCAGGACATCTGATAAATGGAAGTAGAATTAAAAGTCAAATGATAGTGGAATGAGAGAACCTAGTTTGAACCTATAAGGATTTGACATGTGGCAAGTGACAAGTGTCACTTACTAAGCCATGTCTTAATCCGATGACCTTTAACTTATTCAAAGACCATTTAATTGTTTTGTTATCTTGCTTTTCTTCTTCTTCTTCATGACCTTATTCTTCTCCTCCTCCTTCACAAATTTTTTTCTCACCTATCTTCATTCACGTTGAACCTAACCTTCTCATCTTTTACTTGATACTCTCATCTTGCTCTCTCTTTCACTTTTCATTAAAGACCCAACTTTCCACCTTTGAAGGATGATGTATGTGGGTTGTATGGAGAGCTAGGGTTAGGAGAGATCTTGAAGAGTTTGAAGATTAATCAAGTAAGTTATGCTTTAATCTCATGGGTTTTGTTAAATTGAACTTGTATGATGAGAAATTTGAAGAATGATTGTGAGTTATATATGTGTTTTAACGTGGGTGTAGTGTATTAATAAAGGGGTCTTACTCTAAATTGTAGTGAGTTAATGTTATTCTCGAATTTTTTGTTAAATAAAGCAATTATGATGATATAATTAAGAGATGAATGATAATGAAACAAGGAAGTTGAAGTATGATGATGTGTGTGTGTAGATGAAGAGATAAATAGAGTTATGTCTTACTTTGTATTAAGATGAATGATAATTCATGAGTTTAAAGCCAAAGAACAGGCTAGTGTATTGTCTTGAAATGAGAAGAAGTAGGATGACAGTTTGGAGATAAGGTAGAGTTGAAAATGAATTTGAATGTGTGCTGGAATATGTTAGATGGAGTACTTCACTGAACATACATCTGTATTTTGGCTATATCTCGGTCTTTAGATATCCAAATCAGATGGATTTTGATTTATATTAAACTAGAAACATATGGATATATTTTGCATGAAGGAATCAAATATGAAATATGTCCTTAAGTGTCTTGAATTTTTTCTTGAAGTTGAGCATTGTGTTCTATCTAGGTATGAGAATAGTCTATAGTGTTTTGATTGCATGATATTGAACCAAATTGCATGAATTTGATGTAATTAGAAATATAATACATAAAGAAACATTTTAATAGAAGATGTTGTGGCCTAAAAACCTCATTTTCTAGGCCATAATGGCCATAGAAAACAATCCTAAAAATCTATCCAGTGGAAAAACTGGAAAAACTACAGGATAAGTTAGAGAATAGTTTCTGTCACGATCATGGCAGGGGATGCCACGATCGTGGGAAGTGATTTTTCATTGAAATGTTTTGATTATGCAATGGTTGAGCTAATTAAGGATGAGTTATATATCTATGATGTTTTTGGACTTAATTGGGGCTTAAAGGAATACAATTTTGATGTTTAAAAAGGTTGGTTAAATTTGTGATAAGTTTTGATTGTTTTAATGTTATACTTTAAGGAAAAGGTTGTTGATGGCAATGCATCTAAATGTGAATTCTTTAGAGTGTTAAATAAGGACATAACATAATGAATGAATTGTTTGATGCATTATAAATGAGATATACTATGGAAAGAGATAGGATTTCATGAATGATGAAATTAAGTTGAAATTGATGAATAAAATGAGTTAATTTTTTATGAAGTTAATGTAATTAATATGGTAGTGGAATTAGTATAAAATGAGGTAGTATTATAAGAGGTGAATTTGGGAAAATTTGGTGTGAAATGGATGTGAAGAGATGTGTTGAATTTGTACAAAAAAGAGGGGAGAAAAGGCAGGGCACGATCTTGGCCCTTACCCCACGATCGTGGCCTGACAGAGTACGTTTCTGTGACAATCGAGGTAGGGACACCACGATCGTGGCTAGACCTATAAAGAAAAATAGTTGCCTTTTGAGTGAAATATGAACCTATTAATGCTATGGTGTTCCCATATAGGATATTTAGGCTCAAATGAGTTCTTGAATGAACCCAGTTGATGTTGAATGTAGTGATTAAAGTGGATAAAGATTATTAGAAATTAAAGAATGATTAAAAGGTGTTGTTAAATGATTATAAGATGTGTATTAAGGAAAATACACCCGGGAATTTTTCATTGAACATGCATTATACATGACATATACACATATGCTTATGATCAATTATTCATATGACTGTGCAAAGTAGTAATGGTAAATGTATATGTTTGCATATTATAAAAGAGCATATTAAGCGACCACTTCAAGACGTTGCTGGGACTTCAAGGAAATAAGTTAACGGGAGCAAACTGTGAGTAACCTAAGATGGTCTCACCTTGTTTGTTTGTTTCAATTCTGAATTGATTTGATATATGATGCTATGTACTGAATTTCGGACATAAAATGTCCAAGGTGTTTGATGCTTAAATAATACATTGGAAGTATTCCTTGAATGTGAATATGTTTAACTACATGTATTCTTAATTTATATATTGAATGACGAACTAAGTCTTATGACCAATGTGAATGAGAACGTAAATGCAAATGAGGTAGTATTATAAGAGGTGAATTCGGGAAAATTTGGTGTGAAATGTATGTGAAGAGATGTGCTGAATTTGTGCAAAAAAGAGGGAAGAAAAGGCAGTGCATGATCGTGGCCCTGACCTCATGATCGTGGCAATCATGCCCTAACATAGTACGCTTCTGTCAAGATCGTGGCCCTTCCCCACGGTCGTGGCCTAGCCAGAAAGAGTTTCTGCTATTATCATGGTAGGCCACCACGATCGTGGCTAGACCTATAAAGAAAAATAGTTGTCTTTAACCCAGTTAATGTTCAAGTGAGTTCCCATATAGGGTATTTAGGCTCAAGTGAGTTCTTGAATAAACCCAGTTAATGTTCAATGTAGTGCCTAAAGTGGACAAAGAGTATTAGAAATTGAAGAATGATTAAAAGGTGTTGTTAATTGATTATAAGATGTGTATTAAGGAAAATATACTCGGGAATTTTCAATTGAACATGCATTATGTTGGACCCCGTTACCGAAGTCCAACTCGCATGCTGCATATCCTAAAACGTGAATTATTCTCCGAAAATGGTACACCTTATCCATTATCTTGATTCAGGATGGTGAGCATAACTTTTACAATAGACGTCCAACTCAGGGTTTCTCTAGCTAGATTGAAAGAGAATTGCAAGTAATACAACTTTCATGAAGACCTCGAAGACCAAATTTGTCTCCTGATGGTTCGAAATTGGGACAGAAGATACGCGTGAACAGTGACCCAGGGGATAGCGTGAACACTGTCACAGACGAAGTCTGGGAAACGTAGATGATGTCTTTCAAGCATCATATCTTTCTATAGGGGAATCATTTTGGGGTATTCTTTATATGGTTGGAAAGATGATTTCAAGCTCCATAACTTTTATGAAGACCTCGAAGGTCAATTCTAACTCATAAGGATTCAACATTAAGACAGAAGATACAAGGTGAACGCGGAACACAGATGATGCACCTCACTCTAGTACTTCTTAACTCCTTCTTATAATTCTTTGTCTTTAATCTATCCTCTATGGTTGACTTTTATCTTCTGGGTTGGCCCTCTATCGACTAAGAATCTATCATCTAAAATCTGTGAATAGTGACACAGAGGATACGAGTCTCTATGTTCGGATTCATCTGTGAACAATAACACAGACGATACGTGTCCTCTGTGTTCTACTGCGTCTGTAAATAGTAACACAAACGATACGTGTCCTCTTTGTTTTACTTCGTTTGTGAACAGTAACATAGATGATACGTATCCTCTTTGTTTTACTTCGTCTGTGAACAGTAACACAGAAGATTCGTGTCCTCTTTGTTTTCATTCGTCTTTGTACAATAACACAGACGATACGTGTCCTCTTTGTTTTCATTTGTCTGTGTACAGTAACATAGACAATAACGCTATCAATAACACAGACGAAGTCCATTCATCTGTGTACAGTAACATAGATGATTCTATCCTCTAGCTCTATCTTCTATGTTTTGCTCTACCCATCCTTATACTCTTCATCTCATATTACTTCTTCATTCTTTTCATCCTTCCCTTTTTATGCTCTATCGTC
>JANZXR010000006.1:28907673-28920825 GCA_027575705.1 Erythroxylum echinodendron
CAAATTAAAAAATTGAACAGATTGGGCGATTAAAGCATTAAATTTTGATTGGAAACAAGCTGGCAAAAAGAGACTTCTACAACTGGACGAACTTGAAGAGTTTCATTGTAATGCTTACAAAAAACCAAAGTCTATAAGGAAAGGGTGAAGAAATGGCACGATGCTCGTCTCAAGCAAAAAGAATTCAAAGTAAGAGACACTCTACTACTATATAATTCAAGGTTGAGGCTATTTCTAGAGAAGTTGGAATCTAGATAGAACGGAAAATTTGCGATCATTCAAGTTTTTGGTCATGGAGTTCTCATATTGGAAAACACTAACAATGAGAATTTTAAGGTCAATGGGCATCGATGCAAGCGTTATTTTAGAGGAACAATTCCTAAAGATAAGGAAGTGATTTTATTGTCTCTGAATAATTAAAGATGCTTTCTTGCATGTAAGGTCAAGCTAAGGACCATAAACTAGCAAGCTTATAATTTTGTTTGAAAAAGATAGTTGTAGTTAGTTTCATTTTCAATAAAACGTTAGTGATTCATATGAACTCTCAGGGCAACCATCACTACCTCCTTCTTCATAAGACCAAAGTTTATAAGGAAAGGGTGAAGAAATGGCATGATGCTCGTCTCAAGCAAAAAGAATTCAAAGTAAGAGACACTGTACTACTATATAATTCAAGGTTGAGGCTATTTCTAGGGAAGTTGAAATCTAGATAGAACGGACAATTTGCGGTCATTCAAGTTTTTGATCATGGAGTTCTCATATTAGAAACACTAACAATGAGAATTTTAAGGTCAATGGGCATCGGTGCAAGTGTTATTTTGGAGGAACAATTCCCAAAGATAAGGAAGTGATTTTATTGTCTCTGAATAATTAAAGACGCTTTCTTGCACGTAAGGTCAAGCTAAGAACCATAAACTAGCAAGCTTATAATTTTGTTTGAAAACGATAGTTGTAGTTAGTTTCATTTTCGATAAAACGTTAGTGATTCATATGAACTCTCAGGGAAACCATCAGTACCTCCTTCTTCATAAGATTTGCGTCTAACCCATTTATTTTTCCTTTTTCAAATTAGCCTTCAATTTTAAATTTTGTGTTATTTTATTTTATTTTATTTTCTGTCTACTTTAATTTCTGTTTTTTCTTGTCTTTTATGCACTTGTGTGTTCCCTTCACACATTGAGGACAACGTGTTGTTTAAGTGTGGGGAGGGTTATGTGTTTTTTTTATGTGATTTTTCATATTGTAAGATAGTTTTTAGGTTGGTTATGTGTTTTTCTTTTTATTTAATTTTTCATATTGTATGATAGTTATTAGTTTGCACTTTGTGAACTGTTTGAATGTGTCAATGGCTTAAATGGAGTGGAATTTGTTTAATTTTGAACATAGTCTATTAGGTTGTAAATAATCATTAGCTCACAAAATTAGTGAAATAGGAGTCTTGGGGTAAATATACAGCTTAATTAGGATTTAGTGTAAATTGAGCACACTATAGGTTGTCACATTCATTCATAATTTGAGGCCTTTCAACTTAAATAGCTTAACTAGTATTTTTCGTGGAAATGAGTAGCTTAAACAACTTAAATAGCTTAACTAGTATTTTTCGTGGAAATGAGTAGCTTAAACAATAAGGTAGGCTAATAAAAAAATGTTTTGTTAAATAAATCACTATTACGTTGGCCTTCGGGTTATGAATAGAGCTGGTAGCCAATTGAAAACGTGATATAGCTGAGTAACTAGATTGACACGCATCACAAATGTGTGCTTTTGCGTCAAAAAGCTATAATGATGTTTGAACTAAACCATGTAATAGAAACATGACTTAGTTGAGTAACCGGATTGACATTCATTACCATTGTTTGCCTCCACGTAAAAAGACTAAGTCTATGCTTAAAAAACAAGTTCCTTAATAAACCTACCGGACTTGTAGTAAGCTTGACCTTTCATGAAAATTTACTTAGAAACAGTTACAGAGTCTGAAGAACTAAAGAATTATTAATGTGGGTGTACAATTAAAAGGGGTAAATAATTTAACACTTAAATCTCGATTAAATTGTATATTTAGTTCAAAGCCCCTAGATGTAGATTTTGCTTGTTAATGATTAGACAGAACTTGAATTATTGTGTTTAAGATTAAATTTATTTCATGAAGTTAAAGTCATTGCCTCATTATTGCATTGTGTGTTGTGTGTTTGTTATTTTGTTTACTTGAGAAAAAGCAAACGTTTAAGTATGGGGATGTTGATAGTTGTGATTTGCAATGTATTTTAGGGTTTAATTTGTTAAGTATTTAGTGTTAATTTGAGTGTTTATTACGTATTTAGGTTTTACTTGTGTTAGTTTACATGTTTAAGTGTTTTTATGGGTTAGTATGAGTCTTTGAGCTTAAATATTATATTATTTAGGTACCTTAATGTGTTTGTTAGTGTTTTAGGGTAAATAGTGAAGAACGGAGAAGTTTCGAAGAGTGTCTGGCTAAAAAAACAACCCACGATCATGGCATAACAGGCCACGATCGTGACAGAAAGAGGCGAGCTGATAGGAACCTGGCCACGATCATACACTTTGGGCCATGATAGTGATAAAAAGGGTTAGGCGCTAGCCACAATCGTGGTAGGCAGGGCCACGTTTGTGGCCTACATCAAGCTGATACAGAAACTCAAATTTCGCGAGATTTTTCAAACCGTTTCGACCCAGAATTAACCCTAGGGCTTCCAAGATATAAATAAAACATTACAAGATAGAAGAGGGCCGTTACAAAGCTTTCACATTAGCCTAAATTTAGAAACCCTAGAGAGTTATTGAGTGATTTGAGGAAGGAGACGAAAGAAGAGAGACACAAAGACAGATAGTTTCCCACCGTTGTTACCTCCATTAATCCGTTCCAAGAATGTTTTCCAATTTACTTCAGTTTTATTAATGTATGAAATTGAGATAATTGTTGAGAATAGGTTGTGTCGAATGTTGATTATTATCTACACTCACCTTCAAGATTTTGTCTTTTATATTAATGAAATATGATTTATTGCATTTTTATTTGAGTTATTTGTGATTCAATATCTATTCTTAATAATTCGACAATAAACTGAGAGTGTGAAGTAAGTGAATATCATTAAATTGGGATAACAAGAGTTAGGTAATTTGATAGATAAGAATTGAACTAAACCGGTGAAATCGTGTAATGAGAGATTGAGCATAGGTTTCTGGTAGGTTATTAGATAATTTTAGAACTAATCTAGGTTTTTGGTCAATTGTGAGTCAAGAGATCACAATTTCATAATTTAAATTAGGAATTATTAATTAGGGTTTAAAGATTATAACTCGGAAGAGAGTAATCCACCCTAGGACTGTCTAGACCCAATAATTTGGTAATTGCATAATTGATTAGATTTTCATTAATTTTGGATTAAAACCCCCTTTCTCTCAATTGGTAATTCTTAGGTTAATTCTTGATTTGGGTTTATTATTTTTTATTTTGTTATTATTTCTGAATTTAATTCTCATAATTGATTGTTGATTGATTAATTTGCTGCATTTATTGTTTATTTTAGATTGTTGCGATTTAGTTAAACCTTAGATTTTAGGATTAGATTAACCCTCCTCGTAGGATTGATACCTTAGATACTACACAAACGACCCGTGTACTTGTTGTATTATCGATGTTAAAATAGTAAAACTTAGCATACGTAAACCTATGATCACTACTCTTATCCCCAAAAGTGGTGAACTCAAGCATTCCTCTGGTTTTTGTCCCATCTCATTTTTTAATTCTATTTACAAACTAATCTCTAATATACTAGCTTACAGGTTGAGAAAGATCCTTCTAGACCATATTGGAGAATCACAAGGTGCTTATATCCCTAGTAGGGATTGGCGACAATATTCTGATTCTTTATTACTTACTTAGAGCTTATTCAAATAAAAATACAAGGCCAATTTTTTCATTAAAATTGACATTAAGAAGGCTTATGATAGTACGGATTAGGACATTACTATCAGTATTTTGTCTACTATAGATTTTCCAAGAACATGTATCCAATAGATCACTTAATGTAACAATTCATCTTGCTATAGCATCCTTATCAATGGTCAGCCCACAATCTCCTTCAAAAGCTACAAAGGAATTCACCAAGGTGACCCTACTTCACCTTATGTCTTTGGTTCAGTGATGGAGATCTTCAACATACTACTATAACAGGTTATAAAGAGAACTAAAGGATTTTAATTCCACTCCAAATATGGAAAGTTTAAAATTTCACACATATGCTTTACTAATGTTCTCATATTACTCTTCAAAACAAATTCCATATATGTGTTCGCTCTTATAAAAGCACTTAAGATTTTTAATAAAATGTTTGGCCTTTAAGTAAGTTGCTTTAAAAATGTATTGTTCCTACCCAAATATGCTTTAAACCTAGAATCAACACTAGTTTCTATCACTCGATTCAAGCAACAACAACTACCTTTGATGTACCTTGGCATTCATGTTATAGCTTCGAGATTAATATCAAAGGATTATAACAACTTAATTGACAAAATCAACAATAGAATTACTTCATAGAGATCTAGAAATCTCTCAACAGCTGGGAGAGCACAACTTATTTCATGTATCTTGAAGTCCATCAGTGTTTATTAGGTAGTTCATATTACTTTGGCCATCAAAATTATTTACCTTTAATAGGTGCTTGTAGACTGGTTGTAAAGGAAATCTTAGCAAGGTAAAGATGACATGGGGAGATGTCTGTACACCCAAAAACCAATAAGGGCTCAACATAATCTCACTCAAACCTATCAACAATGTGTTGCTCACTAAAAGAATGTAGAGACTACTTATTGATAAGTAAGCACTCTAGTACAAATGGATTCACAATTTCTTCATTAAGAACATGAATTAGTGGAGTTTGAAAGCTAATAATCTTACCTCGACCACCTTGAAAGTTATTTTTAAGATGAGAGGAAGGATGAGACCTCATTTCATATACCTAATTGGAAATGGTGAAACTACCAACTTCTAGCAAAATAACTGGTTATTTATAGGTTCCTTTGGAGGAAATGGTCAAAGCTTCAACACTCAGACCATTAACTTAGTAGGCTATAGTTACAGAAGCTCTGACAAGAAAGGAACTTATCAAACTAGCCCTAATTCCTATTCCAATTCTAATGATGACAGAATTATATGGAAACACATTTCAAATGGTAGTTTCACTAATCAGTCATACAAACAGATGCTAGTTAACAACTTGGCAATTCTCCTTTAGGCAAACATTGTCTAGTTCAGTCACTAACAACACAAGCCTCTACCACCCTATAGCTTGCAATGAAGAATAAGCTACTAAATGTTGACAATATTGCAAAATTCTTACACCTCACAAATTGGTGCACTCTCTGTAAAAGAGATGAAGACAATTCATATTACTTATTCTTACAATGTAGCTATATTATTGAAACTTTGAAAGAATTAATGCACAAAATTTCTAATAAGTGAATTCCCAAATGACTTAAGCCAAATTAAGGTGCTCTCAGCTGAGGTTCCCAAACAAAACCATCAAATGGTGCTTTTCCATTTCTCTATCATTTCTAGTTACTGAAGTATCAGATGAAAGGAACAATCGTATTTTTCATGATAAATTCCTTTCTAAAGAGTAGTTTAACAACCAACTAATGCAACTTATGAGAACTCACATTTGTATCCACATGTATAAGTATCAGGACCTACAATTTATCAAATCCAGCTAGAGGGTGTAAACACATCCAATTCAATGCAATATTTGTATTTTAGTTATAAGCTTGTAGTTGTAATGTCCTTGTAACTTGCAAGTTGCCTTGTACTCCTTAATTGCCTTATATGGCTTAATTTAATTCAACTTTTCTAAAAAAGGGGTCATACTAAAAGGATATTATGTAATTGTTGCAAGACTTTACAACTTGAATCTAATATCTCCACATTGTCTATATAACTATCAGCAATGAAAATATTGTAGAGTTGTCATTACAATTTCTTAATCCAAAGCCATATATTATTTTCCATAACTTACGAAATAATTTGACTTCTACCAAGTGCAAAAAGTATTAAATACTTCACGAAAAGTCCTTATAATAAGAATAATAAGTTAATCTTATATTAATACTAGTTAAAAATGTTAACGAATAAAAGATAAAAAATAGAGTTAAAAGTAACTATATATATGTTGTAATTTGAAACTACAATAAAGAGTCAAAATCAATGAAGATTTAAATATCAAAAATGCTTTAAGTTAATAATTGATTCAAGAAAAGCTTATTACCGTATCATATTTAGAAATATTTTATTATTAATTATTTTACTATAAATTTAACTCCCTAATAAATCGATAAGTAAAAACATGCGCAAATTTTTTGTTTAAGAGATTAATTCAAATTTAAGAAAATTGTCAATTTTGTTATCATATATTATAAATGATATTAAAAAACATAATGCAAGTAATCACGATCACAGTAAAATCTTGGCAAAAGTGATGTCTTTGGAGAGCATATCACACACATATAATTTATAGAAAACAAAAGAATAATCACAGAGTGTAAGGAGGTAATAATACATATAATTTGTAAATCAAGGTACAATGAATGTAATACTTGACACATAGAGAGTGACTAAATAAAAATGAATATTTTGGATTTCTAAGAAAGTAATTTTAAAGAAAAAGGGATGTGATAATGAAGTTACAGATAATAATGAAGTCAACCTCCAATAAGAAAAAGAAAGCATTTGAATCCCTTATTGTTTTAACTTTACCAATTTCTAAAAGAAATTATAATAAAATTTTAAAAGATAATATAATTTATCTATATATTTAATTTAATAAATTAAAAATAATAACATGAAATTCAAATAGAGAAAATTTGAAATTTTAAGTTTTAAAAATAATATAGCTACAAAACATTGAAATCAAAATATATAATAACAAACAAAATTCAAATTTTTTGACATAATTAATTTAGAACAATTCAATATAATTTAATCTAATTATCAAATTGAGTATTATAAAATATCTAAAATTATATTAAATTAAAATCAATGTTACAATACTATAATTTAATTCTATATGTACTTTTTTTAAGTTCTTTTTATTCAATTTAAAATATTCAAAATCAGTGTATAGCCCTAGTAACAAGATAAAAGTAATCATAAAATCTGCAACCATCAAATGGCCCTATTAGGAATAGAATAAAAAATAATTATATTATGTTAAACTTTAAAGAGCAAAAGATCCTAAGCCTCGCAGAAAAAATAACTACAAACTGAAAATGAAAAAGAACTATTGACAAAAAGAAAAAGAGCAGAATTATCATATGGAAAAGAGAAAGGTTTAACAAAAACTAGACATAAAGAAACAAGGACAAACAACAAAGAATGAAGTAAAAAATCAATATAGATTGAATTAGTGGTAAATTTGATTTTGAAGTACAGATTTTGTTTCAAACTTATTTGGTGGAGATGAGTCAGATTCAAATGAGGTCATACTGCTTCCATCAGCTCCTGTGGCTTCCTTCCTCTAAAATTTTCCACTCCTCTTAACTACTACTTTTCTTTACTTTCTATCTCATCTCTGCCAAATCCTTCCATCCCTTGCCACCTTTATCTCTCTCTTATCCTGTCACTTACGACAACTCACAGTTCTTAAGCCTACGCCACCTAAATAGTTCCAACACATTACTTCTTTCAACTGTATTTTTGTTATGTGATGCTCCATACCACATTACTTTCTCCTAAGCACTCTTTATCCTGTCTACCTTGGCTTTTATCCATCAATCCTTAGCTTGTTCCTATGGACAATATTACTGCCTCTAAACTCAAATTGTTCTAATATACTGTTTGAGCCTTTTCATTCAAAGATAACACTAGTTCCTCATCTTCTCCAAATTCAAACTCAACTTCTATCAGGAAATTACGTACATAGGTGGTTAGAGATGCTAGAGTTGAATTAAAGTTGGCTTACTGTCCTCCCAGTGAAACTTCTAAGCAAAGGATTAGGTTCCCCTTTAGAACTTCTAAAATCAGAAGCAAATAGATGGAAGTCCACAGTGCTTGGCTTTTTCCTAGATAAAAGGATAACTTTACCAGTTACAAAACAATGGGCTATGAAAAAATGGAAATAACATAGTCTGGTGGATATATTAGTGAATAATGAAGATGTATTCCTATTCAAATTTACAAGCTGTGAAGAAGCAAAAATGGTGGTTCAAGTTAGACCTTGGAATGTTCACAATAACCGTCTCTTACTACAACGATAGAGACTTGGAATGAAATTAGAGGAGCTTAAGTAAGAAAATATTCCTATTTGGATCTGTCTGCATGATGTCCCTCTTGAGTATTGGACTACTAGGGGCCTTAGTTATCTTATAAGTTACACTGGCAAGCTAATTTCCATAAATCAATGCACTATAGAGATTAGACAAATTAACTTTGCAAGGATATACATCTTAGTTACTTCCATGTAAAACTTACTAGAGGTGATACCATTCATCAGGCTGAATGAAGATATGGAACTTATGGATGACCAATTGAAAGTTACTTATGCATAGAAATCTCAGTTTAAGAAGAAGCAAATTTGGAGACCAATTGGAAAAGTCTCCAAGGCAGGAAGTTGTCAAGAGCTAATAAAGATCAATAATGATTATCACGCAGCTATTGAGGTAACCCATCCGTCTATGGATGTTGAAGAAGCAAATGAAGAGACTCTAAACAAAGTACCATCGGCTACATATCTAGAGAGTGAAGAAAAGAGAACTACTGATATCTCAAACTCCACTCCCTTACTAGAAAGAGTTGTACCTGTTGAGGCTAGCAAAATTGACACTCCTAGTAAACTAAAGCAACAATAAGGAAATAAGATAAGGAATTTCAGACTATCACCAGGAGGAGATCTAATAGGAAAAAGACGTCTCCCTTAGGGAGATTGCATCATAAATAAATTATCTAGGAATGTTAGAGGAGCAAATGCTCCTAACAAAAACCTGATGATTAGAAATATGATTTTATAGAATAAAGTGGCTATAACTTACATTTTGGAAACTAGAATTAGAGAGGATCATTGTAATTTGCTTATTTATTTCTAAGCTCATTAGAAAATAATCACAAATTACAGCCACCATCTTAATGACAAAGTAATTTTCCTTTATGAATTTAATGCCTTAATTGTTTGCATAAGTTTAATATCAAACCAAATCATTCATATGCAGGTCTCTATAGGGATCTTAACACAACCATTTTTCATTTGTTCATTTATGTTCAAAATTGTTGGGCTCCGATTTCGGAGTCCAACTCCTACTTGCTCTGATACCATAATGGTATCAGAGCAAGTAGGAGTTGGACTCTGAAATCGAGGCCCAACATTTGTGGTATCAGAGCAAGTAGGAGTTAGACTCCGAAATCGGGGCCTAACAATAATAATTTATACTAAAGGAATTTTCTGTGGAATCAGATTAAAAATGTTGTTTGTGCATTAATAATATGTGGATCCTTTCTAAAGACTTTAACTCTATCATGAAAATTGAAGAAGCAAAAGGTTGTAGAGCTACTGCTAATCCTTGTTCAGAGTCTGGTAACTGCACAGATAAAGCTCAGCTTATTAACATCCCTTTAGGTGATAATTTTTGAAGGTGGATTCACTTAAAAATTGGAACAATTTTTATCAAAAGTAAGCTCAATAGGAGTTTAGTAAACCTTTAATGGATTTTAGCTTTCCCAAACTACTTATCCAACTTCTCAGGTTGCAATATTTCTGATCATTCACCTGTCCTCTCTTTCATTAAAGCAATAAGCCCCAAATCACCTTTTAGGTTCAACAATTTTTTAGTAGACTTAGCTAGTTTTGAGGATGGAATGGAAAGCTTTAAGAACCAGAATAAGAGGTACAAAAATTTTATTTTTACAATTAAGTTGAATCCTATTAAATAAGAGATTAAGTTCCCGTTTAAGGAAAGAATTGGTAATACTCACCATCTTTTCAACATAGCAAAAAATGATCTTAAAAGCATTCAACATGAAGTCTACCTTAATTCTCTATCCTCTTATCTGCAGGGATTGGAAAGAGTTGCATTACATAATTATTCCAAAGTTGTTGTATATGACTACTCTCTTTTGAAACAAAGATCAAGGTTAGAATGGATGAGAAGTGGAGACAAAAATATCTATTTCTTTTATAAAACTATTATTTCTAGAAGAGAAAGGAACATAATCATTTCACCTAAACACAATAATCTTAAGCTAGACTCACAGCCTTAGATAATTTAATAAGCCTTTAATTACTTCTCTGATTTGTTGAACATACCAACTAGTGCTCACTCCACAAAAATCCTACTCAAGGAGATCATGAAGGGCTGTATATCTTCACAAGAAGCTAAATTGTTGTGCAAATCAATCAATCTCTAGGAAATCAAAGATAATTTAAAAATTCTCCATCTTCACAAAACTCTAGGCCCTGATAGATTCAATATCAACTTCTTTCTCAGAGTTTAGCCTCTTCAGAAAACCTTGTATCTAAAATTGTTCTAAAGTTCTTCAATAAGGTTCCTTACTTGTAGAAATCAACTAGACATCCATTACTCTTGTTCCTAAAAATGGTGAGCTTAATCAATTCTCATATTTTTGCACCGTTGCATTTTATAATTCCATTTATAAGATAATTTCTAAAATTATTGCCCACATATTAAGAGGAATACTTCTTAATCGTATTATACCTACTTAAGGTGCATATATTATTGGTAAAGTAGATAATATTTTGATTCTTCAGGAGCTGGTTCAAACTTTTTCCAAGAAGAGAGGTCATTCTAATTATTGCATCAAAATTGAACTTAAGAAGGCATATGATAATGTTGACTGGGAGTTTATAAGCAATATTCTTGCAACCTTGGAGTTTCCAGCTTCCTTTATTTAATGGACCAAGTAGGGTATCATGTCTCCATCATATAACATTCTTGTTACTGGCCAACCTACCAAGTTCTTCAAAAGCTGCAAGGGAATTTGCCAAGGTGATTCCTATCTCTCCTTACCTCTTTGCACTTGTCACGGAAGTTATCAACAAATTGCTTAAAAGAATTCTTAAAAGAACCAAAGGATTCAAACATCACTCTAAATGCGAAAAATTTAGCTCACCAATCGTATTTTTGCTAATGATTTTGTCTTACTCTGCAAAACTGATGCTACTTTTATATCAGCTCTTATGAAAGCTCTAAAGATCTTCAATAGAATGTTTGTACTACAGATAAACTGCTCTAAAAGTAGCTTTTTCCTCTCGGAGAGTGTTGCAAAATAGAATTCGTTGTTGACTACCATAATAGGCTTCAAACAATAAACCTTTCCATTGAGGTACCTTTGCATTCCAATAACTTTTTATAGAGTAAGCAATAGAGATTTCAACAACCTTTTTGACAAAATCAACATAAAAATTTCTACTTGGAGCTCTAGACACATTTCCATAACTGGAAAAGGTCAACTTATACCAAACTTTATCAATATATATTGGGTTATCCATTTACCTTTACTAGTCAACGTTCTTAAATCTGTTGATAAGATCCTCAATAGGTTTCTTTGGTCTAGAAGCACTAAAAGTTCCAATATGATCAAAATGAAATGGGTGAAGTTTTGGATCCCCAAAAACCAAGGGAGTCTTGGTATATGCTCACTTAAAACCATAAACACTGTCATGCTCTCTAAAAGATTGTGGAGACTTATTTATGACAGGCAATCCCTCTGGTGCAAATGGATACACAATTATTTCATACAAAATAGGGATATATGGGGTCTAGATGTGAAGCATTATCCATCTTCTACTTTGAAAGTAATTCTTAAGATGAGAGAAAGATTCAGACCTAACTTCATTACAATAATAGGAAATGAAGAATCCATCAGTTTTTGGCAAGACAATTGCTTATCTATGAGTCCTTTGGATAATGTGGTTAAAGTCTCACCTTTCAGGTTTACGATTCATCATAAAGCAATAGTAGCAGTAGCTCTAATGAATAAGGAGATCTTTATACATGTTCCCATTACCAACTCTATAAAAAATGAGATTATTCAAACCACAATCAACATAGAAGAAGACAGATTCATTTGGAAACACACCTCCGGTGGCATTTTTACCAACTAATCATGCAAAAAGGTTCTACTCTATGATCTAGAAATCATACCTTAGACTCAGGTGGTGTGATTTAATCATCTTCATCCACGAGCTTCTATCACAATATGGCTAGTCATAAAGAATAAACTGCCAATTGTTGATAAACGTGCCAAGTTTCTGAAACTCACCATAACTGGTGTTCATTTTGTAGAAGTCATAAAGAAAGTGTAGATCACTTATTCTTCAAATGCAGGTTTACCAGTGACATTTGGAAAGCACTACTAAAAAGATGCTTAATTGCCAATGCTCAGTATCAAGCATGGTGCTCAATAATCAACCATCCAAACAAATATGTAAAATGGTGTTTCTATATATTCTTATCTTCTGGTCACAATCATATGGGATGAGAGAAATAGTCTCATTTTTCAGGACAAATGTCTCTCTAAAGAGCAATTTTATATTCAACTCATGCAATTCATTGAATATCAAATTAGCATTCAAAATTACAAGGTCCATATCTTCTATCCAATTGGAATGTTCAGAACTTTCCTCTTTAATTTTAAAGGAGTTGTAATAATCCTGCCCAAGTGATACTACTCTTTCGTCCTTGTAATTGAATTTGTTCACCTTACTTTTATGGCTTAATTCAAAATTTCTTTTCTAAAAAAAAAAGGTCATGAATGATTTTCAAAATTCAACAGAATTTATTAATAAGAGAATTAGGCTTGGTTTTGGGAATGATTTTCAAAATTCAACAGAATTTATTAATAAGAGAATTAGGCTTGGTTTTGGGGAGCGGTGACAGTTGATAACCTACTGAAATCAACCTACTGAAATGATAAGTACTTATTCTCAATAAATACTTATGTGTTTTAGATTTTTGTTTTGGCAACTGCAATTACGGTTACTGAAAAGAGATAAAATGACTAAAAAGTCTATTGATTTAATAAACTATTAATTGTTTTATAAGTAATTAAAATATATATTATTATTCATATAAATTTAAAATTATAAATAATAAAATATTAAATTAAAATAAGAAAATATAAATAAAATA
>JANZXR010000006.1:28974383-28989780 GCA_027575705.1 Erythroxylum echinodendron
ATTGTGATAATTTTAATGACCTTGTATGAATGGAAAAGAAAAGAATTATGAAACATGAAAGTATGAATATAATGCGACATGTATGAGCATTGTAAAAATCTGCTATGTGGGCGAGAGAGAAATCCATTTCGTTTGTCACGTGCACGTCGACTTATAGCCTTTTTCCGGCTACCCGCTTGTGACCACGAGATCCTGAGAAATCGGACTCATTTCGTCTCACGGTGTAAACTTCAATTTTGTCATTTCGTTCCACGGAACTCTTGAGCCATTGTGTGTGCATTGCATTTTCGAGCATGTTAAATATTAATGTATATTGAATGTTGTGATTGACAAAAATTTTCAGCCCTTTTATGATGTGATAATGTGTTGTATTATGCATGATTATTGTGTATTGTGTAGTTCATTAGCATTGACTATAGGTATATTATCCACTGAGCTGTTTGGCTCACCCCACATTTTTCACTCCTCAGGTGAAGAATCAACAAAGTATAAGTGATCTTTGCGAAGGGCTTGGCAACTCCCAAGGAATTCGGATTTTGTAACGAAGTTAGTGTGGAACATTTCTAGAAGCATCTTTGCATCAACATTTTTGTATATGTTTGTAACCATGATACTGTTATGGCATTGTGCAATGAAGTATGACATTGTGTACCAACTTTGTAGTTGCAAATGAACACAAAAAAAAGGACAATGAAGCTTGACAGAAAATGCAGAAGAAGTTTCTGATATATGTATGGATAACTAAATATCTGCTACTGTTGAGTTGGCTTGTTTTGAATGTAGTGGTATCTTCGGTTGAACTTGTTTGAGTTAAATTATGTAGTAAAGGAGTTTTTGATATGTAGGGAATTTGATGTTAGTTTGGGTCCTGTGAAAATTGCAGAAGAATTGTTAGTAAGCAGTTGAATAAAAACAGGGAAACCAATGGAACAGTGATCTGAAACTTTGGAGCTGAAATTGTATTGATGTAGGCAAAACTAGGCTAAGTAGTCTTCATAAAAGTTGTAGATTATTCTTTTAGCTTTCTAACTATATAAAGATTGAAATTTTTGAATTTCAAATGCAGAAGTTACGACTCTTATAAGGTAGCTGGGTTTGGGTGCATTTATGCATAATTGACATATGAAGTTGGCTGAAATGGTAATTTTATTTAGATGATTAAACCGTATCGATACATGCTGAATTAGGCAAAATCGTCTCATAAAATTCGTAGGTCTTGATCTTATCTTTCCAATGATATATAGTTTGTAATTTTTAGATTTCTGGATTGAAAGATATGTTGATTAGAAATAAGGATGTTGAATATGGGACAAGTCGTGATCGTGAGGGGTGCGATCGCGACTGTGCTATATATTCATCGCGATCGCGATGAAGGCACCCAATTCGAGATCGCTACCTAGCCACGATCGCGACAAAGGCCCAAAATTTGCGATCGCGAACGGCCTAATTGGTCAGATTCGCGGCTGCGTCCAAGTCGCACCCGCGAGCCTCCTCATTATGCATGGTCGCGACCTGCTACATTTTTTTCAATGTCATTTTTTTTAATCACTCAAATTAAACATTCTTGGTTCATTTTTTGGGTATGGAAAAATTTTTATAAATTGTGGGGTAATATTTTTACCTTTCCTATGAATTCTCGTTATTTGAAAATCATTATTATCTATTTCTTTTAAATTGATCTTCTTTAATAAATTGTGTATTAATTGTTTTATAAAATTTTTATTTTTGAATAATTTAATTTTGTGTCTATAATTTGTCTACAATCCCACCACGAATTTTCTTGCCTAGTTCTTAATGACGCTATAATTTATTTTATTTCATTGAAATGTTTCCAAATATATATGTATAATAAATATCAAATGGTGATACGTAATCACCATAAAATCCGTATAGGGACCCAGGGCCAACAAATGAGTTCTTTTTCTTCCATTTCATAAGCACATCACAATCCCTTTTATATTGAGACATAATGTCTTCCTTAAAAATATCAATGGTTATGTTTAATGGTTTAATAGCCCCTTGCTTTTTCAGTATATCTTGGATTTCCATGTTCCAAATCTCATAATTGTTGCCATTTACTTTCTCACCTTTGTTGAGTTTAGCAACAATATTCTTTGATGCAATAGTCATAATGAAAACACAATTTCTACAACCAATTGTATCCTTGCACATTATTGTTATGTCATACATACATATATTGATTAATCGGATTTCAATTGTCTATGAAATCGAAAGAGTATGTATATTCTTAATCATCATTCATATGACATTTAAATATCAATTATCAAACTCAGGAAGATTGTTTCAAACATAAACATTCATATAACATATATTCTAATAAAACTGAATAATATCAAACTTAACATACATTAATGAATATAATTTATGTGGATCATTACCACTTAGTTCAATACATAATAACGGACCTTACATGGAACAGAGTCAATGAATTTATATGATAAAGTCCTAGAAGCTGGATATGCATGTTATTGTTCTAATAATTTTGATTGGAAGGTTGGACAGATGTAGAGTCCAAATCAGTTCTTTTTCTCAAACTTCTCTTATAAATTTTATCAACAACTATATATATTATATCACAACAAGCCATTCTAATTTCTAGAGCATGCTTAACAATTCACCTTTAAGTTATGGCAAAGTTTGAGAGTAAAGTCATGTATTTGACTTCAACTTCTATGGAAGGAAGATGACCTCCAAGATGCAACTCTTGCATTAAGTTATTAACCATAATAACATGTTGTATCAGATCTTCTCTAGGAAGATATCGCATCTAGAGTAATTGAACTAACATGATGATGAGTCATCTCATTTATGCTGTAGTTCATATAAATCTAGGTGACCTCTTCATAATCAACATTTTCATTAAAATACATTTTAGGATTAGAAGTTGCTCACAAAAACTTAGACAATCATAAATGAATAAATAAGTTCATGCTCAAAATGAAACTATGATTATTATAATTTATTCAAAACCATAATTTCAATACTATATGAACAATTCATATTTAGATCATAATTATTTCATTTTAATTAGAAGCATATTTTATTATCATGGAACCAATCAAATTAAAATTAAAATTAAAAACTGATTTATAACTCTTATTACACTAATAATATCAATTTTAATTAGCAACTTATCTCTAATAAATATTTAAATTGATAATTTTTAGTATAAGTATTATTAAAGTCATAGGCATAGTATAATATGAATTTAGAAACTTATTTCTAAATTTAAGTAAACACATTATCTACTATGTAATATATATTTAAAAACCATATTAATCATAAGCCCAAATTGGTCCACTTTGACTAGCATAAAGTCTAGAAATAACAGCCTAAACAGTAGGCCATACCCAAATTCACCAGCAATTTAAAATTTTCAGAAAATAAACAATTGATAAACATGCATATCAAGATGCAAACGATTCACAGAATCAAATATGCATCATCGAAACTATCACTTGGATGAGTTTTTATTTTCACATATTAAAGGACCTCTTAAAGAATCTTGTCTTTAAGAAAAAATTAATTTTTTTTACTTGCGTGTTTTAAAAAATTATCACCATATCAATAAGTGAATATTATTTAGTTCCTGTTAACAATTGAAAGGTCACACATAAACTCATGATGAATGTCCTTTCATCGTCAACACCAAATAAATATGAAGATATTACACAGCTTTGTACAAAACACCATTACAGTCCGTACATCAAATCCTCATTGTTCAGAACAGTGATTTTATCATCACCCATTACAAACATTCGCTTATTGCCTTGAGATATTATAACAGAAGGCTGCTTAGGATATAGAACAGACAGAAACGAGAAACCATAATAATGGAAAGAAAAGGTAAAACACAGCTTATATAACTTCCAATAGGAAATCAAATTAATTAGAGCATCCACTCAGGAATGAAGCCACTGAAATTTTGAGGATGGCCACTAACATTAATCTCATCTTCACCCACAGGATTGTATCTGCTGCCAAATTAGATCGAATCTTTATCAACCAATACCAGGAAAGGAAAAAGGAACAGATTGGAATGCCTGAAACGTTATGGATTTATAAGTACCCAATTTGCAGACCGGAGCTTCCCACTAATGGATGGAAAAAACTTTCAGACTGACTTGAGTGGCGGGTGTATTGAATATTATGTTCTCCTGACTCCCAAGCTGGCCTGAGTGGAGGTGGTGTACTCGCTTCGTCCAACTTATCCAAGTTAAGAAAGTGTTGCAATGTTTTGATGTACAAAAACAATAAAGACAGAAGATTAGTGTGCCTTAGAAAATAATAGGTCACTTACAAAGGCATTTTGGAGATATTAACAATCACGATTTATATCAGAACAAGCTTAATCTAAAACGATGCATGGACGTTATTAAACTGGAAACTACTCGTACCTTTCTCCTTAATGCCTTATTGGCTTCCAGTAGTAGGTGTCCCTGCTCCAACAAGATTATGTTACAATATGATTTGCCGATGAAAACATAAATTTTAACATAAGATATGCATGTCTTGATGCATACCCTGTTCTGGAGATCAGTAAGTTGATCGAGCATGAATTGGGTCTGAAAAGGACAGGGAAGAGTTAAAAAAAAAAAAAAAAGACTTCTGTAAGTACTTATCTTTTTACGTGTAACAAAGTAGCAATAAGTCTAAGATCCAACGTAAAGAACTAAATAATGCAGTAGTGACATTGAGGTCAATATCACTAATATTGCAGACATAATTTAATTAATAAGAATCATGATAATCATAATCATATAATTGACTCATTCTTTTGAATAACAAGTTTTAATTTACATGTTCTAATAATCACAGTACTAATAATATAAAGATAAAAATTTTCAACAAACTACAATTATCAGTACGATTAATCAATGAACATGGAGACCCTATAGCATCTATATTCCAAGATTATTCTATCAATTAGGGTTGTAAATGTATTAAAGGTTTTGTTCTACTTGAATTTAGGAAAAATATATTTTTAGTCTTTCTAAATGTTCAACTTAGTCCTTTAATTTTGCTAATTACTTTGTGATAAGAATTCATTGCATAAATATTTTTTATGTTAATTATTTAATTTAAA
Organism: Erythroxylum echinodendron; assembly: GCA_027575705.1. NCBI lineage: Eukaryota > Viridiplantae > Streptophyta > Magnoliopsida > Malpighiales > Erythroxylaceae > Erythroxylum > Erythroxylum echinodendron. The sequence goes on from JANZXR010000006.1 coordinate 28,979,491, forward strand.
ATTTTTAGCTTAATACGAAGGTTTTCATAAAAATCTTTAAACGCTAAGACATATACGTTATTTTTAGAAATGTATTTAGCTTGGATGTCAAATAAATTTTCCTTTAAAACATTAATAAACGTCTTAGAATAAAGTAACTTATAAAGTTTAAGAATTAAATTAGAAAATTTAATAATTGGAAGAGTGAAATAAAAACATGGTTTAAATTAAAAAATTGTATATGTTCATTTTTAGTTATTAGTGGTTTTACTAGAACTGTTGCTAATGACTCTACTCTAGTTAAAAAGATTGGGAATTTAGGTAATCAAAGGAATATATTGTAAAAGTACCTTTGTTGACCTAATTTGCTTCAAAGATGCCTCTAGTTGATTCTCAAGCTGCTCAAGCTCCTTTGAATTTAAAGGTCCCAAATCCTCCCCAAGAAGATTCCTGCATGGAAGCAAAACTCAGAATCAACCATATTATTTAGATTTGGTACTAACTTTAATTTTAATTTACAAATGATTTCGAAATTTTAGATGGGGAGAGTAACCTCTGAGATCTCTGTAGGAGCTCCACTTTAGATTTGAGCTTCAGATATTCCTGGTAGCTGCTCTGCTTGATAACATGTCACATGAAATATTGATTTGTAGCAAATGAGAAACCTTTGATAAGATACAGAAAAACCACTATAAAATAGGACATCATTGCAGTAGCTGAGCTAGGTACAACTTATTATAATTTTTAATATGAGTAGAGCGTAAAGTCCATTAATAAGAATTGGGCTTGAGTCAACCATTGCCAAATAACTAAAATTAGTCATTTGAATAGTTGATCCTTATCACTTGTAAACCCTTTAACATTATCATGTTTAGTCAATATGAAATATTATAATAACACTTCCCCTTAATTGCAACTGAGACTAGAGATCCAGTTATCACTTGAAACAAATGAAATGGTAACCGGATCGGACTGCTGGGACTGGACATTCAGACGGATAACCAAGAAATTAATAATCCAGACCAAACATACTCTCTGATACCATATTAGAATTTTTAATATGGGTAGAGTATAGAACTCACTAATAAGAATTGAACTTAGGTCAACTATTGTCAAAATGACTAGAACTAATTATCTAGCTATTTGACCATTAGCACTTATAAACCCTTTAACATTTTCAGGTTTAGTCAATATAAGATACTCTATCACAACTAAGTTTAGCTTAAGAGTTAAACTTGCTTTCCCATGTATAAAAGAACGATATATATACCTGTAACTCACTTGCAGGTCTGCTGGTTTCCAAAGCGCCATAACTACATTTCTGGTACTTCTCAAGGGTCTTGAGCATGCTAAGACAAACCAAGTAATGAAAGAAGGTCAGGACAAATGATCGACACATTTTGTCACCATGGTGATTGAGTTCAACTCTCAAAATGTGAGAGCGAAATAAAATTTACACATGTAGAAATTAAAGCTTGTTAATTAGGTACCATTCAATAGTACTATTATTCCTTCTAACAAAGAATACATATCAGCTAACTCAACTAATTAGCGAGCACACCCAACCTCATTAATTGAGATTGGTTTCCTATAGATGCTTTGCCCTTATTGGGCTTTACAAGCACATGCATATCATTACAATGCATGAACTTGTCAGAGATTGTTTCTTGCTATCTCATATTATATCAACAAACCTACCTAAGAATTTGAGATAGAACATGCATAAATCGAAATTTTTACTAATGCAAGTAAAAGTCAAAATGTCTTGGTAAATGGAATTTTCAGAAAAAATATGTACATTTCCCCTTTCTAATTTGACAAAGAAGGAATTAAGATAGAAAATTCAATTATAGTTATGCGAGTATGCTGACACTGTAATTAATAGATGGCAAAACATTTAAAATTAAATTTAATCATGAGAAATAACCAAAATTAGTAATACTAAAATAGATCTAACTTTGTTGTACAAAATGAAAACCATTTGCTTAGAAAATAACAGATGCAAGTCTGAGTTTGCTTCACTGAAAGTAGCTAAAAGTTTTACGACAACATGATTTTTAGCTAAGATACAAACCATGTCACAATTAACTGAGCTATACATGAGGATACAAAGGCCTTACTGGTTACTGCAATCATCTAATAAAAGATTAGGGGGGAAAAAAGAAAAGAAAAGCTAAGCGCTGATGAGGACTTATGAGCTTCAATAGATTACTAGTATTCTTTTGGTACTAAGTTGCTATAGTTTAGTTCCAATATCCTTTTTTCAACACACTAATATTCCTCTAGTGTAGATCCAACAGTGTTTTCCAACACAATAATATTCCTCTCAGTAGTATTACTTGTCAGGAGCTTAATCCATAATATGAATATGATACAATTGCCTAGCTCAAAAGTTGTGTCAAAGCATTGAGATGAATATATTTGTGTCAAAGAGAACAAAATGATTGTTAATTAAAGCCACAAATATATGATAAAAGCATGAAATATTGAAAAAGATCTCAACCGAAATGCAAAAACGAAAAATATTAAGATATTATTATCAAGTGTGTTGGACTCAAGCCCTAATTTTTGGAAGACAGAGTTGTTTTCTTTAGTTTCTTTTAGGTGACAGCTTAGAATAAGGGAGGATTGAACCTTAGTTAAGCTTTAACATTAAACGCAATTTTAGTATAACTGGCTCATCAAAAATGGACACGTCATTCTGTATCCATATCCTTTTTCTTGTTGCTAAGAATAAGGACAGAAGCCAATTAATTTTTTTGTTCAGATACAAGATGGGAAATACAGGAACAAAAGGGGAGAGGAAAAAGAAAAGACTGTATTTATAAACAAAAGAGAGATCATAAGAGCTTGGCAGATAAGCTACGTATTTAAAACTTCAAGAAAATGAAAAGACGAGAAATACTTAAAGCGTGCTTTACATTAGTAATTACCTCATCAAGATAGTATAAAAGTTTGCCCTCATATGTGATACTTTAGGGTTTATGTATAGATGAATTTTTAGCTGCAGATTCTACTCCTTAATTGTTTCTCATCATTTTATCAAGACTAAAATATGTTTACGAGAAATAGGTAGAGAAATCCAGTAAAAAAAAAAAAAAAAAAAAAACAATCTGATCATAATTATTTTTGCAGCTTCAGTAAGCAGAATGATCAACCTCTTTCTTTCTTTCTCTCAGACTCACTCTCTGAAACAGATTTTTAGGTCTGCAAACCGTACATCCACCGTATCTCAACAGTCAGCCTCTGCTTAATACACCTTGTAGCGTTAAAAGAAGAAGAGATAATAAATAAATTAACGTAATGAGTTTGTAATAAATTTATTAGAATCTTATATATTACAAACCTCAATCTGATTAAATGATTGTGGATCTTATAAAGAATAACTAGTTTCTTTGGAGATAAATAAAGGTGAACCAAAAAAGAATATTCTTACATAACATATATTATATAGGGTTAACATAAATGATTAATTTAGTACCTGACCTTTTAGAAAAATAAGACATTTAAGAATGTCGAAAGGGAAAAGTAGTACTAAATCTTCATAAATCACGAAAGAAGAAACTCAAGACTTCAAATGGATCAAAACAGGAATGAATTTAAAATCTAAACTCTAAAGTTATATCTCCCTATTCAAGAAAATTTGAAAAGGACATGCTTTAGACCATCAAAACCACTGAAACCCTAAATATAGCTGGTTATAAGTAATGGGTTGTAAGAAAGAACAGATCTTGGATACAGATAAAACACAAACATCTAAAGAACTCAATTAATAAATATGCATCTATCCATGAGCATGTGCACAGAGAGAGAGAGAGAGAGAGAGCTTATATATAGAATACCTAGAACTGCTACAGAACTCAAAGAGCTTCCCGCGGTTAGAGAAGATAATGAGAGCAACTTCGGCGTCACAGAGAACTGACAGTTCATAAGCTTTCTTAAGCAACCCATTTCTTCTCTTAGCAAATGTAACCTGCCTGTTGATTTTGTTCTCTATTCTCTTCAACTCAACTCTCCCTCTACCCATATTACCCGATTCCACACAAACAAACACTCACTCTCTACACACACGCAGACTGTCCTCTCCCCCTCTCTAGACCACTCTTTCCAGTATTGGTTAAGAGATATGCAAACTTTTTAAAGGCCAAATTTACAAGGGTCCTAAAACATATAAAGTGAACATGTGCAAAGAAAGAAATGGAAACCCTGGGAATAAATGTCTTTCTTTTGTTTATATTAATTGTTGCGTATACAAAGTTTATGTATATAGTACTACAGTGTCTATGACTATATCCGTATGTCTTTTTTACGGAGGTCTTTTGCACAGATTTTCGACCTACTGCCCAGGTTTTTCCCTGTTTCGATCCAAGCACACCAACCTGTGACCACACTGACATTTCTTTAAATTATCTTTCTTTCTTGATGTAAATGGCATAATTTAATTTGAGAATGAGTTTCGTTTCCTTTCTTTTCTTTTTTTTCCTGTTGTCTGCTCCCCTCGACTTACTATGTAATGTCCACGTTACCTTCAAATGTCTAGTGGATGTCAACAGCAACCTTAAAAGATAGGACCTTTTCTGTTGGACATGTGTCAACTTGTTGTAGCAGTCATCTCTAATATCCAACGTTCACTTCCTTTTCAAGGTACACGCGATGTCTAAGCCAACTCTCTTATTTCTGTCATCGGGTAACTAGATTCTTGATTGATGCCAAGTAGATAAAGAAACTACTGTTTCCATGGCATAGAAGTTCACTACTTTTTTTTGTTTTAACTTCTACGAAATAAGCAGATCATACAAAATAAATAACTACCTAATATTCTCACCAACTAATACTTAAACATTAATGCATTCTACTTGTTAAAGTAAAACAACCAAAAACGGTTGGGAGAGACAAAAACATGAGAAATAATGCGACTCGGTTAAGAAGCCTACAAATACAAAAGCTCATTGATATGATTTGGTTGGTATATTTATAAAATAATCAAGACATTGTGAAATAAGTAATGATATGCGATTAAATATTATATCTCCCTTAATATGGACAGAAGAAAATTAGTCATCTTAGTTGTTGAATAAGAATATCTAAACAATAAAATTTATTAATTAAAACTTGGATAAACTACAGCGGGTAAAACAAAAAATACATTTATATTAGAACTAGATTGGTACTTGTTCCTGCATGGTAGAAAAGGTGTACAAATGTGGTTAGCAATCCAACTTAACTATTGAAAGAAAGAAATTGTTGGCTCCTCTTTGGTGTAGGGATTGAAATTGACAATTTTAATTTGAAGCCATATTTTTGTACAATAATAAAAAGGAGTAAGGATATACACGATAGTATAGGAAATGGTGGTTGACATTGGCAAATGAAAAATCTCAACTGTTACATTTTTATTAGATATAAATTAACACCTACATGAATTACTTCTTTCTTAATCATCTTGTTCATATTTTAATAGTAAACAAAGTTGTTGTGGAAAATTAATCAAGATTTGGATTTGAGTGGCTTAGAAGTCTCAAGTCATTAAGTATGATTCATGTATTTATCTTTTGAATGTTTCTACAAGTTATTAAATAGCTTATCTAGAGAGTCACTATAATTGTCTTTGGAGTTTTATAAATACCAATGTGCTCAAGAATTCTAATGTAAGAGAAAGAGAAATTTTAGATGTCGTAAATCCTCTTCCCATATTCCTCTTCTTAAATTTGGTATCAGAGCTTGTATTATTAAAAAAATAGAGAGAAAACTTTTTGTTTGATTCATGACACCAAATATTGTTTAGTCTGGTCCCAACCTAAATGAGAAGGTTGATTATAATTACTATAGAGAGAAAATTTTGTGTTTGAGTGATGACACCAAATATTGTTTGGTCTGGTACCAAACTAAATGGGAAGGTTGATTATAATTACTAGCCAATTCTCATGTCTACTCATCTAAATGCTCATAATTTATGGAGATATGTTGATCAAGGTATTGTAAAAAATGCAAAAGAAGCAAATAAAAGAAAAGATCAACTAACATTGTCCCAAATTGTCTTAAATTCATCATCAAGTAGATAACTCTATGTTTGGTAAGATTTCTAATGTGAAAAAAACAAAAGAGGCTTGGGATATTTTAAAACTTGCATACAAAGGAGTATATAAGGATTATAAATCAAAATTGCAGTCCTTGAAGTGGGAGTATAAAAAATGTGTGATGAGAACCTCAAAATTAGTGGAGCAATATTTTCCGTATGTCATGGATCTTGTCAAAAGGATGAGAATGCATGGTGATGAGATTGCAAACACTCGAATGGTAGAAAAAATCTTGCAAGCTTTGCTAGTGAAGTATGCCCACATTGAAACAACAATATTGGAGCTTCGTGATCTTGAAGCAATAATAGTAGTTGAGTCACAAGGCAATTTAGAAATTCATGAAAGCAGAATCTTAGAGAAGGACGAAAAACCATTGGAAGAAACATTGAAGAGCCAAATAAATTTAGCAGGTGCTACAAAATCAAACCAAAAGGGAGAAGGAAGCAATAGAGGTTGTGGCTACAACAACATAGGATGATGTAATTTTAAAAGAAGAAATTTCAAAGGTAGACGAAGTTTCAGAAGAAGAGGATGTAAATTTGACACTTTTATAAACATAACCAGTAAAGGTAAAGGTCAATGTTGTGGTGAAAGTAGAGGGTGAAGAAATTGGAGACCAAATTTTTAGTGTTATAATTGTGGTAAGTATAGGTATAAGTCAACTGATTACAAATACGAAAAGCTAGAAGCATTTAAATTTCATGCAAATGCAAAAGAAAATGAAGGAAAATATACCAACACAGAAAATATTCAAACATAAGTTATTGAATTCTTATCTTAGATGTGCCTTGAGAAAATTAAGTAAAGAATGTTAATTAATGATGAAACTCAATGGCTATGTGTAGCATCGATCTCGTGGTCACTATAAAGGTTGTGTTATTTCACTAACAAAGTAATGAAAATACCATGACAAAACTCCTTAATTTTTAAGAATTATTATTATCTTAATTTTAGTTACAATTATATAAGGTTAGAAAACTTTACTATTCACGTTGATTGGTTCATGAATTTATACAAATCAAGTAAAGTCAAATTGAAAGGATTATAACATTTTTAGAAAGATTCTACAAAAATTAAAATGAAAAGAGGGCATTAAAACTGGAGTTATACCTTGTAGTTAAAATAGGGTGTCTTTAACTGTTTCCTCGAGGGACAATATGATGCGAGTTAGATACGTAAGAAGTATATGATTTTACTGGCAGTTTATAAGGTAAACTCGTATCTACTTATGCCCTTTAGCCAATTATATATATGAATGAAGTCGTTAATAAAAGAGATTGTGAGTCGTCTTTCAATTTCTACATCACCTACAAAGTTCTCAGAAGTTAGACATTCACCTATCTACTCATGATTTAACTCGTGAAAATACACTTCAAATTCCTAGAACTTTGAATGAAAACTGAAATGGTTCAATTACTTAGATGAAGTGTCGTTAGACTAATTATCACCTAATCTTCTCAATAGAGCTATTATGTTGACTTAATCCAGTTCTCCCTAGGCCTTAGGGTGATGATTTCATATAATGTTTCGTTGAGAACATGGTTTTCTCATTGAAGGGTATTCAGAATCTCAAATTAAAGGATACACAAATTTAGTTGATCTGATTCATTTTCTTAAAAAATCTTTTTGTATTATAATATTCTTTAAAATTAGCATATTTTATTAATTATTTACTTATTCTTATGTTTGTTGAAGTAAAAAAAAAGTATCTTGCTTGCTTACCAAATTGCATTCTTAGCAAACAAAACGAAGTTATATAGAAACAAAGATCGGAGAAGACTAAAAAACCAAAACCAACGGAAGATGATAGGTTCCAAAATTATTTTGTGTTAACAGATGTTTTAAAAATTAATTATAAAATAAAATATTTCAAATTTTATTTATAAATAAAAAATTGTCATCGAATTAAGGTGGCGTCAGTTGTAACTTAATTATTAAGACTAAGAAGCCAAAATTAAAGAAAGATGGTAGCTTTCAAAGCTATTTTCTTTTAATATATATTTTAAATTAATTATTAAAAAAACTTTGAAATTTTATTTATAAAAATGTTCTTATTTTTATTAATAATTTACTTTTATGTTAAAGTAGAAAAAGTAAGTTTCTGCCTTAATAAATTGCATGCCTAGCAACTGAAACAAATTTACAGATAAAACACTTTGTCTTACCAATATACTCAACATCGAGTTTACTCATTGACATTGTTATATTTTATATACATATTACTTACAATATCTAGATATTATTCACATTTGAAAATTTTAGATATTTTATAAATAATATCTAGATAAAGAAAAATAATTTGTAGTACAAAGTAAATGTTAGAATATGTGGTAGTTATAACTAATTGAAATGTGTGGTTATAATTAATTGGATATGCCTATAAATATCCATCTACGTTCTTGTTTCACGTATCAAGAACTAATTTTAAGTATTTAAAAGTAAAGTTTATGAGACTTCAAACTTAGAGATTCTAAGTTATATGTTAATATTTATAACTTATAATTAGAGAATGTTTGTATTATAACTCCTCTTTCACTCATAATTCTCTTATAAATCTTATTTCTTCTAATCTTAGTTAAGTTATGGTCTTGCTCTATTTACCTAATCATTCCAACAAGTGGTATCCACTTTGGTGGCTGAGAAAATTAATAATTTGACGACTTTATTGTCTTAACTTACAACATTGGGATATATATAATAGAGCCACATAAATGTGTCAAACTTCTACTTCAAAGTTGACCTGATTCATATAATCAATTCATCATTAACTTAACCAATAGTCTTCTTATAGACTACTTAGTCTTTGATGATGTTGTAACCATATTCTTAGAGGAAGAAATTTGATATAAGAATTGGAAAAAAGGCATTATATGCTACATAATAAATTAAAGCTTTAATAATGATATAAGGGGAATCAACATAATATAGTCCAAAGTCATAATAAATCAAAATAAAAATAATTTAAAATGATACAATTATGGTAAGAAAGGTCACTTTAAATATGAATATTCCAGTTCTCAAGGAAATTTTACAAGTACTTCAGACTATGATGATTATCATCTAAAGTTTGTTGATATTGGAATTATTAAAATGAAGATGTAAGATGGTACAATTTATACTATTCAAGAGGTATCCCACGTTGTGAGCTTGAAACAAAATTTGTTATCTCTTAGATGACTCGATGATTTGGGTGTAAAGTAAAAATTATCAACAAAAACTTGAAGATAATTTAAGACACACTTATACTTATAAAGGTAGAAAAAACAAGTGCAAACTTATACAAGTTAAAGAGAGATATATTATTATAAGTAGAAACATTACTCACTTCAGGCAATTTAAGTGAGAAATCTTCCATATTATGGCATCAAAAACTTAGACATATATATAAATAAAAATGAAGATCCTTACTCCTTGGGCTTACAGAGGTATTACTATCTTTTGTGAGCATTATGTTATAAGTAAGTGACATTATAAAATTTAACACATCAAATTCAAGAAAATAAGGTGATTCTTGAATTGTTTTGCTTTGAAATGCTGCAAGCTCTAGTTCCATCCCTAGGATAAGCAAAGTACTTCTCTCTTTCATTGATTATTCTAGAAGATGTTATTTGTATTCTATCAATAGGAAATTAGATACGTTCCCAATCTTTAAATTTTTCAAAGCATGTGTTAAACTTGATTATGAGACAAAGATCAAGTGCCTAATGATTGATAATAAAGGAGGATATATTGGCATTTGATGCATTTTATAAGTGAGAAGGCATTAAAATGTATTTCATTATTATATACACTCCTTAATAAGATGGGATGGTAAATCAGAATAATATAATTCTATTAGAAAGGACAAGAGTAAGTTAATATTTCCAATTATATAGTGAATCGAGTTTTATCGATAAAAATTAAGCTGAAAAGTTAATGGAGATGTAGACTGTGAAAATAGATTATTCCAACCTCCATGCATTTAGAAGCCTTGTGTATGTGATGTATAATACCAAAGAAGCCATAAAACTAGATCCAAAATCCATAAAATGCTTATTTTTAAGATTTATTAATAGAGAGAAAGGTTATCACTTACTAGATTATGGCCCTGTTTGGTTGTTGGCTGATCAACTGTTTTTTAGCTAATTGACCAAAAACAGCTGATTGACTCTATCAAGAAGCTATTTATTTTGTTTGGTTATTAGCTGGTTGGGTTGGCTGATTCAACCCAACCAGCTGAATTTCAATAAGCTCC
>JANZXR010000006.1:28999030-29021233 GCA_027575705.1 Erythroxylum echinodendron
ATTTCAATCTCAGCTTAAGTTTAGCCCGGAAGTATTTTGGCCAATACTTCTTTATTTCTGAACCAAATTGAGTGTTTGGGTGTCGTTAGATTGAAATTCCTTTATGTCCTACCATTAATTCTGATCGGAGGTAAGTGAAATGAGTTTGTTTTTAAGGTTTGACCTAGTGGGGAATTCCTCCATTGTGGGATGCGCGTCCAGATGTCACGTAGGACGTCGGGCTCGTAACTCGCTGGGGTGGGGATCCAACACAAGATATATTTATAATCGTTTGTTAATTATTGGTTAAAATAGATAGTTAGCCTTTAATCCTCATACTATGTATCTTATAAACCCACTTAAAGTCCCATTTAGATTAGAAATTAAACAAACAAAGTTATTTCTCTTTCAAACTCCCCCACACAATGCATTAAAGATTACTCATTGAAAGTTTCAAGGTCACTCATTTAAGAAGATGTGAATTTTTTTATTTAGATTATTAATTATCACTCTTTATAGTTTCTCTTATTCATTCCTGATGGAGAGTATATCGAGAAATGTGTTTTATATTGTTCATTGATGAATTTAGAAGTATATAGAGCTTATATATACATTCACAAAATGACTAAAAGGGAAAGAAAATATTCTAAGAATAATAGATTTTCAATATGAAAATATTTGCAAATATTATTATAAATTATGAAGATGCTAAAAATATTTAAAGTAAAAGAATTGGAGAGAAATAATGAACTGAAAATATGGAGAATTCTTATATGATTTTTATGTGTTATCAATCCCCTTTAAGCTCATAGGCGTAGCAATAATGAGCTTATCTCAAAGGCAATTAAAGGTAAAGGCTACTAACACTTTCATCATGACATTAGGAATTTGATCCATGATCAAAATGTGTTAAATGAAGAGCACCTATTTGGCAACCAAGATTCGAAGAAATGGGATGTCAATGTCAATATGTTTAGTTTGAATAAGAGATATTGGATCAGTGATAAGAAATGTAGCTCCTCCTTAGTTGTCATATCATAATGTTGGTTTAAGGTAAGGCAATCTAATTTATCCAAGAAGCAAGTTAATCCAAAAAAGTTCAGCAATTGTAAGTGCAATACTTCTCTATCCAACTTTAGTGCTAAAGCGAGCAACATTTGATTATTTCTTAGCACTTAAAGAGATAATATTTGTTCTTAAAAAAAGCAATAATTATAACTAAGGCGACGATCATCTAGACAACTAAGCCAGTTGGCATCATAGTAGACATTAAGGATTAGGATGTTGCATTTAGTTAGTTGGATGCCACATGAAATGGTTGATTGCAAATATTGGAGAATCTATTTGACTAGTATAGTGAATGTTAGTAAGGAAATGAAGGAATTGGAAACTTTATTTAAATCTATTTGGCAACATAGCAAGTTTTGTAACAATCAAGAGAATAATCGAATTTATGTTTAGTTTGGAAAATCCATTTATATCCACCAATGTTGGAAATGGGTAGTGGAGGGATGAGGCTCTAAGTTTGATTGCTACAAGAAGTGATGAACTCATCAAACATAACTTAGTACCAATTTAAATATTTAATTGCTTATCTGAAGGATGTGGGTTCAAGGTCATGAAAGCATTAAGTGATGGCGTTGTAAATAATATAGTTAGAAAAGGAATGGGAAATATAGGAACAATCAAAGTTTGAGTAGTCATAGGATGCCATAGTGGTAAGGGTGGTGAGTGGGGTGTAGGTAAAGGTGATGTTTTCAAGGACAGTTGGGGAGTTATAATAGGGAGGTTGAAAGTTATAGGTAGGGTGATTTAAGGGGGTTTAGATTGTATGGGTATTAGAGATTTGGGTTTTATCATAAAAGAAAGTGGTTTCAGTGAAGCAAATACGGTAAGAGATGTATAGTTTTTGAGTTTAAGGATCAAGGCCATAAGAAAGTATCCTAAGGAAGCACAAGGTGTGGATTACAGTGTAAGTTTGTTAGAGCAAGTAACTCCAAGAAAATGAAAACATATGTAATCAAAACACGAAGACAAGAGATGATGGGTTTATAGGGTGATTTATGGTAAAGTATATAAGTGATAAAGATTAATTACTTACACTACAATAGAGAAAGCATCAAACCAAAAGGATATTTATTTTTTGTTATTTTGATTTCTTTATGTTTTTATTTTGGTCTTGAATTTCTTTATTCTTATTTTATTCTAATATTATTTTATATAGTTATTTGTTTATATTTTTGGCTTTTATTTTTTTAGTAGATATATCATAAATAATCATTCTACTAATTAGGGGTAAAGTTAAGTACTTATAGACTTTTACAAATTGTGCGTCTAAACAAAATTTTTACGTAGATGTTATTATTGTAAATGGAAAAATGCTAATTTGACTAGAAAAAGTCAAATAAGATGATATATTAGTGAGGCTAACAAATGTTAATAACATCTTTAATATTAACATAGAAATGTATGAATTATTGAAAGTGGTTTTATGATTATTAGTTTTTTGAAAGTGAGGATTGTTGAAATAATTTATCGTTTTAAGAAAATGCCTTGAACTTCTTTTCTTTCATCCAACTGACCAAATTATAATTAAGAGGATAATAGAAGTAAAAAAAAAAAAAAAAACTCGATTAACCGTACAGCTTTCCATCTCTGGGGAATTGGATCCTTTCGAGAGAAAGAGAAGGAACCCTGATAACATGACTAATGCTGTGGTCCTAATTAGTACTGGAGAATGATCTCAAGTCACATTGCATGTTGCAATCATATATGTCACACATTTATTAATTGCAACCCTAAGATAGCGAGAGGCACGTGAGATTCAACAACATAACACATACTAATATTCCCATTTTACATCAAAATTTTTAAAATCAATAGAATTAACAGATCAGCTATTCTCCCTTGGATTTTATTTTAATAATTATCTCTCCCTCAATTTCAGAATCGCTTAATAAATTTATCACAAGGCCAACCTCAGGGGGTTTACATATCAACCATTTCTTATTTCGTATAAAGCATATCAAAAGCGGGAAAACGAGAACGTCCCTACCAGCAATTTCTAACCAAAGTACTCTGTTAATTTGACATTATTGAATTGTCACATGGGGATGTGATGAACAGTATGCAAAATTTCTCCCGCATGCTCAAACCTGTCTATATAGAGTTTTGCTGGGAATTGGGCGCCTCGTTGCTTGGGGTTAAGCAATAGCACAAGGAAGAGACATTTCGTATGTACATTATTGCAACTGGGTCCAATTAAACCCCCCTCACATCGTGAACATTTAGCTCATCTCCAAGGAAGAGACATTTCGTACGCACATCATTACAAAGGGGTCTAGTAGACGACGACGTTGATGGGCATAGAAGGACCAAGTTGTTAAATGCACGGTTAAAGTTTGTCCTTGGGGTTGGTCGTTGGTCACGTATACTAAATTCTAAATAGTGCTAATGGGATTGTAGCACGCAAATAAGCCAGTGCAAGTACTAGAGGAGGGTCCTTTTACAGCGACAGAGCCAACCCCGATCCTTTCCTTCAATAATTGACATTGGAGGGAAGGAACCCCACCACACGTGTTCTACTGTTTCTCCACCATAACTATCGTTTAAATTAAAAAATTATTTGGTCAGTTGGTAAATAATAATTTTAAAATAAAATCTTTCATTTAATAATAATAATTACTAAAAAACCAGCAATTGACAACTATATAATTGGTCTCTATTTAAATGTATCTTAAAGATGAATCAGTTGAGATAAATTATAGAATCTTGAAGTATTTGAAGTTAAAGTTGAATATTTTTAAACGATTTTTAGATATTAGGGATTTTAAGTGTTAAGAGTTTTGAGTATTTAAAAGAATATTCGAGTCAAATATATCAATTAGTTTTGACTTATTAACATATAGACTATTACATTATAGGATTTCATAAATTCTTATTTCCTTTTACTTGGCTTTATAACTAAAGTTATCACTTATTTTTTGTTATGATTTTTTTGGAAAATAAAATGTCATTTACTAAAGCAAAGCAAACTATGTACAAAATTACAATGGGACATCAGTTATCCCTAGGATGTTAACAAGTAACAAATTACAAAATCACCAAAACATTTGTCGCAACACTAGGAAAAGATTGATCAGAAGTGAATAGGCTATCAGGATGACTATTTCATAAATTCCTTGTATTCCTCATTAATGGACTCACCTTTACATCCACTCAATGAGCCACCAATATCTCCCTTATTTAATATGGAGTTTTGTGTTGTACTATTATAGGCATTATAAAGTCTCAAGTTGTCTTCCCTCCATATGGATTATATGTACCTGGTGAAAGCTATTTTGAAAAGAATTCCATCCTATTTTAGTGTTCCTAGTAGGCTCTTGACACATTCAAGTATTCTTAGCCAGTCCCTTGGTGCACAAAAACTTGCAACATATGTTGAATTCTAGATCGTATTGTGAGGGAGTAGTTGCACTGGAAAAAAAGAAGATGATGATTTTTGGTTTTAGTGTTTACAGAGCAGACATAGTGGATCAATGTCCCCAAAATACTTATCTAGTTCTAGGTTTGCTTAACCACTAACTCGCTGATGAAAGAGGCCTTAGGGCTAAATGTATTATTCTAAACTAGATCAAACCAAGAAACCTTAGGTGAATAAGGTTTGAAATCCAAAAACATGAAGTATTAATGAACTTATAAGAGTTGTTCCCTCCTAGATTATCATATCCTCTTCTTGTTGATTAGGATTATGCTAATGAACAATGTTGTCTAGAATGAAGTCAACTCTAAAATTGCTCAGTTAGTTATCATATGGAATGATTGATCTTAATCTAGCCTTAATGGAGATCTTGGAAATAAGATGGTTTAGCTTATATCTCTTATAAAGATGACTTAAATTAGTCGAATTATCAAACCAGATCTAGGTGCTTTTCCCATTTCCCACCTAAGTTTTGATAAAAGGATAAATTTGATCCCTTAATCTCAAGATCGATATGATACTCCATAATAGCTCCTCACTTGTTTTTATCTTCCAGAACTTAGTATAGAATAGGTAGTATTCATTGATCCATTTAGACCATAAGAATTCTTTGTCCACTAAAATCTTCTATATTTTTTTAGATAGAAGTACATTTTGCATAACTTGAATTGAAACTAATCCCAATCCTCCTTCCCATTTAGGCAAACATAAGTCATCCCATTTAACTTGTACTCCCTTCGATAGATCAAATTTCCCTGACCATAAGAAGTTTTTTAATGCATTTTTCAATCTCCCTAGTCAACTTGTTAGGCATGAATAAATGTGTAAACCAGTGGACACTTTTTTCTTAAAAATGAGGAAATGAGCCAGAGTCTATTTATTATGGACAAGAATATGTTCTGCCAATTATTGATTTTGTTCTTGAATTTTTCCAAAAATAGTATACAATCTGCATTTTGTTTTGAATTATTAAATTATTGCGTTAGAGAGGCTTGATTGAATTATTGAATTCATGAAATTATTAGAATGATGTAAGTAGTGATTAAATTGGATTCAGATAAGAGAATTTGATAAAGAGATTTGTTAGTCAATTGTATTGTTAAAATTAAATATTTTTATATTTTCAATATAAATTTTCATAAAATATCTAATTGGGATGATTATAGATATTATAGAAAATTTATAGATAAATTTTCTATAATATCTATAATCATCCCAATTAGATATTTTATGAATAGATATATAAGAGAACACCAAAAACTAATATTGAACCCAAACATAGGTTTTTGGCATAAGAAACATATTAATTCGTTTTATTATCAATATTGAGTATTATTTGATATTTTGATTATAACTTTTGATAAGAATATCAAATTATGATAATTGGAGAGATAATGAATATTTAAGAGAATTATTTATAATTCGTAAACAGACACCTGAAACTAATAAAGTCTAAGTAAACTCTAACTAAACTCTTGGTTGATCCCCAATTGATAGAGGGTGTAACTTCTTAGGTAAAAGCATTCAGTTAGATGAACATTGAGTCCATTTAAATGAATTTTTCAACAGTATAAAACACTTCTTTTGACTTACTGAAAAGAAATAACAAAGAGAATTGGTAGGAGAGGCAATAAAAGGCATTAAAGCTATTAAAAGAGGGGTGATTTAAGTGAGATTTGACATCAAGGTTGGAGATTTAAGTAGCATTAAGCCATTTTAACATCAAGAAAGAAATTTAAGGCATGTTTCATACGAGTAGTTGGTAATATGCAAAACAAGACTTTTAGGATGTGCTTTTAATGTTTATATATTGTTAATTAATGAACTTTGTGATTTATGGTTGTTAGCATATTTTAGTTTATCAAATTTTAGTTTAGAATTATGGAAGCACTTTGTTGAGGTTACGGTGGGTTTATAATTTCCTTTAATTTATAGTTTTAGTGGTCTAATCATTTTTGTATGAGTGTATTGTTTTTTTTATTGTTGATATGTAATTATTTTATGGTGGTATTATGTGTAATTGCATTTTGTTTTGTAGATTTTGTGTGTGAATGTCATGTATAATCTTTCTAGTGTATTTTACTATATGATATAAAGCCTATAAGGAGTGTATGTCTATTTGTGGTGATTCATGGAGTGTAAATATTTGGGGATAGATGAAGACAAAAACCAACTTATTGGTTAGGAAAAATAGTCAAATCTAGATTAAGAAAAAAAAGCTAATCTATTGATTAGATTAAATTTATAGAGATAAATTAGACACAAACCAATATATTGGCTAAGATGAATTTTTGGTGCCTATCATGAATGGATACAAGATATTGTATGTATGTTTATCTATAATTTTTCCTTCATTAAACGGGTTAGTTGTTAATTGTATTGTACATGTGCATTGCTTTTTATAATTATTGACATATTTTTGGATTTTAAATTTTCACGTAGGCACTATTATTGAGATGATCAATTAATAGGTATTGGGCTGATCAATTAAGTAGCTACATTTATGAATTTTTTATTGATGTATGCTTTCTTGTTCTAGTTATGATTGCAAGTAAGGAACTCAAGAAGGAACATGGAGACCAAGGGAGTTATAAACACATTCTTTATAAAGTTAGTTCCTAAAATGCCATTAAATAGAGAGATATTTAAATTAATCTTTATTGAGATTGTTTAGTATTATTTCAATCATTTATGTGTTGAAATTCTAGATAATTGATTTTTATGTTAGGATGCAATTTATTAATTGGATGACAATTTATTATGGACTTAATAACATTGATATGGGTTAGGGACATGGCTTATACACCTAAAAATTTAACTAGTGTGCCCTTAATATATAATATACTATACTTTATTAAAAATTATCATTTAATTATTTATCACAATACAATTCAAATCCTTTTAAGAAAAAGATAATTATCATTTTTTGGTTGGTCTTAATAATTAGTGATTATATTGCTACTTTCTTATAGAATTTAATTAGCACTTTTTTGTTATCCGTAAAAAATTAAAAATTGTGATAGCATAAGTTGAAAAACCTTGTATGTTTATTGATGTATAGAAGCTCGATTAAATGGGCCATAATAGCCCTTAATGGCTTAATGTTACCCTCAAGTCCCACTGTTAGGTTATCCAAGACCTGATGTTAGGCCTGAGAGTAATTTCAAGGATCCATATGCTCCCATTTATGGCAACCTTTAGGAAGCCGTAATTTCAAGAAATAAATATGAGTTGTGATTGAACTATTATGAAAAAGAGGTGTTCCTATTAGGGGGAATTAACATATAGATTCACATTCTAAAGATATAGTTATAAAGTCACTTAAGGACAATGTTGCTCATACCATATTTAGCTATACTATAAGAGGGCATCAAAAAGTTGAATACAATAAATCCTATACTTCAACCATTGTACATGAATTGTTGCCTTCAAAATTTAAAATCCCAACTCCAAAAACTTATAATGGACTAATATATTCTACCAGTTACATAATGTGTTACTTGAAAATCACAAACCTATAAGGGCATTAGATGTGTTAAACCATAAAATCTTTTCAATAACATTGATAGGTGTCACTATAAATTAACACCAGGCTTTATCATACATGTATATTTTATGTTTATAAAGCTTAGAGAGCATTTTGAGTCAAATTTTATGAGAAATAAGTGCAGGACTAAGGATTTAACAAAAAATTTTAATATTGTTCATATGTGAAGGGAAATGTTTTTTTAACGTAGAAGTCATACATTTACCATACCTAAACCCTACTATAGCAATGGTCAGTTATAAGAAAAGTATTAAAAGCTAAACACTTATAATGGTCTTTATAACCATAATTGCTGAAAGAAAGTAGCTTTGTAGAAATACAAAAAGGTGCATAAAAGTTCATCAATATGGAAGAAGAAAAAAAATCTCTAGATAAACCTGCATTAGAAACCTAGTCAGGGAGGGTTAATAAGAAGAAGGATAAGGAAATTTCAATGCAAAAGACTAATGATAAATGAATAGATGATATAAAAAAGTGTGGGCATTATAAAGATAACATGCATATAGATTTTCCTCCACCAAAATGCCTCTAAATTATGTTCAAGAGAAAGACCTATCAATAAATCTTTTAGAATGAATTTAGAGAGCATTATGTTTGTATTTTGATGTTTTCTATGGGATTTATATTTAACATGACTTATATTTTATTTCAGATCTTATTTTAGTCCCTCAATGAAGAACGAATGAATTTAGGAGATTTAAGTCAAGATACAAAAAATTTTTATACACTCTTGGCAAAGAAATCATGACACAATACTAATATAGTACTATGTTGCTAAGCTTTCTATGTGAACAATATGGAACTGATATGGACTTATGTTCAAACTGATGTTGGTGATGTTTTGTTATATACAAAAATTCACTAGTGTTTTAATTAATATAAGAGTCTAACATGGTCTTATGTTTCGGTCGTATTAGATAAAAATTCTAGGGTTTCACATTGTAAGAGAGAGGTGATAGAAAATAGAATAGGAAAGCTTTCAGGGGGGTTACTTTTAGAGCTAAAAAATCAATCAAGAGTTGATTAGAGCACTTGGGATTAAGAATAAAACCATATTGGAGAGGTAAATAAGAAAGTTATTAAGATTCATTAAGAACTATTTGTGATTTAATTTAAATTCATTTGATTTTTTACATCAAGATCAAGGGATTATTTGTATAAATAGATAACAATATGAACAATGAAAGTTGCATTAAATCATATAGATTAGACCACATAAATCTTCAAAGTTAGGGTTAAACCTATCATAGGGATTCTTAAAGTGAAGTAATGCATTATTAGAGGTTCTAATTTAAAAGAGATTTTAGTCAATTAACTTAAGAATATGAGCTATATTACTCAAAAGAGAACATTATGTTAAATTTAAAATTCCTACTAGTATAAGGAACTAAGATTAATCATTGAGTTAAGATAAATTCAAGGCATATTAAAGTTTTTTTAGGAACCTTTACTTAGATCGATCTTACTTGTTGATTACTTTGATCTTATTCATTGTTTTAATTCAGTGATTTAAATTATTTTTCTTTTTTCTTTAAATTAATCATCGATTTCATTAAATTAGATAATAGGGAGACAACTAGTACTAGTAGTTCTACTCTTCATGGAATCGACACTCAACTTACTGAAAATATACTATAGAAAACGATAAGTGCACTTACCTAGGTAATTCCTTTGATATTGTTTTATGTTTCATTTTGCATATATTATTGATCATGTTTTTAGTGTTGCTGATGGGGACTATAATATTAGGAAAGTCCTATTTTTATCAATCTAATTATTTTCTCTTTTCTTTTCTTTTTTATTTTTATTAATCTAAAAAATTTTCTTTCTTTTTTTATCTCTTTACATTCAGAGCTATCCTTTTTGATATTATGTTTGTGGGTAAATTTTTGGATTTGGAATAACTAAAAATTATAATCAAAGGATTGGGAGCATAGTATTCTATTAGGAATTTAGATATCACATCACTTATACCGAGATTGGATACTTGGAGCAAGAGGCCCAGTAATATGTAATTAGAAGTTTAACTAGTATTAGTGATGCATTACGATATTTGTGGTGGTGACTACTTCAATCATGAATATCAGGCATTTTATAATATATGGCAACCAAATGAGTAACCAATTTTATGGGGAACTAGTCTCACAATATCCCCCTATAATGATACCTATAATTCAGCATGGAGATACTATCTTGACTTTACTTAATTAAGCTCTATCTAGATTTTAACAATAACAAAAATGGAAAAGACAAGTCTTAAAGAGTTCATAATGAAAGTCATTACTAAAACTTGAGGCTCACTTCTAGAAGACTAAAGCTTTCATCCAAAACTTGGAGATTCTGTTTAGATAACTCATTAAGTTTATCTCTAAGGGCAACAAAGTGCTTTACTTTAAAACACCAAACCAAAACCAAAGGAGCATATGGATGCGATAACTTTAAGGAGTGGAAAGGGGCTAGACATTAAAGAGGAGCACAAAGGGAAAAAGGAAACAAAAGAGGAGGAGCTAAAGAAGAAAGTTATAGAGGAACTTTCAACATTCATCTTAAGTAAGGGCAGTCCTACATCCTATAAAAAAACTATTACAACTAATCAAAGATCCAGCTAGTTTTATTGTTCCTTAAAATTTTGAGATTTTGTTAATTAAAAGGACATTAATGGAACTAGTAGATATTATTAATTTGAAGTCATATGTCTTTACTCTACTATAATATATGACATATCTAAAGGTTGATAAGCCCTTATTTAGGAACACAAGTAGAAGTAAGATGTTAATTATAGATCTAGGATGAATAAAAAGCTTAAGGAGAAGCCTAGCTAAAAGACTTATAAAGAAGCACTAGTTGGGAGTCAACCTAATAATTTAGTTTATTCATTTTAATTTGTTTTGTTTAGTAATAGTTTCAGAATAAAGGTTTGAGTTTTAGTAGTTTTAAACCTATAGATTGAAATACATCTTAATCAAATTTGAATATATTCTTATGATTAATTGTTTTAGGATTAGTGCAATGTAATTTTTTTGGATAAAATGCAATATAATACTGTGTTAATCATATGTTAGAGCCCACCTAACTTCTTGAGAAGCTGAAAGTAACATAAACAAATATGGGAGAGAACACAGCTTTACATACAACTTATATTAGTAAATACCATCCTATGTTAGACTCGTGTTCTTGTTTCCTAAAGAAGCAAGGAGCACTACCACAAAACATAAAGTTAACACATTATTATTTAGTCCCACATTACCCATCCAATTATACGTATAAGAATAAGCAAAAAACATGTTGCCATGTTATATTAGGTAAAAAAAATTTTTTACATAGATAACACTAAGAAAATAAGGCTACATGTTATACATATGTTCATGTTAACTATAAAACTAAAGACAATCCTTTACAAACATAAATGTAACACAGTGTTGTTTAGCCACCATGTTTCTTAACTTGTTAACACGTAATGTTTGGTTCCATCTAGCAAAAAAGTTAATTACAAAAGTTTTATTAACACAACCCTAACACAAGCTCATTTTATGATAAATGTCCATTTCATATTGTCTCCATTTCTTTAATTTTTAGTTAATAAACTAATATGGAACCATATTCTCTCTATCTACTTAGTGTTCTAATAATACTAACCATTGTCCATCTTATGTTTACACAGTTAACCAACACGTCCCTATGTAGTTCTTTGTAAGCCTTTTGTTACCTTAACACAAGCTTTTCACATCTACACGGCACCTAATATGCTATTGTATAAGGTTTGTGCTTTATTGTAATTTAATTTTGTTAATAATATTCGTGACAAACATCTTTTTCCCTTTCTTGATTTTTCTCTCAATCGAATCACTTACTTTTAGTTTCTTACCTAAATTTGACTTACCTAATGCAATTTCTTCCTAGTTTCACTTACCAACCTCTAGAGTTTTAAGTTGCATGCATTATTCTTCAAGAAATAATACTTGTTACAAACTTAAGGTTTTAGTGGAATTTTAGGATTTTCTTCTAAAATTTTCATCATCAATTCCTTGCATTCACGGTATGCTTCTCCTTTTAACATTTACTTTCCATATAAGGTTTCATTTTTAATTTATTGGAGGGGATTTTGTGTGAATTGAAATTTATAATTTTTGTAATTATACTGTGAAGAAACTGTTTGTGACATTTTGTATAATTTAATGTATGAATTCGAATTTTTAAGGGTTGATTGATTGCTTTCTGGATAAAATTTGTTAATTGTGGATCCTTTTAATATTTCATATTGGTAAATCTAGTTTGGTTATATTAATTTTCCATTTATTTTTAATTCTAGTTAGTTTTGTTTGATTGATAAATGATTTATTTTAGGGTTTAAGGACAAATTAATGTCAGATGTTGATTGAATTGGCTTATACGCTTAAAAAAATTGACATTATGGATTATGACTTATGGTTTTGTTTATATTTTGATAGAGACAGAGTTTCAAAGTTGAGGTTAATGTATTATATATGTTAATGAATTTTTGGAGGTTTATATAAATAACAACTAATTTAATATAGGGGTATATTAACATTTTACGAGTTACTCAATCTTTATTTGACACAGTATTATTATTAGATTCACTATTTAATAAGACGAGGCAATCAACAGTCATTGTATAACATACGCGATCGAAGGAACAACTCTAATACAAGAAGCAAAGAATTGTAGCTTCTACATAATGAGTGGTCACTCCTATGATCCCTAGCCCTAGCACCAACCTACTTATATATCTTAGTTGTAGATATCCCAACTTATTTTGCCACGTATGAAGCAATCATCTCATCCATTCCTCCAGTTGAAAATTAAACTTTAGCTAGGCACTATCAAACTCTTCATATGAAAAAATTAAAAGTATCATGGTACATAAACTAAGGATTCTTAGGAGAGCTGAACATGGAGACAAAGGTATAATGGAAGGTAGATTTTAACGGTCAGGTGAAGTTGTTCAACTTTCGAGAACTAGTGTATCAATAGTTAGGGCTGGATCTTATATACATATTTTAAGCAGATGATAAGAAAATGACTTAGGATGATTACTTAGTAATCTAATTTCAGTTAGGGGACATCCATCACCAATTTAGCTACAATTAGTTTGACGTTTATACGGGATTCTACACTGAGAATAAAGTGCGTAAAAATGCCTCCCAAGTAACTTTAATTAATTAAGAATCAATAGATATCTACTACAATTTATTGACATAAGATATTCATAATGCATCCCTACTTACCTAGTAGGTTTAAGGCTTTTGGCTTTCATTATCCCTCTATGAGGTAAGTGCATAACTTAATCATATATGCATTATGTGCTCGAAGTGATAACATTGGTGTGGCTACCCTTTAAGACTTATTATTCTTATATTTTATGAGACATTGAGTGTGATGCCATTTGAGCCTTGCCTTTATTTAGATAATTAAGAGTTACTTGTATCAATCAAACTTTGGTGCAATTAATTGCCCAAGTAGTTACAAGTTAATCACCCAATTAGTAAGGATATTAGGAGTTTATGGTAATGAAAGAGAGTTAGTGATAAGTAGCGCTCCCATCCTAATCATTATGGAAGTTATAAGGGTGATGAGGATGGTTTAGATTCAGGTCAATACACAAGGCTAACACTTGCATTGTTCAGAGCTCCACTTAAGATAATGGAAGACATACCCATACAAAGAGAGCATCCATATCACCCCAGGCTCCAAGTATGTTACCATCCACTGTAATGTGTACTAAGTAGTATATGTATTGGATTAGAGATATGATAGTGAATTTTCATATTATATGGGTGCTAAGATACTATCATCATTTGTCCATTCACTATAATTTGTAACTATAAAACTTAGGTCAAAGATCAAGGCTCAAGGAGAGTTTGTGCCAATAGTGACAAAGTCTAGGAGACCAAGGGTCATGGAGATACTAAAGCTCCAAGAGAGAAACAACTGAAAGTTAAGGAGATTAAGCCATATATAGAGATTGAGCCAACAATTATAGAGTCATTGTTTATTGATTTGGTATATATGATATTGGTTGATGACATCTCGACTCTTGAGAAATAGTCCTATATGCCTCCATCAGATCTATCATCCTATGACTAATATCTTTATTGTTATTCCTGTATTTCTTTATTTTTTTTAATCACTATGATACCATAACTATGCAAGAAAACAGTTTATTATTAAAATGGGAATTCAACAAGGCTTATAATGTTTCACTATTTTATATCAAGGAAGTACCGATTCTTCTATTTTATTTCCTCCCTCATTTATTTATTTTCATTGTTCTTATATGACATACATATTAAGAATTGTATAACTTAAGTGTAGGGTAGGGGTAATTTTGGCAAATGACTTAAAATATGATACTAACATAGTATCATTTCTTTTTACTCTTTTTCATAGAACATTATATTCCTAGGATAGTTTTTTGTATAATCAATATGGAACTAATATGGACCCACATTTAGACTCATATTGGCATTTTTTGTTTATGTAAAAGAAGTTGAGAGGGGTTTTGAGTAACATAGGAGCCCAACATAATCATGTGTTTTGATTGTGTTAGAAAAAAATTCTACGATTTTACAATTCAAAAGAGAGATGGCAAAATATAAAAGGAGAAAGCTTTTAGAGGATCAATTTTGGAATTGAAAATTTAGTTAGAAGATAATTTAAGCTGTTGAGAGTAAGAAAAAATAATCTTAGAGAATAAAGCAAGAAGATTCAGCCAAATTCATCAAGAACATTCAAGATTTAAGCCATAAGAGCTCAAACTTGATTCATATGTTCTTTGTTATTCTTTATGGAATGCTTTGTTTCATTATAAACTAGTTGGGATATAGATCTAGGTAGGATAGACCCGAGGACTTAATTTTTCAATTAATTCTTGATTAATAGAAGATTTTAGTTTTCTTGAGAATTGTTCATAATTATACTATGTTGAGTTAAACTTATTAGCATTTTAATCCAATTTCAAATTTCTATACTAGGATCAAGAGATTATTTGTATGAATTGATAATATTAATAAGAGTTGCATGAAATCTTATATGTGGGCCTCACAAATCCACTAGGATAGGATTAAACCTATTATAGGGATTTACAAAGCAAAGTAATATTTTTAAGAGTTTTAATTATAAAGAGATTTTGGTCAATAAACTTAAGGATTAGGTGCTATATTACTCAATAGAGAGTGTATTTGTAAAGTTGGAACTCCTATAAGTCCAAAGAACTAAGATAATTACCAAATCAAGATAAATTAAAGGTATAGTAAAGGTTCTAGGGTTATCCTTATCTGGATCTTACTTACTTATTAATTGAATAATTTTATTCATTACTCTAATTTGGTTATATAAATTAGTTTTAATTTCTTTAAATTAATCACTTTTTCATTAGATTATATAGTCATAAGGAGATAGTTATTCCTAGAAATTTTAATCCTCGTGGGATTAGCACTCAACTTATTAAGCTATGCTCTAGGAAATGATAGGTGTACTTACGTAGGTGATCTCTTTGGTATTGTTTTATGTTTACATATATCACACATCACCTATTAGAGCCTTTGAAGCCGAAACACACATAGGTATGGTCAGTTCCATAAGGACTACGACCATAACTCAAAGGAATGTGGATACTTGAAGAAGTGTGTTAGCATTTTGGTTCAAAAGTGTTAACTGAGATAAGTCCTATCATGTAGCTTTGTCTAAAACATGAGATGTTAAATCAATAAGCTAGATCACTCTTATCCCATAATTATCATGGACCCCCTGTTAAAATCCCTTTTAAGTAAAATCATTAATATGATAGTAGGGGAGCCTGAAATTAAACAAGACTCAAAACAAAAAAAATCTTGAAGAGCCATCCCAACACAATGAATGTAGTAGTCCAGTTAACTCCTAAGAACAGAAGAAGATATGATATTTCATTTAATATTGACCAATTAGACTTCTAACACCCAAATAATAACGCCATAGTCACTAGTGCTTTAACATCAAATTTTAATGTGAAGATGATTCTTATAGACAATGGTATTTAATAGATATACTCTTCTATAACACCGTCATCATTTTGTGTTTATCTATCTCAATTAGGACTTGTGTGAACCCCTTTAATAGGTCTTTGGAAAGGAAAAATTCTTTTAGAAGGAAAGGCATCAACCCTACTAAAAGTATAAACACAATTAAGATAAGCAATAGTGATAAGTCTAAAGAGAGATTAAAGTTGAAATACCTACTTACTGAATACGAAGACATCTTCACTTTAAAACCATTTTACATTCCTAAAATAAACTCCTCCATCATTACACATGGCATAAATGTTGAAAGTAAATGCAAGTTTTTGAAGCAAAAGAAATGAACATTCTTCCTTAAGAGATAATAGTTCATCGACAAACAAGTACGAAAATTATTATAGGCTAACTTTCTTTAAGAGGTCCATTACCCCGAGTGGCTACCTGATGTGGTTCTAGTCAAGAAGAAGCAAGGGAAGTCAAAGATTTTTTAGGAATTTACATGAATAAATTTTACCCTAATGATAACCACTTCCTTTCAAAAGTCAATCAATTAAATGCCACGCATGCCATATTAGCTTAATTTCATTAACTCCTATTTTAGATATAATTAGATTTGCAAACATGAGGATCACCAAGAAAGCACTTCTTTTATTACACATAGGGGATCCTACTACCACAGGGTGATGGCTATTGGTTTAAAGAATGTTTGTGCTATTTATCATGACTTAATCAGTAAAATATTAGATCCCTAGTTGAGGAGAGGCATAAGAGCATATGAGAGGATATGGTTATGAAGACTAGGGAAGGGGATGATCATTTAACAGACTTGAGAGAGTGCTTTGGCACATTAAAAGCTACAAATTGAATTTAAATCCTTAAAAATATATGTTTGGAGTCCCAAAGGAGAATTTCTTTGGCTTTATGATGAGTCTTCGAAAGGGTTGTAAGCCTTTCATGATTATTATCTATATTTGCTAACAAGTATTTGCTGCTTCTCAAAACTTTTAGATGAATAAAGGAATTTCAGTAGAACAACTAATACGAGAAGAACTTTGTGCAACTAAAATATACATGTAAAATCCCCTTTTGTTGTCCACCTCTATGTATCCAAGAAGTTAAACCTGTATATCATTATATCATCAAAGGTAGTGAGTTTAGTTTTAGTGATAAAGGAGGAAGTAGCTTTATTTACAAGCACATAAGGTCAATATCATAACAGATTTGTTGTTAAAATATATGTTACATAAGCTTAACTCCTCAGGATGATTAGTTAAATAAACAGTAAGTTGAGCGAATTCGATTTGAAGTTAATCCTTAAATATGAGCTAAAGGCATAAATGATTATGAACTTTCTTGTTAAATGAAGCATTGTAACTAAATGATAGGTATAAGAGGTAAGGATGCAAATGTGAATCATACACGTGGATGGATCTTTGGAAGAAGAAGAAGAAGAAAGGACTAGTGTATGTTTATTTTTTCAAGGTTTGTAGGGCTTGACATTAAATATGCTTAAATGCATTAGTTTAAGACAAATAATGATCCATATTATAAAGCCATGCTACATGGAATAAAGTTGGTGGTTCACCCCAGGCTGAAGCCCTCATAATTCAATTTAATTTTGAAGCATTATGAAGATACCATAATGCTTTATGAAGTAGAAAAAGGGTTTATAAAGATACCAATCCAAATTCATTCAAATAAGCCCTCATGAGGTAAACAAAGAAGCATTATGAAGACAGCAATCCAAATTCATTCAAATAACAAGAATAATAACAGTAGACAAAAGGCTTATCTATAGGGCATAGAACATGAAGGTGACATGAAAGTTCATGTAGAGTACATTAGGAGGCATTTTTTTTTCCAAAAGGTTTTAATGTGGGGCTACTACTCACCCACCTTGAGAAAAGATGCAAAAAATTACGTGAAGACTTATGAAAAGTGCCAAAGACATTTAAATCTTCATCACAAACTTGTACAAAATCTCATTTCAATATCCTATCTAATTCCCTTTTTATAATGGGGAATTAACATCTTCAGGCATTCCCTTATATAGTAAGGAAAGGAAGGTCAAGCTCATCAACATTACAATAAACTATTTCAGTAAGTGAGATGAGGTAAAGCCATATACAACCATCATAAATGGGACTGTGGAGCGATTTTAAAAAGCTAATATCATTAGTTAGTGTGAGATTCCTTTTATCCTAATTAAGGGTAACAAAACACAATTTAATAATAAGAAATGTAAAAATTATATGAATGAATGCAAATCATGTTGTGTTTTAGCTTGGTGGCCCATCTTTATGCCAATGACCTAGTAAAAGTCACCAATATAACCATCTTGTAAGGACTAAAGATGAAGTTTGCATAAGTAAAGTGCACAAAGGTATAGGACATATACTCAATCTTATGGATATGTTGAAACAAACCTGTATTTGCAATTGAAGAATCTCCTTTCAACCTGAATTTTATAGTAGAAGTCCTCATTCTTATAGACGTAGAGATCCTTAACTTAAGAGTGAGCACATTTTCAATAGGCATAAATAATTAGAAATTGAATAAATCTTGATTTGACCTATGAATGAAGGTTTATAATGCCAATGAAAAATACAACCTATCAATAAAGAATAAGGTTAACAACCATGAAAACATGAAAGAGAAAGACCTAAAAAGTGGACTTAGTGCTTGCAAGATGATGTTTTTGAAAGATATGCAATGACATTAAGGACCCTAATTGTACTATATCATTCCATATTATAAAGTTTTTCTCAGCTAGGATTTGTAAATCAGCATATATAGGTGGAAAAGAAACCCTCAATCTTGGGATGATAGTAACCTTTAACTCTATTATCAATAAAGTTTTGAGCCTTTTTTAAATTATTTATATAGATTATTAAGAAAATCCAACTAAGAGTTTGCATACAACACATCCTTAGGTCTGCCTCAAGTTCTATAGGAAAAATGATAGATAACACTTCAAAAGGTTAGGTCCTTATGGCCCTTGATGGTTCAATTTCAGCCTCGAGTCCTGTCACTAAGTCAACTAATGATGGATTTTTAAATTCTACTATTCTAATACAAGACTAAGGTAAGTGGACCCATCATTTTACACTAGTAAAGTGGTAGAAAGGGCCAATCCTATTAGAAATGGAATAACTATTGATTCTAATCTCGTTATTATTATTATTTAATCAATTAAATTTTAAGTTTTGATTGATTTAATCAAAGAAAACTAAGTAATAGCTACCTTATATTACCTCTAGAACATTTGTGAAATAATCAAAATAGAACATCAATACCCCTAAACTTGTCTTACAACATTGATTCAGTTAGGAATTTAATTGATTGGATCAACGAAATTTCTTAATGCATGATCTGCATCTATTGATGTACAACCGCTATCCTTAAATTAACTTGTCTTGCAACATTGATTCAGTTAGGAATTTAATTGATTCGATCAACGAAATTTCTTAATGCATGATCTGCATCTATTGATGTACAACCGCTATCCTTAGATTGATTGGCCAATATATTTATATGATAATCTATACTCATAATTAACTAAGTTCTTTGAAACCTTAGAAAAAGGCTTCCCTAATACTAGAAGAGTCTTGTAGGTCTATATATGGATCACCATTTAATGCTTAATATATGTATCTAAGTCAATCTACACATAGGTATTTCGACTATTTCGACTATGTCTACATGTATATTTAAATTATATGTAAGTTATCATTTATATATGATCAGCATTAAGATTGACATATGTAAATTGCAAATATATAAACCCTTATTGAAAAGCTAAACTAAACATATGAAAATTATTAAGGTATATATACAATACATATACGTATATGACAGCCTAAAATCATCCTTAAATTAATGCAACAACAATTGAGAGGGAAACAACATATGCTAATTAAGGTATCTCCCGATGGACAATTTGCTTTTATATTAGCCTGACCTAAAATTTTTTACCCAACACAAAGCCAGAATGGGCCTGAAATATTCAATTTGAACCTGATTCCAATCAGGTTTTGGGTTGCTTTAAAGCATTTAGCTCAAGCCCAAGCTTGATCGGACTTTACAACTCGTAAGTAACTATTTATCAAAATACAAAATGATGTTAATTTGTTACATATACAAAACATTGTTTTATATGTAAAAGAAATTTGGGCTTTGGGCCAAGCTTAAACTATGAACTTGAAGCCAAAGTCTGAGCCTAAGCCTAACTCAAAGCTCCAAAACATAATTCAAGCTTAATACCAACCTAAATCCCAAAAAAAGTCCCAAGATCAGCCTAAAGTTTGATCAACTCAAGAGAGGTTGAGTGATTGATCTAATCTACAAGTGTACATGATCAATTATAGAAAGTTCTAAATATGGCATATTCTAAGTTGTCAATCTCATAAGAACTAGAACTAGAACTAGTAAACTTATCATTCCTAGCAATACAATAAAATTAAATTAAACAAGAATTTATAAAAGGTATCAAAATTGTTAGACCAACTAAAGTAAGGTGAATAAATATAAAAATAAATAAATATAAAAAAACGCTAAGCTTCAAGATTCACTTATGAAAATTTTCTATTATCAACTAAGATTATTTATCAAGGTTAAATAACAATTAACCTAAGATATATATGTACTCTCTTGAGGAATAAAAATATATCTAATTAAGGATTACCACCTATGCATGCATAATTAAGCTTAATCAAACTCATTAAGAACAAATAATCTATTAGTTAACACAATAGTCTAAGGTATGTCTTCCTCTAGATCTATAATATTTATTCATCAATTTAAGAATCAAAACTAAGGGAATAAATTCAACCTAAGTAATAACTAATCATGCATTAGTAATTGAAATGTACATTATAAATAACAATCACTAACCCTAATTATGGATTTAGTTTATACTAGAAATAAGGAAAGTAACAATAAAAATGAAAGGAAGCAAAACACAAGGATTCATTCACATAAATCTTAAAATCTTGACAGAATCTTGAATTTTTCTCCAAGGTTCTTTCTTTATTATCCCAAGACGCTCCGAGAACCTGACCCTCTTTTTCCTTTTATAGCTCAAACTCTAGAACTTTCATAAATTTTAACACTAAAATAAGACTAACATAGGTTTGTGTTTCCCCATCGTGTTGCTTTATGTCTTTCTCTAGGATTTTCTTTAAACAATCATCACCAAAATAAATCAAGAGCATGTTCTATGTTTAGACCATATTGGGTCAATGGCTCCTATGTTTCGCATTTGAGGGCTCATTTTAAGAACACGATCTTGAAGGTAAGAACTCGAATCTGTCTATTAATCGTGTTGCTAAACATGAGTCCCTATTTGACTTATATTCTTCATGTGGCAAATTATTCTAAGAAGTAGAATGCACAAAGGCAGAACACGGGGGGAATAAGAGACCACTTAAGCTATATTTTTTCATGTGCTAAGTTATTGAAGAGGTAGAATCTACTAATAGGCTACATAGCTCAAAACATGGTACTAGTGTTTAGGCTATGCCATTGAACATGGACTATGTTCAACTTATATTCATCCAAAATCACTCCAACTTAGTTTCAACTTGCCTGAATTCATTCCTTCTTCATTGGAGAGCTAGGATAAGGCTTAAAATTAAATATAAAATATGCTAAGTACTAAAACCTATAAAAATCATCCAAACATAAAAAAAGGGTAATTAGTACTTATCAGTGGGATAAGGTGGGGATGAGCTTATGCCCTTTTTCCATGTTTACTAAAAGCACAAAAGAATTTAAAAAATCTTTTTCAACTAGGGTTACATGTGTATTTATACTAAATTTCAACGACAATCATGGTCTGAGGTAGGTCATGTTATTCATTACTCGTAATTTGGGGAATTAAACAAGCACTGACAAGAAAAGTTTTTCCGCACCTTAACATGAGCACTGTCTAACCGTTGTTTTTCATTGTCTTCTAATCTGGATTTTGGGCACTTACGTGGGCACACAAATATCCATATCCATGATTGTTTTTTTTTTCACTATTTACTCATCATAATGCAGCATGACCTCCATCCACCCGAGCATTTGGCCGTATTTTCAACTTTAAAAGGCTGTCCAAATTGATGCCTTCCCTCCTTAACAAATTTCATCCTTAAAATTCTTACCTGATTCATCAAATAGGTGGGGATATTGTTTCTTCATGT
>JANZXR010000006.1:29028504-29044289 GCA_027575705.1 Erythroxylum echinodendron
ATCCAAACCTGACTTGAAATTATGTGTTTAAGCTAGGCTTGATTAAATATATTTTTTATTTTAGAAATTAAAATAACATTCTATTACAGGAAACGAAGACTATGCAGTTAAGTATGTCAAAAGTGGCCCGGCCCAGCCCGTTTTTGGCTCGTGTTGACCAGGTCATGGGTGGGCCACGAGTCGGGTTGACCAAGCTATTGGCAGGCCACGGGCCGACCATGATCGGCCCTGACGGGTCATCATCCGGCCCGACTCGGCACGTGGCCTGTGGCCTGTCAGTTATTTTCAAACCACGTCGTTTTAAACTTTTTTATTTTAAAAAATACATGATGGGTTAGGTCGGGCCGGCCCAGCTAGCCTATGGGAGGGCCGCGGACAGGTCAGCCCTTGGGTGGGCCAGGCCACAGATCTGCCCATGCTGACCCGCAGGGCCACGGGCCACCGTGGCCCATGGCCGGCCAGGCCAAGCCAGGGGTAGCCGGGGCTCAATTCGACCCATTGACATCCCTATATGCAGCTACAATTGCAGGCCATGTTGTTCTTCAAAGTCACTTTATGTTTAACCATCAAAACATAACACTCAATCGTGTATCATGAACAACAAATCAAAATGAAATGCACAAACATAACAGCTTGAGAAAGTCCCATAGATTGAAATAGAGAAACCGAAGTTTACACTATAAACTAAATGAGTCCGTTTCTTAGGCTTTTTAGTGACAAGACTTAGTGATAAAATAAATTCTAACACTATTAATATCTTAATAGTGACAATTTAATTGTAAAATAAACTAAATTGTCACGATTACCATTTTATTAGTAACAAAAATATAAATCATCATAGATAATCCAAAAAATAGTTTCAATCAATTGTCTTGTCACTAAAAAAACTCGTATTTGTGACGAAACAATAGTTAGTCACAACACCTTTGTCACTAAATGACGAATAGTAGTGACCATAGCTATAGTTCGGTTATTGTGACAATATGAAGTAGACACTAATTAATTGAATATTTATTGACAAAATTTTTTGTCACAATAAGTAAAATATTATGTGACGATAAACCGTTTCGTCTTAACAAGAAAACAATATTAGTGACTAAAATATGTTTTGTCACAATAAAACAATAAATATTAGTTACCAACATATGTTTTGTCACAATTATAATTAATTCCCACCAAAATAATTTTGGCGCCAAATTTCATAAACTTTTAATGACAAAACTTAGTAATAAAATAAATTTTAACACTATTAATATATTAATAGTGACAATTTAATTGTGAAAGAAACTAAATTGTCACAATTACCATTGTATTAGTGACAAAAATATAAAGCATCACAGATAATCCAAACAATTGTATCAATCAATTATCTTGTCACAAAAAATCTCATATTTGTGACGAAACAATAGTTAGTCATAAAAAAATTGTCACTAAATGTCTTAACTCTTGTAGTGTGATATAAGAGTGAATACTACAATTATATCTTATTTATCACTTATTCAATTAGAATTAGTAGATCTAGGTCTTAGTACTGTACCAATAGGAACCTATACATGTACATACTAAAATTCCTAAGATAAATGAACGTACTAACCTAGTTTAATTAAGCAAATCCACTCTAGTAAGTAAGTCAGTAATATCATTTGACTACAAAGGTAAGCAAACTATGATATAGGATAGTGATATATTTGGTTACTTTAACAAACACTATTTCTGGACCTCATGTAGATTTATGATGGATGTAGTGAGGGATGAAATGCAATCCATGAAGCATAATCAAAGTGTGGGAACTTGTGGATTTACCTCATAAACATAAGCTTGTCAGGCGTAAATGAATTTACAAGACTAAAAAGGAATCTCATGGTAAAGTTAAGCGGTTTAAAGCTCAATTAGTTACCAGATGTTTTACTTAGAGAGAAGGGATTGAATTTAATGTTAACTTTTCTCCTGTATCCTCTAAGGATACATTTATAGTGATTATAACAATAATAAGTCATTATAATATGAAGCTACATTAGATGGATCTCAAGAATGTTTTCGAGAATGGAGACCTTTGTAAAGAGGTCTATATGGAACAACTTGAAGGAAATTATGATCATAAGAAAGACAATATAGTCTATAAATTGAAAATTTCCATATATGGTTTGAAATAATCCTCCAAATAATGGTACCTAAAGTTTGTTGAGCTTATTACCTCATTTGGCTTTATAGAAAATAAAGTTGAAAGGTGTTTGCATTAAAAGGTAAGGGAAAGCAAGGTTAACTTTTTACTTTTATATGTGGATGATATATTGCTAGAATCAAAGATGCTCCATAGGGTTAACTAGTTTTTAGCCAAGCATTTTAACATGAAGGACCTTCTTAAGGATTCTTTTGTCTTAGGAATTCAGATTTACTGTGATAATCTCAAAACTTGCTGGATCTCTCACAGAGAGTATATATTGAACTGGTGTTGCAAAGGTTTAATATGGATGATCATAAACATGTTGTAGTACTTATATACCTTAGTGAGAGATTATCTTTGTCTCAATGTCTAAAAAATGATACAGAAAGAGAGGCTATGAAAGATGTCTCTTATTTTAGTGAAGTTAGTAGCCTAATTTATTCCCAATATGCACTAAACTGGAAATTGCATTTGATATTTGATTGCTGGGTAAATATCTTGTTAACTTAATGATAGACCACTAGAATGTAGTTAAATGAGTTTTGAGATATCTTTTTGGAATTAAGGATTATATGTTGACATTCAAGAAAGTCAACAATCTAAGCCTCATAGGTTATATGGATTCATATTTTGTTATGTGCATAGATGAAAGGAAGTCCACATCAGGGTATATTTTTATGTCAACAGATGGTGTTATGTCATAGAAGAGTGTCAAGTAAAGATTGGCAACTTTCTCGACTATGCATGCAGAGTTTGTAACATGCTATAAGGCTAATTCACAAGCGGTTTGACTTAGGAACTTGATTTCTGAGTTGTCTTTGGTTGATTTAGTTAGTGGACACATTTAGTTATATTGTGATAATCTTTCTACTATATTGTTTAGTAATTGTAACAAGAATATCACAGGGCCTAAGCATTTGGAAATCAATTATTTGACCATCAAGGAACTAGTAGAGAAAGATGAGACTGAGGTAAAGCATTTGGAGACTGGATACATGCTTACTAATCCTTTAACTAAAAGACTTCCCCCATTTATTTTTGCAAGACATGTATATAGTATAGGTTTACTAAGGTTAACAGACATTGTTAGTTAGGAATCATTGTATTTACTCTTAATATATTTGTAAAGATTTCATATATCATAACAGTATATTTTAATATATGTTGATGATCATCATTTTGTTCTCAATCATATGGTTTGTTGTACATTTTCGTAATATAAGTGAAATTCTTAGGATTTGTGTCGATTTTAAGCATTTTTAATGGTCATTAAGCATATGTACAGATTAAAGTTAATCTTTTATCTTAAGGACACATACAGATACTTTGATAAATCCATGGATTTATAACACATAGGGGGATATAAGTGTTTAATCTCATATGGGTTTTTTCTAATGCAGTTTAACATTCAGTGAGCGAAAACAAATTTCTCTGATGCGGTTTAGCAAAAAGTTTGGAAAAATTAAGATCTACAAGTGGAAAGATGATACATTTTAGATCATATAAGTATCATAATAGTTTGTCACACCCTATTTTCTAATTTACGTTAGTGAGGTATTAGATATGCATAATTATATTAGATTTGTGTCACATATGACAAATGCATTTGATATTTTTCGATAACAAAAACCTTACGGGACCGAATGATGAATTTTCATTATCTTTGAATCAAATGTTTTAAATTCTTCGACCTTTACATTGATTTCTGAACCACTTTTACTGTTTTTAATGTTACTATAGTTGCTGTAATCAATATTTATCCTAGGGGAATAATGTTATAATTTAAAATTCCTATTAGACGAATATTAATTATGGGTCTTATAAAATTAAGGTTAAGAAAAATTAAGTTTGATTTAAATTAAAGATAATAAAGACACTCAATAAAAGATATAGTTAAATGAACTAAAATTCAGTGAGAAAATGAGCCCTAAGTAGTATGAGACGGTTATTTATTGGGCATGTGATAGGAAGACTCATTAAAGTTATTATAAGTAGTTGCTAAGATCTTCTACTGCCTACTTAAGTAAGTTCATAGATGTACAATTTTTTTAACTCATTAAGAGGCTCATATATTAAAAAGACGCAAAAAGATATTAATGAAATAAAGATATGCAACTTTTATAAAAATTAATCGAAAGTTTTAACATCTTGTTCATATGTCGAGGAGCTTATTCAAGCAGTTCAGTAATTTGTTCAAGTAATTTTTCGCATTTTCCTTGTTAAAAGAAGTTCATGGTTGATCTTGGGCCTATAGTTAAAATTGGTGTTATTAACTAACAATCATAACATTGCTACAATTTTTCGATTGTCTCTTAGTCAAGAGTCAAGGCATTTACAGCTAACTCCATCCTAAATTCGGGTTCTGCTGGACGTTAGTATGATCTTATTCTTTTTTCGTTTAGATAAATATTGGATGCCAAGAGAAATAAAATTTACAGGAAGATGCTCAACCCGTGATCCTTGCGGCCGGGGGAGTTCTGACGAACATTAAACGATTGATTTATTGTCAATTGTCATCACTGTCGCTCTTTTCTTACGAAAAGCATCAAAGACAAGACTAGTCACTGGACTTGAGTTGGATGTAAAACTCAAAGATTGTTGGTTGAAAACTTTGAAAACGGTGGACAAAATTAGGCTCCTGTCAAGGCTGTGCAAGTGGGTCTGCTGTACGACTTTTCGCAACACAAATTTGACTTCCGGTCCAAGGGATACGTATCTAACCAGAAGACCATATAAGACCCTCATCGCGTATAGCACAGCACCTACAAGCTAAGCTAGGACATGCAAATTCTAGAAATTCAATATTACGTTTATAAGCCAATTTATGTTCCCATTGCAGCATTTAAAAGGGAGAAGAATAGCTGTCACAATTGTGGTTTATTGTAGGGACCGCAGTGAGCCTTAGGGCCCAGCCTAAGGTCTGATATAGGCCCAGACAATCGGGTTAAGGATAGGCCGACTAAAATTATTTTTTGCTGGTCCAACTTTTTTAATTTTTAATTTTTAAAAAAGTGTATATATTTGATAACATGAATGAGATGAAATCAAATTCATTAATAAAAGATTATAGGTTATAAGAATTGAAAAACAAATTTTAATTGATTAATAAAGATTGAGATTTTATAATGAATCTATATATAAAATGTAAATATATTGATAAAATAAATAATATGAAACCAAATTCATTAATAAAGAATGATAGGATTAAAGAAAGTAAAAAATGATTAAAGAAGTCGATTCAATTAAATAAAATTACGAAGTTTAATTAATTAATAAAAATTAAAGTTTTATAATAAATAATTATATAAAATGTACATATATTGATAAAATGAAAAAGATGAGAATAAATCCATTAATGAATAATGACATAATTATAGAAAATGAAAAAAGATTATAATTAAAATTATATGAAATGGAAGGAAATGATTATAATTAAAATGATTCAATTAATTGCTACATCCTCTTTTTTTTCCCACGTAGCCATCTGTTACGTTTTTTATTGTTCCAAGTAAAATAATGTACCTGCATTTCAAAGTATGTCACTTCAATATTGCTTACATGTTTGCAAAATTGTTCATAAGATTCTTGTGATAAGCATTGTTTTCACCTTTCATGGGATACAAGATATTATTAAAATGGGTTAATTACTTTAGAAAACTCAAACTTTCATCAATTTTTTAATTACAGTTCGAATATTAAAAAGTAGCAATAAAATGTCTAAACTTTCAATTTTAGCACAAACTTTAAAAAATAGTAATAAAATGCTCAATTTTTTAATTTTTTAATTCTAGCCTGAACTTCAAAAAGTAGCAATAAAATACTTAAATTTGCAATTTTTTTCATTTCTAGCTCGACGTTACTGTTTCCATTAAGTTTGCTGACATGTTTTGTTACGTGTTTAAAAAGCCTTGACTATTGATACACGTTAGCCAAAATTAACACAACAAATAAAGATTAATGAAATGACATCGTTTAATCACATAATTAAAATAATATTATTTAAAAACAACCTAAATCAGATTACGCAGTCTTGACGACTTCACGCGTTGATTTTAGTTTTTCCTACATTTTCAGTTTGTTCTCTTGACGCCCTCACCCTTCAATTTTCAGATTACATAGCCCCGATGCCCTCACACTAAGGACATCAAATGAAGGAAATAAAAACAAAGAATTTACTGGTGCAGTACGTTGTAATGTGAGATTAGTTTGGAGCGTCAAAAGAACAAGTAGAAAATAAAAGGTTGTGAGCATTGGGAGAACAATAGATAACGTCGGGCTAGAATTGAAGAAAATTGAAAGTTTGAGTATTTTATTGCCACATTTTAAAGTTTAGGCTAGAATTGAAAATTTTTGAAATTTTGGATATTTTATTACTGCTTTTTAAAATTCGGGTTATAATTGAAAATTTGACTAAATTTTGAGTTTTTTTTTTATAATTAAACCTATTAAAATCACTAATAAATAACCATGATTGGAAGAAGTTGACAATTTCCTCAAAGGCACAAAGCTGACTTACAAGGGCCGTCTAGATTTTACAACCCCTTCCCATTCCTATGTGGGTGTGGATGGATATTTTCAATGAATTGGAAAATCACTCCCTTGTAAGTGGCGGACCGCTTGTCAAAGTATTCTCGTCCTTTTACCGTTACACTTCTTTTACATACTTAACGTTTACATGGCATGCCCCAGTCAATTATAGGTGATACATTTACAAGTTCATTTTGGCATGAGCTATTTAAGTTTTAAGCACACATTCTTAACACGGACCACCCTTTCAGGTAGCGTAAGAAGGCCTCCAACTACTTTATTCCAGGGACGACTAAAATACAAGTTGTTGAAGACACGCTCCTAATATGATGTTGTTCTTAAGGAGCTTAATTGTCGTCTCCAAGAAGCACATAACTGCATGAAGCATCAAGCAAGTTTACGACTGCCAACATGTAGACCAATTATTTGAAGTTGGGACTTGGTTTATGATAAGCTCAAGGCCCATTGGCGGGCTTTGGCATCAGATGCATTTCATATAAGCTAATTGTTCGCTTATATATTCCCCTCGAAATAATTGTAACATTAGTAAAGTAGCTTTTAAATTGGTAGCACCTCCTATTTTTCAAAAATTTATACGAAAAAATGTAAAAACATATGGGCCTTATAAAGATCGTCACTCCTAATCTTTAAGAGATCAATGCTAGTTTTTTCTTTTTTTTTGGGACTTTTTGACAACTGCAAACATCTTGAAGAAATAATAAATGCCCATTGGTTGAGGGAAGAAACAAAAATTCCCTGTTCAATGATTAGGTTGCAACTTGGAATTGATCCAGACACCTTGAAGGAATTCAGCCAAATATATAAACATAAGGGTTTGCTATACGTACAAAAATATATATATAGGTATACAAGTGTTGGATTGCAGGTTGGGGACGTGGGTTTCTTCCTTACCATGGATTTGGTTTTTCATATCAGATTTAGTTTTCTAATTTCCTTTAGATTTAGTTAATCTTATTTTTGACCATGTTTTTTTTAAAATTAAATTCTATTAGAAGAAATCATAGAAATGAGTAAGAGTACATCAAAGGATAACCCAACTATAAACCAAAAGGAATAAATGATGTCGTACAAACCAACTAACACTCTACTCTAACCATAAAGACCATACGACACCGCATCTAAGTAAAACAAGACGAGTTCGTTTAACTATTAGGGTAAAACGAATTCGTTCTTTCATTCGAAGACGTTGGAAGGTTCTCGATCTGTGCGGCTTAGCTTTCCAGAATGGGTCAACATTATGTGGAGGGGAACTTAAACACAGATAACCTAGTTTTCTGCAAGTTTGTGATATCAATCGCGATTAGGGCATAAAGTTTTCCCTTTTCAACAGACTCTGCGCTGGGATCTTTATGCCAAATAATTTCATACCAATCCATCTTGGTAGTCCTCTAAAACAAACATTCCCTGCAGGTTTGTGTTGTGAAAAAACCATATGGGTGATTCCTCCAAATGTATTGGTTAAGGATTAATAGGTTACGGGGTAAGGGGTTGAAGAATTTCTACTGGGACTGCCTCCCAATGACCCTCCCTTATAAAGACTTTAACTTTTGCATTTAAAGGGATATGATATAAGAGTTGTACTACTGCCTGAATAGAAATTAAGTGACCATTTCCTGACCAATTATCGTACCAAAAGCTGGCCTTCTCCCCATATCCTACCTTGCAAGAAATTTCAGAAGTCAGATTCTCCCTGATTTTCAATAGTTGGGGCAGAAACCAAGAGTGAGAGTCCTTAGGGTTTATAGACCATATACTTTGATCTTTTAGGACATAGGCATGAAGCCATTTAACCCATAAAGTATTGTCTCCTTGCAGTATAAATCATAATTCCTTCATCAAGAGTGCTTTATTAAACAACTTTATAAGAATAATCCCAAGTCCACCCTCACTTTTGGGTCTGCAGACATCAACCCGTTTGACCTTAGCATATATCTTATTTAAACCACCACCTCCCCATAGAAAATTCCTCATAAGCTTTTCTAAGGATTTGATAACTCCCTTAGTTAGTACCATATTTGAGGACCAATAGAGGTGCATTGAGTTAAGAATAGTGTTGACCAATTGTAAGCTTCCCCCAAAGGTTAGAGCACAATTTGTTTAAGAGGACAATCTTTTCTGAATTTTTTCAATAAGAGGATAGCATTCTCGAAACTGTATCCTTCTGGAGGTAATTGGTAGACCTAGATAGGATAAAGGGGTATGAGTCCTTAGTATACCAAATAAGGATGAAACACGCCCCTCCAAGTGCTAAGCACTTTTAGAGAGAACAAAGTGACTTTTGTTGTAGTTAACAGTGAGGCTAGAAATAGAGCTGAACAAGTTCAAAGAAGTTATAAAAAGTTTGATAGAAACCTTATCAGCTTTAGAGAATAGGAAAAGATCATCTGCAAAGCATAGATTAACTAAAGAAACTTTCTTACAACGGCTATGGTGTTTAAAACCTGAACCCTTGGTAGTATTGTGCTTTAATAAAGAAGTTAGAGCTTCCATATATAAAATGAACAGATAGGGAGACATAGGATCACCTTATCTGAGACCTCTGTGTCCATGAAAGAGTTTTAGTAGGAGATCTATTAACCATGGCAGCATAGGAGGAGGAAGTAATACATTCTTTTACCCTTGTAATGAACACCCTAGGAAATCCCATCACTTTTAGTAGCCGCAATATAAATTTCCATTCAACACTATCAAAAGTCTCTTGAAATCAATCTTAAAAGCACAATTCTTTAGAGATTTCTTCCTCTAGTAGCTTCTAAGCAATTCTTGTATAATGGAAATATTATCCCCAATTTGTTTGCCCTGTAGGAAAGTACTTTGATTGTCACTAATCAAAGTCCCCAAAAAAGATTTCAATCTATTCGTAATGATCTTAGCAATCAATTTATACATGAATTAGAGAAAGAAATAAGTCTATAGTCCTCCCATGATACAGGGTCACTTAGTTTGGGGATTAGGCAGAGGTAGGTTTTGTTAATCTCCTTTAAAGGGTTCCAATAGAGAAGAACTCTTTAACAAATGTTGTCACCATAGGCCCAACCTCGAACCATGCTTTAGATAAAAGAATCCATTGAAACCGTCGGACCCAGGTACCTTTTTAGGATTCATTTAGAATACTACCCCTTTTATTTCCTAGTCCTCCACTGTTCTAGTAAGTAAATCCTTCTCTGCATTTAAGAGCCTAGTATAGATAAGAGTGTCCAAGTATTGAGTATTCACAGCAACCTTCCAAGAGACATAGAAATCTTTGAAATAGTTCACAACTTCTGCCACTGTTCTTATCTCCTTCTTTAAGCCACTTCACCCCAGCGCTCTACTCCATAACACTTGCATGATTATTTAGAGCTTGCAAATAGGCAAACAAGACTGATTTCTCTTGATATAAAAGGACACCATCCCCTGGGTTAAGGGAGAGAATAAGCTAAAGATGGGATAGGTTAGCCCTGGCTATAGAAATAGCCCGAAAGTGCTTTCCCCTATCTGATTCTTTAGATTCTTTAGGGCCTCTCTGATTAGTTTTAGCTTTTGGATACACTGGAATTGAAGGGTTCCAATAACAGTAGCTGTTGCTCCATCCCTAACACAGTTCTGAAATCCTTCCACATTTACCAAGTAGTTGTTAAATCGGAAAGGATGGCAACACTTTACCTTTAGGAACATGTCCCCCACAGATATTGGAGTATAGTTCGAAAACATAGGGTCTAGAAAGGAGGCTTTACTTTTCGGGAAATCCTGTAACCATGCTTGATTGACCATAAATCGGTCTAGCTTCTTCCGAAGTGCCCAACCGTTAGATTGCTTATTACTCCAAGAGAAAAAGTGTCGAGTAGCCTTAAGATCAAGAATTCCTAACTATTCAACACACTCCTTGAAATCACCTGAGTAATTTCTTAAAGAAAAGTGGCCTTCTGATTCCGTTCTATAAAGCGTAGAATTAAAATCTCCCGAAATAAGCCAAGGACCTACTACCCTTCCCTGGAAAAGCAATAAACTCGCCCAAAGCTCCTTTCTTTGAAATACATGGTTGAGACCATACACTACTGATGCAAAACAGGAAGTATTATGCTCAACAAAATTCCATTTCATGTGACTAACCTGCGTCTCCACTTCCAATACCTGAATATTGACTATTCGACGATCAAACCCAATGATAATTCGACCAAAAACATGAGTTTGATGGTTGGTGTGGAACTGCCACTTATTCCTAAGATGCTTAAGATTCTTGAGGTTTTCCATTTTGATATTTGTTTCAAATGAATCAATTAATTTTTAGTTCAAAATATGTTTTATTTAGAATAGGAAAATAAATTTATTAAAAATTATTTATGAACCCGCGGCCTTTAGTGACGAACCATTTATTAGCCGCTCTATCTGACAATTGTCGACTAAATATAGCAAATCATAGCAAATTAATTAAGACTACTCCTAAACAACTATAGTAAACAATAAACGACATTGTTTACCTAAACTATATAAACGATGTCATTTTGTATTAGGTTTTCAAATTCACACAACATAAAAGTCTTCTTAACGTTCTCGTTCAAGTAGTCTGCTGAAATCCAAAAGCCTCTCCTACATACCAGCGATCGCTGACGCCTTACTCATATGTCAAAGTCATTGCATCGGGTCATCAAAACATGGTTTGTATTCCTATTACTTCTTTTTTACTATCTGTTGTATTTTCAATGTCCTGTTATCAAGCTCTTCTACATCTTTAACTAAAGAGATCGGGTCTTTGTTTGTCAATCTTGATTTGTCACAAGTTTTAGTTTATTTTTCCGTACTAGATCTGTGATGTTTGCATTTGGCACATGAGATAACGTTTTTAAAAAAAACAAGTATTTTACCTTTGTTAAATAGAAGAGTTGTGATTTTTATCCTTCTATGGTATATCCGGTCGTTCTTTGCGTAGATATGTACACACATTCTTTCGGTGCTAAAGTTGATTTCTTTGTCTTTTGCATTTGATGTTTTCTAATTTTTATGTTATTTATTTATGTATAATTATTTGGACATTATCGTTGGACAGTTTGGATTATGATAAGATAGTTTTCGGAGTCTTATCGATTTTGCTGAGGTCACTGTTACTGAATCTTCTCAACTTGTTTTTGGATTTTACGTACTGAGGAACTTATGTAAATGCATCCTGCTTTCCATTTGTGAGTTTGGGCTTTCCTCTAGTCTTGTGAAGCACAGGGGTGTTTTCTTAGACAACTCAAAATAGGTAGACTGCGACTCTTTTGTATGTTAC
The DNA here is from genome assembly GCA_027575705.1 of Erythroxylum echinodendron. Classification (NCBI taxonomy): domain Eukaryota; kingdom Viridiplantae; phylum Streptophyta; class Magnoliopsida; order Malpighiales; family Erythroxylaceae; genus Erythroxylum; species Erythroxylum echinodendron. Next base: position 29,040,465 of record JANZXR010000006.1, read on the forward strand.
TACCCTGATTTAGGGGGCTTGATGATCAGAAAAGTTACATTGTTTAGTACTTATACGTCATATGACTTCATTCTTATTGTGATTATTCACTAAAACCCTTTAGGTGTTTATTGTGAGTTCTTAATTATACATTTGATATATGAGTTATGTTTATAGTTGTGTTTTGAAGATGATTTACTGTCTATCTTTGTTATTTCTTTATGTCTATCTTCCCGCTGACGTTAGAAGTAGTTAATCACATGAAGAAATGTCGACATGGAGACTAGTTCTAGATGGCCCAAATTCATATCGTTGGGAGAAATGCAGCAAAATTGTCCCTGCTCAGCAGACCAATACTGAAAAAGAAATCTCCTATTTATATACTAACCATCATTTGCCTTCCATGGCTGATCTTCTGCTTCAAGGTGTTTAGTATCATCCAAACAATGTCACTTTCTTATTATGTACATTTCATTTCCTTTTATGAAGCTATTATATATATTCACATTTGATGGTTTATATTACATGTTATTTTAAACTGCCTTCAGTCTCAAAGGTGACATGTATGCCTATGGAGGTGGGAGCGATATCACAACACTCCGTAAAGGATTAGGAAAATCGGTTGATTGGGAAAATTCATCAATTATGAATACTTCGTCTGCTCATGAATGTATGCATGTCACTCCAATTTCAATTCATTTAATGGTTTACTAATATGATAATGTCTAACTTCTATATTGTTTATGTTTTAGGTACTAAATCTAGAGACTTATTCACTCCATCCTCATGTTAGTTAGCTATAGCAGAAAAGCTGTAGAGGGTATAAAAAACCCTACTATTGAGGGAACAACTATTAATGTTTCAATTGGTTCGTTCGAACGTGCAAGGACCCTTTTAGGGAATCTAAACATCGAGGACCCATTTACCTTTACCGACTCTCATGTTACTTGAAATCCTAAAAAATAATTATATCATTATTAGTTAGCGGTCGCTCGACGTGCTCCTCTATATGCAATCATATACATTTATATATCACTCATGTGCTTTTTTTTGTTTCCAATCAGTCATAAATACATTTATGAATGTATCATATATCATGCATATTCAATGACAATTTCTCGGGAATGTTTCTTTAATACTCTTTATAAACAATTTAAAACACCTTCAAAACATTCTTTTAATCTTTAATAGCCTTTTTTTCACTTTAATCCTTTCATTTAACATCAATTAAATTCATTTAAGAACTCATTTAAACTTAAATACCTTATATGGTAACATCTTTACTTGAATTAAGTTGAAAAACATCCAAATAACACCCTTTGATATAGCCTCTCAGGTAACGATCGTACAAGTGCACGATCGTTACTTTCCTCATTTTTGAGCAGAGTCACGATCATGCAGATGCACGATCGCGACTTTCCCCTGATGTGTTTCTCTTCCTCCTTTCTGCTGTTTATCTAAAACTCACATATATTTTAACACCAAGTTTACTCCAATTTTCTAAATTACCTTACCACAAATGCAACATCATTCCATACTCATTCACATACCAATTTTTTTAATGAAATTATCAAACTCTAATAAATTGATTAACCCTCTTCAACTACATAATATCATTCATGAAACCTATCCTTTTCCATAACATGATATCCATTTTATCAAACACTTCATTATCAAAATTCTATCATTTCCAGTTGATGACCTCTTCATTTTTACTTCAGTTTCAGTTCAGTAACATCAATGCATAGTTCAACAATTGATGATTGTTCTTAAACCTCAAAACAGTACCTAATCCATAATTTTCCATATCACACGTTCTGTAATTTTTTTTCCAGATTTTCTTAAGCAGATTTCAAGTCAGATTTGTATGACCATTCTAACCTAGACAATGAGGTATTTAGACAATACCTTCTCCTAATCAAATGTTCTACAATGTCTTCAGTGTCTAATGACATCAAATTCATGCATTTTGGTTTAGTATCATGCAAGTTATAATCAAAAATCTACAGACTGTTTTCATACTTCGACAGAACACAATTCTCAACTTCAAGCCAAATTTCAAGATTCTTAAGGACAGATTTCAAATTTGATTCATTCATGAAAAATGTAGCCATATGTCTCTAATTTACTCTCTTTCTTCACCATCCAATTTGGATATTCACATATCAAGTTATGTCCAAAATATAGATGCATGTTCAATAAAAACACTACATATAACATGCTCCAGCTTACTTAATTGCTAAAATCCTTCATCTTGTTAATCATTTCACCGAATTTGCTTCTTCCTTCACCACACATGCATCCATACCATTCACGCATGCATCAATCTATAAACATGGAAACACACACCACTCACGCATGCATCCAATTTACAAACATTAAAACCTCATCTTAATATCATTAAACTACCCATACAACTTTAAGCATCACTTACTTGCTTTAGAAAAATTTCAGCAGTTGAAAGGGGTTAGAAGAGATTTCAGTGGATAGAGAAAAGACAAAAAAATAAGGAAACAGAACAAAATATGTACTGGAATGTTTTCTTTGCAAGGTGTAACGTGGGTGAAATGTAGAAGTTAAGTGTTTAAGTGATGGATAAGCAAGAAGGAAGATGGTATTCTTGGTGGAGACAAAATAAAGGAGTTGTAGAAACTAAAATTTTCATTACAAATTTTTGCAATGTTAGTAAATACTAATGATTAATTAATACTACTGTTTTAAGTCTTAAAAATATGTTGTGAGTTTTTTATTCCAAATAACACGTTGTAAACATTCAAAATAAATCTCCAATAAAACATATCTTAACTATGATAAATTATAAAAATGTTAGTTTAATAATTTATTAAAATTTCAATCATTTAGTGACGATTTTTAGAAATCTTCACTAAATGTAAACATTCAGCGACGTTTACAAAAATTCATCGCTGAATGTTAAATATTTAGTGATGATTTTGAAATATCGTCTCCAAATGTTTGATATTTAGCAAAGATTAAAAGCAGTCGTCGCTTAATGTATAATGTTTCGCGACGAATTATCAATTTCATCACCAAATATTGACCTTTTGCTGACGTTTGGCAATATCATCGCAAAATACATATTTAGTGACGATTTACGAACATCGTCACAAATTGTTTGCAAAGTTATGATGACATTTACAGATTGCATCGCGATTGCACTATTTGACGACGAATACTGTAAATCATCAACCATTGGTCTAGATTGTGTGGCAATTTTACTTGAACGTCACTAAAGTTTTTCTCTTGGGCGACGCTTTTTGGTTTCGTCACTAAAACTTAACATTTGGTGATGAACGATATGTTTCGTCATAACAAGTTATCTTTTTGCGATGAATATTTTTTCGTCGCCAATAAAAATGTTGGGAAATGCTTCCTTTGTTGTAGTGTGTATAATTATCTCATTGACTTTATCATATATATATATATATAGTTATGTACAAGATAAAAAATATATTTAAATTATTTTATTACTAAACTAAAACCAACTGAATAGGTGTAAGGTATAAACCAATACTACCTGCCTATTCATCACTTTTGTAAGATCCCAGCCATAGTCTACCTTTGTTGTTCGGTTGCCGTATATCCGCCTCCACTTTCCTCATTTTCCCAACTCTCCCCCTTTAACGGCCATATGTTTCTGTAATTCTATAATAATAATGAAGTTGCTGTGTTTGAAGGAAATTAGACACAAAATTACAGACTAATCTTATGATTAATCAACACAATTAATTAACTCTAAGATTGCAACATGCTATTATTCAATGATAGTGTAGATAAATACCTGGAAATTGCGAAACAATTGAATCCATTGTTTGTTTTCTGTGAAGC
>JANZXR010000006.1:29045633-29060319 GCA_027575705.1 Erythroxylum echinodendron
GATATATGCATAATATACATATGTTGTAAATATGAAAAATAAAATAAAAAAGTTTATAATTTATTAATTTTAAAAAAATACAACAACAATTTTTTTAAAATTATTTTTTAGAAATATATTAAAAGTCCGGGCCAACAACGGCCCGACGGGCGGCCTGTGGCCCTAGCGGGCTAGACTGGCCGGGCCATGGGCCTCTCCACGGGCCACCAATGGCCAGGTCGCCCATGGTCCGCGAGCCATTTCGGCCGACATGGGCCGGGCCACGGGTCAACCTTTTGCAGCCCTCCCGACTCTTTTTTTCGACAAGCCGGGCCGGGCCGGGCCTTGATCCCTATCTCTCGATGATCCCTTTCTAGGGTTTCTCAAGGTGGCTAATGCAAAAACTCGTTTCTCTAACTTTTTTTTATATCCTCTTGTGTTTTGGGTAACCCTAGGATTTTTTTGGGATCCGAAAGGTCCAAAAAATCTCTCAAAACTTGAAATTGGTGATTCTGCCGGTATAGGCCACGATCGTGACTCATATCTGAGCCTTATGTCACGATTGTGGGCCATTCCTTAGGTTTCTGTCACGATCATGCCCTGAAATGCCACGATCATAGGTCGTTATTTTAGCTCGAATGTCTCTGAAACTCCTCCGTTCTTCGATATTATGAAACACTAGCAAACACATTAAGGTACCTCAAAAACATAATATTTAAGCTAAAAGACTTATATTAACCCATAAAACACTTAAAACATAAATAATTAACAAACTAGCACAATTCTAACTTTAACACATACTAAATGATTGAAATAATTGCTAAATATATATCAAACTATGCCCTAAAATACGATGTAATTTACACTTATCAACATCCCCACATTTAAACGTTTGCTTATCCTTAAGCAAACAAAACAACAAACAACACAAAATCACAAAGTACACAATGCAATAATGAGACAATGGCTTCAACTTCATGAAATAAATTTAACTTTAAACACAATCATTCAAGTTATTCTAAATCATCAACATGCAAAATATGCATCTAGGAGCTCTGGACTAAATATACATATTAATCAAAACTTAAATGTTAAGTTTATTCACCCTTTTCAATTGTACACAAACATTAATAATTATTTGGTCATTCAAACTTTGTAACTAATCCTAAGTACTTTTTCATGAAAAGTCAAGCTACTTACAAGTTCGATAGGTTTTATTAGAAACCATTTTTTATTGACTTTTTTTGTGGACATGAACTTAGTCTCTTACACAGAGGCAAACATTAGTGATGAATATCGATTCGGTCACTTAACTAAGTCATGTTTTTATTAAGTTGCTTGGTTGGAACGTTATTATAGCCTTTTGAAGCGAAGGCACACATTTATGATGCATGTCGATTCGATCGCCCGGCTGCATCATGTTCTCAAACAACTACTAGCTCTATTTATGCCTGAAGGCCAGCGGAATAGTTATTTATTTAAAATTTACAAACATTTTTATTTTTTATTTAATGCCTACCTTATTGCTTTAGCTACTTGTTTTCATGAAAAAAAACTAGCAAAGCTACTTTGGTCGATAGACCTAAAATTATAAATGAATGTGGCAACTTATAGGGTAATAAAATAACACTAAATCATAATTAACTTGCATATTTAGCCAAAGAACCTAGATTACTAATTTTGCGAGCTAATGACTCTTCACAACCTAATAAATTATGTTCAAAATTAAATTAATTTCATCTCATCTAAGCCATTGGCACATTCACACAATTCACAATATGCAACCTAAACCAACTATCATACAATATGCAAAATTCACACTCAAAGCAAAACACACAACCTCCCCTCCCACTCCTCCCACACTTGAACAACACATTGTTGTCAATGTGAGAAGGAGGCAAACAAACACATATGGAAAGAAGAAACATAAAGTAAAATAAAATAAAGAAAAAATAAAAATAAAGACTAAATTTAAAAGAAAAGGGTGAGAAACAAAGCTTCACAATGATAGAGGTGAGGATAGTTTCAGAGGTGGCAGTTTGAGCCTCAAAGTATTGATGAATCCAGCATATATCTCAGCTCTAACGTCATTGTGTACAGGTCATATCCTTCATCCTTCCAGAGTTCTCCGCAAGTGTGTCAGTAATTTCTTTGGTGTTGGCGGAGATTGTATCGAACACTTTCATCCAACCAGGTTCTTCTGTGTCATCTTCCTCTTTGGACTCCTTGCTAGCCAAGTCTTCTTCTCCCTGTTAAGGTGGTGCTGTGTTAGAACTCATCTGGATGGCCCTGGTCTTCCCATGAGTCTTTTGGTTGATGTCCCAGAGTTCCATGTTATGGGACTTCAGGATTTCAGCATGCCACAAATAATGGTGATTTAGAAAATCAGAGAGGTAGACAATTAGTCCACTACATCTGCACCATGGTACTCAGCAACGGCAGAAACCAAATACCACATACCCAAATTGTTGCTCCTCTTATGTAGAGTCGCAACAACAACATTCAGAATATGTGTAGAGGTGCACATTGGGATATTGTAGTCCATGCATCATAACAGAAAAAGCTTCTTTGTTGAGCACTTATTGGTTTCTGGTTTGTTAAAAACCATTTGACACATGAAATTATGCAATAACAATTACTTATAGGTTCGTATAATGTTATTGTGGGCATTCTTAGAGTTGAATTGCTCTAACCTAGTAATCTTATTCTAATAGCGAGAACCATGAAAAACATCGTGCTGATTGATAATGGAAGATTCTGGAAAACCGCAAATATCACTTATGATTTCAATGTTCAGCTCATAAGTTCATCCCTGTAACCAAAACCACATTTCCTTAGGGTTACTAGGTTCTAAATGAAGGGAAGTGAAGAATTCAAGAGTGAGCTCCTAGTAGACAGGATATTGGAAGTGTATAAACTTACCTTATTGAATTCTTTCTGCTGAATTCCCTACCCTATCTCGCAATTCTAGCCTATCAAGCATATCAAAATCAAAATATTTTAGGACTACTATCTGTTCAACATTAAGGGATTGGAATTGAATACCTTCCTCCTCTGTGTAGATTGAAGGGTACTCTGAAATCCACCACCCTGTTCCTTCACCCTTAGCTCGATACTTGATTTCGTCCCAATATTTGGTTATGCTTCACTGACTGCTTAATGAGCGACATGCTGGATTGCAAGTAGGTAGAAGTTAGAATAAAGTGGAAATTTGGAATTTGTTAAAGAGAAGTGAGAGTGTTTGGAGGTTCTAACTTAAAGAGATAAAGTTAAAATGAAAGTAAGTGAAAAAATAAAGTCTGAAATAATATATAGGTGAAGGAAAGGTAAAATGGTAAAAATTTTAGATGAAAATCGCGTGGACAGTTTTACCCTGCCATAGGCCACAATCGTGATCTGCATTAATTCCACCAATTTCATAATTTTTTTCTTCTTTTATCCTTCTACACATTCCCGAGATCCCTTCCTAACTCTGTATAACTCTTTCACCTCTTTTTTCTTACTTCCTCATTCATCTAACTCATGTCGAAGTCCTATGCCTTCCCGACCTTATTTGGAAACAAAATAACCTAACCACAGAATTCAAACTATCTAAACGTCAAAGGAAATAACATGGAATTAACAATCCATGGGTTGTCTCTCATGCAGTGCTTCTTTTAATATCTGTAGCTCAACGCTCTTCTTATGCTCAAGGTGGTTCAAATGAATCATGCAATGGTAGCATAGTCACAGATCTTATAATTTGCAGATGAGCTACCATGCCCTAGGTTCCACCTTCCTTCTACTTCACCTTCCTTTGCCTTCTCCTCCGCGATTGTTTCTTTCTAAATGCATTCCAACATCATCAATATCTTCCCATTGTCCTCAAGGTTCGGTTTCTTTGATGTTAATTAGAAGTAAGGGAGAACTGTTGTCATTCTTTGACATAGTGAAGATTATTTAATGCTTTCCCACCCCTCAGAGTTAGTTCATCCCATTAATGTCAATTATTGAGTGAGCGTTAGCCAAGAATGGCCATCTAAGGACTATAGGGGTTTTCACATCTTCTCTAATATCCAATACAAAGAAGTCTGTGGGGAACGTAAATATATCGATCTGTACTTGCATATCCTTAATAACACTCTTCAGCTGATGAACTGTTCTACCCGCTGTCTTCACTAGCATCTTAGTAGGTTCTAACTCTTTGAACTCCAATTTTTGACTAAAGATATAGGGAATCATATTAATACTTGCTCCTAAATTTATGAATGCCCTGTCTATTTTAACTCCATTGATATTGCAAAAAATGTAAAAATCACCTGAGTCCTCTTTCTTCTGTGTTATATTAGGGTTTTCTTCCGCTATGAGCTCCTTAAACTTCTTCTTGATTGATTGCTTTAAAATGAGTCTTGTTTGTAGTTATTCTGTTATGTCCTCAATATTATTTAATTCATCCTCCTTAGAATTCCTCATCGCCTTACTTGAATTTGACTTCCTCTGAGCTAGAATATGGTATAACAATTTAGGTCGAGGTTCCTCGATTGGCTTAATTACGAGCTCACTTGAAAGAAATTCCATATTTGCTTGCCCTTCTCCATTGTCTCGATTTTCTTTCGTATGTTTGAGTTTCTGTTCCTGGGTCTGATTAATAGCCCTAATTCGTTCCTTTGGGCTAGATTTGGTAATGCTTACAAGGGTTCCTACATTCCGAGTTGAAATTGTCTCTGCTAGTTGACTTACTTGGACCTCCAGATTGTGTATTGAAGAGGCGTAGTTCTTAGTGACTTGCTCGAACTTGCTTTTAAGCCTTTTATATGCATCCTCTATGCCTCCAATTTTATCTAAAATCCTATCCAACTTGGATTCCATTGAGTTCGATCTATCTTGTTGGAAATCTAGTTGTCCTAGGGGTATGAATTGTCCTCCAGCATTATTTTTCCAAGAAAAGTTAGGATAATTCTTCCACTTAGGGTTGTAAGTGTTGGAGTAGGGATTGTTTCCCCATCCTTGTCCATATTAAGCTCCCATATAACTAACTTGCTTCGGATCATTATCCTTCATCAAGAAGCAATCTACCGTATCATGGTCCATCTGTCTACAGAGTTCACCCTTTAGTTGCACAGCTTTTACTGAAGTTGAAGACGAAGCCGTCATCTTGTTGAGCTGTCGAGTTAAGTTGTCAATTTTTGCCTGCATCTCCATCATTTGATCAAGAGCTACAACTCCTTTTTATTCTCGGAAGGTAGTGGGTTGTCTATTCCGCTCGATCTTCTATATGCTACTATTAATCGCCATCTCCTCTATCATCTCTTCTGCTTCATCTACCATCTTTCTCATCAGTGATCCTCCTGAAGATGCATCAATCATGCCTCTCGTATATAGGATTACTCCATTATAGAATGTTTGCAACAAAAACTTTATCACATTGCTGGAAATTAGTAATCTCCTTGACAATCTTTGTGGTCTTTGTAGGAAAAATACTTGTGAAAAAAGACACGAACTAGTTGACCCCAAATAGCTACATTGGATGGGTTGAGGGAGTTATACTAGGCCTTTGCTCTATCACTTAGGGTAAAAGCCTAATTCTTACCACATCCCCCGACATCTGATAGTACCAAAAGGTATCGCAGATTTCAAGAAAATTTACTATATGTGCATTTGGATCTTCATTTGTTAGTCCATAGAATTGCACATTATGTTGAAGCATGTTTAGAAAGGCTGGTTTTATTTCAAAAGAGGCTGCCTATACGGATGGCTTAATTACTCCTTGGTTAACCGCATTGAACCCTGGTCTCATGGAATCCATAGAGGTTCTTTATTGACGTCCCTGGTTTGCCCTGTGATCCAAATCTTACTGAAATTCCTCAGCCATTGTTGCTTTTTCGATTTCTTCTTCTTCTTCATGTCGAGCTTTCCTAATTGATCATTCTAATCGAGTGATATCTAGCTCTAAAGTTTTAGTTGCATGACTTAAACTTATCGTAACTCTTATGTTCATGCAAGAGCACGGATTCATAAATAGAAAGAAAGAAAAAAACGTAAACTAAAAACTAACTAAAACACCTTAGAATAAAAAACTGAACTAATTGCCCCCCCCCCCATCAACGACGCCAAAAACTTGATTGGGGTTTGGTTGTGTGTAAAAACTATTAACCCTCGATAATCCACAAGTGCATGGTTTGTTATAATCCTAAAATCGAAGGCCAGAAACAAATAATGGAAATTCAAGATGCAATAAAACTAAAACGAGAATTTAATTCAATCAATCAAATTAAGAATCAAACATGAAAATACTAATTATTAACCAATTTGCAACACACCTAAGAATTAACCAAAGGAAATTATCAATTGAGAGAAAGGGAATTTTACCTATCCTTACTGCTAACCTAACTGATTAAGAATTATTAGATTGTTAGTAGGGTTGGTTACTCTCTCTCGAGTTATAACCATTAACCCTAAATCATAAACCCTAATCAGATTATGGAGGTTGCAATCTCTCAATTCACAACCTATAATTAGTTCTGAAGTTCTCTAATAAACTATCGGAAACCTATACGAGATCTCTCTCCGTATAAATTATCGATCTAATTTAATTATGGTTTCTATTAAATCGCCTAACTCTCGTTAGTCCATTTAATAGTTTTTCATTCGATTCACCCTCTCAATTTATTATCAAATTATGCAATAGCATAATTAAACCACAATAATATCTAATAAACACATAACCAATCAGATTCTCATTAATTCAAGAATTAAATTTTAAAGGTTAGTTTAGAACATCCTCAGCATTCTAGATCTTATCATCAACTGTTCAATCCAATTATATACAGTAATAAAATTGAAAAGAACAGGAAATACAATCTAAAATGGATGACGTGGGCAGTGAAGTCTAAAAATCACCTGGTTCAGGAAGTACTTCGAGTCAGCTTCTTCTCCTCTTCTTTCTTCCTTCTTCTCTTCCTCTATCTCTTAATGTTCTCTCTCTATGGTTTCTCAAAGTATCTAATGTAAAAACTCGTTTCTTTGCCTTTTTTTTTATATATCCTCTTGTATTTTGGGTAACCCTAAAGTTTTTTGGAGTTCAAAAGGTCCAAAAAATCCCTTGAAAGTTGACGTTTGTGAGGGTCTGCATGTCTTCCTGATGCAGGACACGATCGTGGCTCACATATGAGCCTTTAGTCATGATCGTAGGCCATTCTCTGGACTTCTGTCACAATCGTGGCTTATGGGCCACAATCGTGGGCCAAATCTGGAGCTTCTGCCACGATCGTGGCATGACATGCCACAATCGTGGGTCGTTATTTCAGCCCGAATGTCCTCAAAACTCCTATGTTATTCGACGTTGACCCTAAAACACTAGCAAACACATCAAGATACCTCAAAAAAATAATATTTAAGCTTAAAGACTCCCATAAAATACTTCAAACATAAATAATTAACAAACTAACACAATTCTAAACTAAACACAAATTAAATTATTGAATTAACGGCTAAACATATATCAAACTATGCCCTAAAATATGATGCAATTTACACCTATCAAAAAACTAAATAAAAATATCTATGTGGAACAACCAATGGATTTTGTTCAGCAAGGTTAGGATTATAAAGTGTGTAGATTGTTAAAGTAAACCTATGGTGTAAAGTGTTCGTCAAGGTAATAGGATGTCAAATTTTACAATGAATCATACATATGATTTTAAATGATTGACAAATACCATTGTATATATTTTAAAGTATCCAGTGATAAATTTGTGATTTTTTTTCATTATATATGTATAAAAGTTTGATATCTAGTAATAATAATAAAGTTTGTCAAGCAAATCAAATATTAGTTATCAACTATATTTAAGATGAAAGAAATTAGTGAGGTTACATAAATCCTTGATTGTTCAAAAATATTGTTGTCCTTTTCATAAGCTACATATATCAAGCAAGTATTTGAATTGTTTCATATGCTAGATAATAAATCATTTGATATGCCAATCGATAAAGGAAAGCGTCTAAGCATAAGTAGTGTCCTCAAACGCTATAAGAAGAGAATGAGATGAAGAAGTTTCTTTATTCTAATGTAGTTGAAGTTTGATATAAAATATGTTTGTATACAAGACTAGATAAATGCATTGATGGTATGATAAGTAATAGATATTAGTCAAATTCTAGATAGACACATTAAAATGTAGTAAAGTATTTAAAAGAAACCATAAATTACATAATATTTTATGAAGAAAGTAATTTGCATCTCGAAGGATATACTGGTGTTTATTGAGAAGTGACATACATGAAAAGCCAATATACATCTGAATTTGTTTTTTTTAACTAAATAATGGAACATTATAGAGTAGTAAAAAGTATATGTCTGTTGATTTTGTAATGATGGATGTTGAGCTCATAGTGTTTTTAGTAGTAATATAAGAAACTGTAAGACTTAAACATTTCATAGATCATTTGAATGTCACTATGAATTTTATTGACCTTATTATGATACATTGTGATAATCAAGTAACAACTTTGTATACTACAGATCTTAAATATCATTATAAAACCAAGCATATTGTTGTTAAGTACAATTATGTCAAGATTATAGTGGCTTAAAGAGAAGCGAATATCAAGTATACTCCTACGAGATAGATAAATGTAGATCCTATAACCAAGTTGATTATTAGAGATGTGTTTTTTTTCATATTATGATCATGTAGGATTTAAATTTTATTTTTTATTTGAAGCATGATGTTTTGAAGCCATATTTATCAAGTATTTGATATAACATATATTTAGTTGAGTGTTAAACATCAAAATTTTAAATAAATTTAGATAAAAATTCATTTATAGAAATATGAGAATGCTTAAATTTAAGTTAAGTGTTGGTTCTAAAATAAATGTTTGAATGAGTGTTAAAGATTCAGTTGTGCATAAAAGAAGTATGTTTCATATAAATGAGATATCTCTCCATATAAGTAATTGCCTCCATTATTCTAAATGAATTAAGATAAATTAAGTTTTATGATGTTTATCTAAATGATAAACGAAAGCTTAAGATTTAAGACATGAATTTTAATATGATGTACATTCAAAGGTAAAAAGGTCTTTAGTAATATCATAACCTAAAGAAATTAGGTACTCAATCTATCTTTTTTAAAATATTAGATGTAAGTTTTGAAAGATGAATTGAATAAGCAAATAAATAAACTCAAGGTAAGACATATAATCTGATGAAAAAAAGAGTAAATATTGTAGCATATAAATCATATTATGTGCCTATATTCAATTAATAAGGATAATATAATGCATAATCCCAAAAGATATTATGTAAGGATCTTTGAGACTGTATGACTTAAAAATTAATATACTTTTTTAATCAAATTCTAATTCTAAACAATTGAATTAAGGTTTGCTATGTTAAAGTATTGGTAGATGATTATGAATAATTCAGTATAATGGGATATTCTAGAAAAATAAATTAATTTAATTTGAAAATTAAGATGATTATTGATGCTATAAATGATTTTAAAGTATGAACCAAGTAGCTTTCTAGTTCAGTTCATATTTATATTCATAATAAATAAATTTTGGGTTATTAATTACTGAACCAACCAGTTTTTACTTAATCGTAACCCTACCTTCTTCACTTTTCTTTGATTTTTGATTTTTTTAACTCCATATCCAACCAAACTTCAATTTTTTTTTACAATTTTGTTCAATTTTAGAGGTATTTTCAGTCTCCATCTCCAATCAAACTGAACCTCTTCAATAACTCTTCAGTTTTGTAACTTTTTTTCGACCTCTTCAATAAAAAAAGAAGAAGCAAGATTAGGAGTTATTTTTTTTTTTCACTTTTTAGACTTTTATCGATGCAAGGATTAGGGTATTTATGTTTTCAAACTTTAATCTTCTTTCTTCCCATTTACATCTTTCTTATTAGGTTCATTAGTTATGTGATTTATGATTTGTGAATCTATTTCAAAGGTTTACTAGGTCTAGTGATTGAAGTTTTAAGGCATAGAAGCAATTGGTTTGCTAGAGGAAAATTAGGGATTGTGGGGTTGAGACATTGATTATCTTTTCAGCTTCTGCATGTCCTTATTCATCCCAAAAGAGAAACAAATAGTATAGATTTTGCTAGTGTTAGCTTCCACAAAACTCAAGTTCATCTGTATAAAAGTTTTAGGCTTTCAGCTTCTGTAAAACTCTAGTTCACGTTAACAAGAAGGCAGGTGATTTGATTTTACTCTTTTTTAATGAGGTTTTTGGTGTTCATTTGAAGTTGAAGACAGTCGTATAGGGCTTGTACGGTGTTGGATGAAATGGTTAAATGCAAATTTCTAGTTGTGAATGAAACCAGTAGCCTGTTACTTGATAATAATTAATAATTTATTAATTTTTCTTATAAGTTATTTTGTATGGACTTACTGAGTTATTTTGTGGACATATAACATATTTGAGCCAACATTGTTCTAATGTTCCTTATTATTTTCTTGTCTCACAACAATTTGATAACTGCAAAATTACAAGCAGAAACATGTAAATTACAATTACAAATATTTTTGTTATGTCTTTAAAGCTAACACTACATAATTATGTAAGTAATCATCTTTTAAAATGTTTTCAAATAGTATCTTAATTTCTAAAATATTTCTATCAAGTCTTTTTTAACTATCTCAGATTTAGAAATACTTATCAAGTGTGTTAATTGATGAAACTAAGGGATTTACTCATCTTTCCAAAACAAAAACTAAGGAATTTATTTTTTACTTTTGGACTCTTTAAAAAAAGAGATATATAGTAAGTAAAGATTTCTGTTTACTTATTCATATGATTGTGCTTTTTTGAACTTTCCTGTCAAATATAATGTATTTGTTAATAAGTGTTTTTCAACATTTGTTGCTTTCTTATAATGTCCAGATTGTATAATTGTCTACAAAATTGCAAAAATATTTTTTTATTTTTAGGTTAAAATTATAATGAAAAAAATGGAATCATAAAAAATTTTGATGAAGTTAACATCCTCTAACTATGGTAAGTTTGATCCAGTGTAGATTTTTTTTCTTCTTCTAAAAAATATAATGGAAATACTCAGTATAATTATATGTTCTGTAGTATAATGTTTAAAAGGAAAGGAATTTATGGAATGAATGAACATCTTGTTGGTGATAAGAGTAATATTGATTTTTGCAAAAAGAGTATCATTTGATATGCATGAGAGGAATAAAATTTATTTACAAAAATAACTAAAAAAGAAACAAGAAAATAAAGAGGCTCATAATGTATCTTTTGGAGAGGATGAAGCATAATAAGAATTAGGTAAAGGAAAAATGAAAATTGTTATTGACATAGATTCTTACTTTCTTCCAAAAAATACTCTTAGTTCTAAACCTAGTTTAAAATTTGTTTTAGTTGATTAGGATATTGTTTTATAATGTCAACAGGCATAGGCTAAATGGTTTAAATGCTTTAAATTCACCATATTGTCAAGAAGTAATAGATGTTATACTAACAATAAGTCTCTGATTTCGTGTGCCTTTACTTCAAGATTAAAAAAGCAATGTTAGTTGATAGTAGAAACATATAAGTCTAGTTCATAAATAACAGGATGCACTATTATAGGAAATGAGTGGACTGTTAAAAGACAAAACTCCTTAATTGATTTTTTTATTTATTGTAATATTAGACTAACTTTTACCAAGTCTATTGATGTTTAAAATATAGTAAAATGTGCTCATGCTTTATTTGAATTATTTTTATGTTTAAAATATGGTAAAATGTTGTGCATTTTGTTATAAATAATATAACTAATTATATGTTTTTATCGGATCGATGTCCTATTTAATTTTTAAAACATTGATATTAAGCTTAATTCATATATGTTTCCAATGAAAGGCTATATACTCTTAGCTTATGTATAACTTAGAGCTTTTAAAATATGGTGGTCACATAAATTATTTGTCAAATACAATAATTATAAATGTAAATCCTATTGAATCTATTATATACGAGTGATAGATATTGAAATATTATAATATGGGACACCAAAATGGTCTTACATAAATTAATTTTGAATTAAATGATATCCTATAAAAATAAAATTTTTGAATATTTTTTAAAGGTGGCATATATGGATTGAACATGGAGAAGCAACTAATCATAATGATAGATATTTACATATCTAATTAAATGTGTTGGGTAAATTAAAGATTAAGAAATTTTACATAAGAAACCTACATTGAAAAGAAAGAGGCAAAGGTCTTTAAAAAATAAGAAATTTATTAACATATTGTTTCAAAAGGACTTTTAATCTGTAGCTTCTGAAAATGTTTTTGCATAAATACTTTCATGATGAATGATACATATTTATAATATTATTGATTTATATTAGGATAAAGAATCATTTTTTCTCGCATAAATTTTCTTTTGCACTTACTTTATTTTATATTATTATTCCTACCACTATTAATAAATAAAAATAATATATATTAATCTTAATCCTTATATGCACAATTGCTTACTCTTTATTGGTCAACTTTAATGTTTCAATACTTATTAGTAAACCTAGCATTGGGTCGGGTGTTGAAATGTGCCTATAATTATCGGCTTAAATTCGAACTTGATCAGGTTTGGGTGGTTTTGATTTTTGAAGCCCAATTGAGCTCAAATTAAGCCCAAATTTTTTTTTTAAATTTAATTAGCAAAATGATATCATTTCAATAAGGTATATTTAACATATTTGAGTTTGGGGTGGGATCAGATTTCTTGAACCCAAGTTCAAACTTGGTCCAAAGCTTGAAAATTTTAAAAATGCAATAATTTGAATTCTATATCATACCAACCAATAGCAATTGTACTAATAAAAAATTGGAGCCAAACAAAATTGTTGTACCATATTTTAGTACCAGTCAGTACTTAGGGATATCAATAGGCTAAGCCGAACTCAGGACTGGCCATGATGGTTCGTAGCCTAGTAAGTCAGAATCGGTCAGCCCGCGGCCTGATATACTAGTGCCCGTCCGATTTCTGAAGTATTGGACAACCCACCTGTGACCTGTCTATGGATGGCTCGCAATAGACCCTTGGCTTGCCTGTGGCCTAATCAATTCGACCCAAAAATAAACCTGATCGGACGGGCTGGGCCGATTTTAACATCCTGATCAGTACCAGCTCTTTAGTTGGTATTGTCTGGTAACCAAAATACTAGTCAAAATTGTAATTTATAAAAAATTGCAGGATTAAATTAGAAAAACTTAAAATTTCTTCTATATAAAATAATTATTATTTATACATAAAAATGAATATGATAAAATTGTCAACAATCTATAATAAACAATAAAGATATAGATAAAAATGTATTAAATAATTTCTTTTATATAATTAGACTTATACAAAGTAATTATAAATTGCAAAACTAAATATATTAGTTTAACATAATTTAAATATTTTTAAAATTTATATATTCTATATTAACAATATTATAGTTTTTAATGAATAATGTGAAAATTTATTATAATAACTTTTGAAATATTTGAAAACAAGATTCGAAATAAATTTATTTATTATAAATGTTTTTTTTTTACTTTGTCATATACTTAATTTTATATCTATATGAGAGTTAAATCATCTTTCCATCATCTTAATTTATAAAAAGGTTTGTGAAAATAATATTAATAAAATAAAATATTAAGTATATCATATTTATATTATTATGAGTTGTTGAGATAAGATTGAAGTAAAGTAAAGAAATTACCTAATATAATATATTGAAAGATTGTTTGTAATTTTATAAAATTTAAAGAACATTTTATAATTTTAAAAATTATCCAAAAATGTAATTAGTTTTAATTGATACTGATATCATACCGGAACCGAACTAAGTTTCGTAATAAATTTAATATCATATCCAATGATTGAAAAAAGAACCGAACCGACCAATTTGACATGAATAAGTACGAACCGCCTAATTTTGGGTCCAGTTTATGTTGATAACCGATGTAAGAAAAAACCGACTTAACCGGCTGGTATATTTGAAAAAGCGGAAAACCAGCTCTGAAACAATAAAAGTGAAAGTCTGTCAACCATGTGGGCACAGCGTCATTGTTTCACCAACCCATATGATCATTAATGCTGTCTACAAAAGCTGGATTTTTAAGATTGGCGGATCATCAGATCCTTCTAATCTCTTTCAAGTCAGTTTTAATTAATCTCTTTCCAATACTCACAATTATGTGGATAAAATTAATTGACATAAAAAAAAGATTTTAAGAATTTGTTAACATAAATTCTATTAAAATGAAGAAGAAAAAAACAAAAACTGTTTTCTTTAAATTAGAATTTCATACTGAAACTTAGGATTAAAAAAAGGTCTTCCATAATTCAAACGAGAAGTAATGTTGGTCTACATCATGCTTCAAGAAAAATAAGGTACAATTAAACAATTACAATAGTACCTTCTTTTTTGTGAGTTTTAATGTATTTATGAGTCTTCCCGAATTGCGCCACAACTATTTAAGGGTTTAGATTATTGTATGCTTATCATATTTTATGCGTATTTATTTATCTCATTTTTATAAGTTTTATTTAGTGAATAAATAGATATTTATAGAATAAGATAAATACAGAATAATAAAAATAAGTTATATATTTTTAACTATTTAGAATAAAATGTGGTTCAGCCAGATTCTGACGAGGCTGCACGTTGCCGTTTGGATCCATGGAAACAACTGTTGAACGCGTGGATTCT
>JANZXR010000006.1:29060411-29070734 GCA_027575705.1 Erythroxylum echinodendron
ATGAGACTGATCTTTGAAGGTTGGACCGACCGGCCTGTGAATCATTACGACTGGGCTCGGGCCCAGTACGACCGACCTGACCAAAATGAATAAATGCTTATAAAATAAAATAAGAATAGAATAATAGAAGCGGAGGATGTAAATATATTCCCAACTACTTAACCCTTATTTATTTGAGTTGTTGGATCTAATAAATACGTGACTGCAGTCTGCTGAAAATACTGGTGTCAATCTTTGTGATCGATCAGTTGATGTAAGCAATACTTGGAAAAATGATGTAAGCAATATTATCTGTTACAAGAACTAGAAGTGCAATTTTATTTCAGGAGAAGGTTCAGCTGGCGGTGGAGGGCTCTTAAAAAAAATTTTAATTCCTAAGATTAGGGGTTCAAATACGAAATTGAGCATATTTTTTAAAAACTCCTAACTTCACTTCAAGTTTGTTGGTACATATGATTAAGTGATTTATTTAAAATAAATAAATAAATATTTCATAATTTAAATTTTATTAAGAATTAATATTATTATATAATTTAAAAATTTTATAAAAAATGCATTTACGGCTAACAAAAATAATTTATTAAAAATTACAATTTAATCTTGATTTGATTTCATAATCATAAAAGTTAAAGAATGAGCCAAATTCATAAGAATTGTACATGAGATCCTCTAATACAAAATTGAGAAAATGACACCATAAATTTTATCTTTATATATATATATATATATATATACATTAGCTATTTCAGTTTTGTCGGAGTAATCTTAAACTCTTAAGATCTCATTCTAAGAGTTTTAGAAAAGGCAAATCTGGAACTTTAAGGTCCCTCAATTTATATGTAGCTTGTATACTTCTGCGTACAAAGAGCCGTCACATACTTATTAGTTAACTGCTGATTGATCACTGCCCCTATTTAGCATCAGATTCCTATCAGTCCTAAATTTTCTAGTACTTCTAACTCTTATACTGTCACTCGAAGCGAGAGATCTGTAATTAATCCGACTAAAGAACATGCCAGGAAACTAAAGAATTATCAACAAAGAAATTTCTCTTCTTTGTGATGACTTTGAACTCAAAATTTTTTACAAAGAAATAGGTGAAAAGTTAAAATTAATAAGCCACCCCTACTTGTCATGATAGATCTTATCTTATCCCCGCATAACGGGGTCACGAAAGCAACAAATTCGTAAAGCTGAACTGCCAACAAAAGTTTGCTGGCGCTATCTTTGGGCTTGGTCCCATCATCAACGTTGGACACAAGTTGCTTATGTGGTCCACTTTTACTTGAGAAATTGGCGTCTTTCTTCCCCTAGCCACTCACTGTTTATCCTTTCTCTATTATTCGTCAAGCAGGACACATACAACAATTTTACAGTCCTGAAAGAGACTTGTGCATGCAAAATGAGGACCTATACAGATAAAGTAGAGATTGCCAATTACCTTATCCTTGTGTATCCTTACCCGTCCTCCCACTTTATATATGTAGTTTCGCGTTTGATAGAATCCACTTTACTGACACCCTTGTAGCATCGATAGTTTAGATTTCTTAATTCCTACTCGTTTACGTTGTCCAATCAATTGCTAAACTTTCAAAAATAAAACAATGTTCTGATGAATATCTAATAATCCTATAAAGAATAATATATTTTGCCTTATTACATTTGTTTGTAATTTGTTAACGAATTACATAAATTTGTAAAAACAATTACACAACATGAATCTCGACAAGTCTTACAAAATGAAAGACGAATTGGTGGGTGTAAAAATTATTAAATGAATATACAATAAGACATGTAACAAAAATACAACATATATACTAAAAGATAAAAAAGACAAGCTACATATATAATGCCAAAATATTAAATGTATCATTACTCATACTAAAAGCACCTTTTCTCAAACTTTGATTTAAAAAATGAATGTAAGGGATGGGTCTACCAGATTATAGTTATGAGATGGTGCCGTTCATAACCTCGATCTTTTTCAAACAATATATAGTTTGGACGCACCCATAGTTGCTCGAAAAGCAATCTAGATAAACACTAAGTACTTACTCTTTCAAATAATATTACGATCATTAAGAAATTGTTATGATCATTGTTTAAAGGACCAATATAAATTAATTGCGAGGCTCCCAATTAATCACCTTCTTTCATCCTGCAGGTTAGTACCCGCAATTTCGCTAGCTCCTACTCCTTTAAACCTCACTAATGTTCCCATGTGAAGTGTGTCATATTACACTAATCATCTGAGAAAATGTTAGAGAATATGTGGCCACGAAAAGAAACCACATGTATATGAATGTTCTTTTGCATGCCTCCTTTTAAGAAAAGTCAAAAGTTGTTTCAACTACATGGTACAGCTTTAAATTGCTTGAAATTAATGTCTGTCATTGGATCCTACAAGTATGGGACAAGAAAACAGATAGAACAGAGAGAGCTCTCTCGCACCCAATTATTCAATCGAACTTCCGTCAATGGAGAAGATATATTTTTTATGGGTCCAAAGTTCCTGGAGCCGTAAACAACTAAGTAACAGTTAAAGCTTGTAGGTTTAGCTATTCACACCGAAAAAGAAAGGTCATCGTATGGCGTTACATTGGCTACTAGCTGGCGTGCATTTATCTATATATACACACATGTATGCCTGTATGCAAACAAAACATAGGTGCTACTGATGGTATTAACTTCTCATTGAACCACACACTTTTACTTCGATGACCACTCCATTCTATCATGTTCAAGGGTAAACCAATATGCATGGTGGTTATTTCTACGAGCATATATATATATGTATATCTATATATATACATATATATATGTATGTATATATATATATACATATATATGTGTGTGTATATATATATACATATATATGTGTGTGTATATATATACATGCGTAGAAACTTATCAAAGAAATTTCTACGCCTGTATATACACACACACACACACACACACACACACACACACACACACACACACATATATATATGTATATATATATGCTCGTAGAAATAACCACCATGCATATTGGTTTACCCTTGAACATGATGGAATTGAGTGATCATCGAAGTAAAAGTGTGAGAATATATATATATATAAATTTTATACGAGTATATATATATATATACTCGTATAAAATTTTTGTAATATATAGTTTAAACTGTAGTGTAAGATTGCGATCATTTGATTTGAGCGTGAAGGTGAAGTTGATGTCTTATTTTTAACAAGTAATTTCTTAATTCAAAGTAAGTGAAAGTTTCTGAAGGGGTATAGTTTTGCAAAATCTGGCACAATTAAAAACAGAAAATTTAAACACAAGATAAACAAATCAACACCTGAAATTTGGTAATATAGTTCAACACACCTTACCTATGTCTACGGGGCCCTCACCTAGTTTAAGTACTTTCACCTGTGATACAACAATAGTTTTACTCAAGGCTTTACAGAACTGACTCACTCAACTTTTGATACTATCACTCGTTTTCACTATTCGTGAAAGCAATTCAAACCTAATAGTACGACCGCCTTGTACTAACCTTAATAAAGAATTTTTCTCAACAACTTTTAACAATAAAGATAATAAATGAACAACTTAAGTAATTAAAATAATAACGAACATACACGAATATACTTGAGATAAGAAAAACAACTTTTCTAATTAATTCAGCTCCTTCAATGATAGATCAAAAAGTTGTTCACCAAGAAACATAAACTTTTCTTTGCCAAAACGTTGTAAATATCAGAGCTGCAAAATTTACAATGACTGCTGGATTTTTTGTACACAAAAATCACTATCGACAAACACCTGAAACATACCCAATCCACTCAACAAATATTACACTATTGACCAAGAATAGCAACTACAACTTCTGTAATTTTCTCACACCACAACTTACAATCAGAAGCGACAAAACTAACACCTCATGAACAATAAAACAACCACCAAAGATTCACGCACATATCAGCAAAACTCAGTTCCAAAAGTCAATGCTTTCAACCTTCTCCACAACCTACTGGTATTGTTGAAGAGAGATGGAGAATACCCAACAAAAGTCACATACAAGAACAACTTTGCAACACTCAATGGTTATTCAAAAATAAAGGAATATACAGCTGCAAAAAATATCCATAAACTCAGAAAAAACTACCCACTTAACTCAATAAACACCCAGCCAAATTATGCAAGCACTAATAGACAACTACCATAGCTCATTAAACTCCTAATCAACAATGAAGACATTTGGAAAAGGTAGTTGCAAGCTTTTTCTCACACTCATGAATTACACAGCCAACTCACGTGAAACTCCAATCAAATAAGGCAATATACTACCGTCCACTATCTAGTTCTTTCCCTCATAATGTAGTTTGTACCTAAACAAACGAAGCTACATAGTCTTCTGTCGCCTCCCATCTTCCTCTTTTCTTCTCCAGCTTGTGGCCCAAGAATGTACGGTAAAGCCACTATAGCGTCCACTGTAACACGTAACATGTAACCTAGACCTTATTATGTGTTCCGGATCATACATGAAAGGGTTAAAAACGAAAAAAATACGAAATACCTGATTTCAGTTCCATCAGAGCTTCCGAAGTAGTTTCCGAGGCCAAAACGAGCTCCAATCCTCCAGGACCTTCACAGTAAATGTTCCCTGAGACTCAGTTAATGTCTTTCTACAGTTTTCTCAAAATGTAAACTCTCTTAACGGATTAGAGAATCCTTAAGCTTATAATTGATATAAGCAATTGTAGGAGACCTTAATCTTTATAGATAACTTTCATATCAGGCTTCCCTATCATAAGATCGATATGACTTCGGTCCACACTAATCATGATCTATTTTTCACTTGGACTTTGATCAATTGATTTAGATCATTTATTGGGCCATTTTATTATCTTTATCGAGATCAAATTACGTAACTTAATCGATAATTTATTTAAAAACCAAATAATACAATTTAAATGTTGTCCAACTTTATGAGAAAGGACAACAATGTCCAATATTCTCCCCCTTGGACAATACTTAATTGCAGTTTTGACTTAAGTTTAAAAACAGTTTAAAAAAGTCAATTAAGCTACGCTATTGAATTAGTCGACTAAGTTTAAAAACAAAATATTTGATCCAAAGATAACGAAAGTACATCATTCCTTCCTACAAGGCTTTCGATACCGAAAGTATCAAATGCATGTGTCATGTGCAACATAGATCTAATACAATCATGCGTTTCTAATACCTCACTAACATGAATGGGAAAATGGAGTGTGGCAAACTAAGATGATACATGTATGATCTAAATTATATCATCTTCATTTTTAGGTCTTGATTTCTCCAATTTTATGCTAAACTGCATGTGCTAAACTGCAGTAGGAAAATGCTATTTTCTCTCATCGAATGCTAAACAACATTGGAGAAAATTTTGTTTCCTCTCACCAAATGCTAAATAGCATTAGAGAAAACTTTTATGTCCTCCAACTGAATACTAAACTTCATTAGAGAACCTTTATGAGAATAAAAACTTATACCCCCTAATGTCATGTAAAACTTTAAGGATATCCATATAAAACTGTATGTGTCTAAATGACATAGGCTCAAGGTCAATCTGTATATATGCCCAATGACCTTTAAATGCTTAAGATTGACACAAATCTTAAGATTTCCATATGTATTATGACAATGTATGATAACACATATTACTGAGAATAAACAATGATCATCTTTATTGATGAACCGTTATACCGTCATAATATGTCAAATCGTACAATTGTACATAAAGCAAACATAATGATTCCCAACTAGCAGCGTTTAAGGACTTCAAAATACCCATACTGTATACTTGTATTCCAAACACAAGTGGGCAAAGTCCTTTAGTTAAAGAATCGACTTATAGTTTCTCAGTCTTTAAATGCTCCAAACCTTAATGTCACCTTTTCATGTCAACTACTTTATGGTCAAATACTTGACCTCAAAATGCTAAGACCCTATGATATTCAATGTTTTATTAAACAAGGCAGAAGCTTGATTATCACATTACAATCGAATAGGTCTAGCCACTGAATTAACCACAAACAAATCAGAAATTAAATTTCTGAGCTAAACCATGTGTGAAGCAGCCCTATATCATGCACTATGCATGCATGGTTGAGGAAGTCACTCGTGTCTAATTGACACTCTTCCACAACATTGTACCATCTGCTAACTTAAAAAAAAAACTGTAACCTTAAGTGAATTTTCGATCATCCAAACACATAGTTTAATTTGAATCTTGATTCCCTATGATGTTTAGTCTGTTGACTTTTTTTATATGTCAACACATAATCCTTGATTCCTTTTAATATCTCAACACTTACTTGACTGTATTTCAATGGTCTACATCTGGGTTCACCATATACTGACCAAATAGTCAAACAGTAAATGCAATGTCCTACTTAGTACATGGTTGAGCATAAATCAGGCTATCAACTATACTAGAATACAGAACATTCCTCATAACCTCTCTTTTTACTTTATTCTTTGGATACTGTGCCAAAGATTATCTCTCACAATGAGATATAAGTGTTAAGACAGGTTTATAGTTAACCGTATTAAACCTTTGTAACATATACTCAATGTATGCACTTTGTAAGAGGTACGATGAGAGTTAAGATCTATCCCTGTGAATCTCAATACCTAGGACAAAAGATGCTATGTCAAGCTCCTTTATATCAAAGTTCTTGAACAAAAGTTGCTTAACTTTATATAACACGGTCAAGTAATTTGACGTGAGCAATATATCATCCTTGTGTAGTAATAGGAAGATAATTTTATTCCCCCTAACCTCATAGTACAAGCATCTTTTTAACTTTATTTTTCTTGAAGCTGAAAGAGGTAATAATCTCATCAAATATAAGGTATCACTTTCAGGAGGTTTGATGTAAATCATACATTGATCTGCATAACATGCAAACCTTATCAGTTCCATCTAAATCCTGAAATCCTTCAGGTTGTACCATATCGACCTTCAAGGATACGAGAGAAAAAATAACATTAAAGTCAACATTTTTCCCTGAGTAAACCATTAAGAAACTGAGTGATTCCACAAATCGTTGAACTTTATCTTGAAATCCTTTAAGTTTTAAACTTCATTCATAACTAACGATTTTGCAGTTTTACTACAAAATTCAACTTACTCCCAGACCTTACTATGTTTTATGACTTACATCTCATTAGTCATTGCAACCCACAATAATTTCACAGGTGGTACAGAAATAACTTCTGTAGAAGTAACTGGATTCATAATATATCTAATTTCATAGTCCTATTTACCTAATAGATTATGTAATCAGATGGGATAACAGATTATCTCATTTTGATATATCTTCATAATTGTATTCGATCTTGTACCCCCAAGAACTCCTGTGTATACAAGTATGAGTTCTTGTTCTTGTACAGGCATGATACAAAGACCTAGATTCATCGGATCTAATTGTATGAGTGGCGGGTACTTAATAACTGTAGTATCCACCTTGTTATCATCTGAAGGGTCAAAGGGCCCACTATCATCATGACAGCATATTCCAAAAACTTAGCTATTTATGATCCTACTATTCTGGTCCCTCCTTCTCTACAATAAGATCTGTAGCCTTTAGAGTGGTCAGGATATCTTACTAAATAGCAATAAGCATAATGAGCATGCAATTTTTTTTAAGGATTATACCACCTCGGTAAGGTAGTCTCATACATGAATGTGTGTAAGGCTGGATTTTCACACTTCTAGATAATCAAGTAGACTAGTCTTATTTTGCATTGACTTCTTCAAGTCCCTTAGGGTGCGGTTATGCCTTTCGACAACACACCATTTTGCTCAAGACTACTCGGTATAGTGAATCAAGTCACTATCCCAACCGATTCTATATATCTGACAAATGGACCTTTTCAAGTCTTTAAACACCATGTTTTCCATGATATTCTCCTCCACAGTCAAATCTGACTCTTTGAATGGATTTTTCCAATTGGTTCTCAACTTTCATTCTTTAAGCAAGAGCACACAACTGTAATTGGAATAATCATCAACAAATGTTAGATTACATTTGGAATTGCACAATGCAACTGCATAAGGTCTTCTGATATCCGTATGTATCAGACTCAATAAGTCAGAAATATAAGTTGACCTCTCTATCCTTATTTCAGTTAACTTACCCTGTAATAGTCAACACATGTTTCTAGATCATCATAATTTAGAATTGAGAGAATGCTTTCCTTAATCAATCTCTTAACCTAGCTCTGGAAATGTCGCTTAAACTTCTATGCCACATCATGTATGACTTTTCATTCATCAGGGTCTTTCATTGCATGACTTGTTTAGCAAGATACGAAGAAGAATATGTATCTAATTCTGGGTGAGGCACATTTAATACAAACCATATGACAAGAAAGTTGTACCATCATGTTTTGATTAATAAAACTATACAACAGAAGCAACAAATACAAAACGTCAACAGTTTTTGTCTAAAATTGATCCAAAGATCATATATAAAATGTGTCATGTAAGAAACTAAATTGAACCTTGCAACACGATTAAGTACATACATCCCTTATGGATATTACTTCCACTTATTCATCACTTTCAACCATCTGTTCCTCCTTCTTTATATTTGGCTTTATCCTGGATATGAACTCTTGCATTGTAGAAGTACCTTGATCAGATACTCTACTTTATAGTCACCAAGTAGAAAATATCAGATTCATAAGTTGATAAGCCAAAGAGTTATTTGATGGTCACTATCTTTCCTTTTTATATCTCATACTGCTGGTTACTTTATATCCTTAGGACCTTTACCAGCATTGAATTAACTAGCATCAGTATGTGGAGAAGATTTAGTCTTTCTACCTTTGATCTTAGTGGGTTTAATCTTTTCCTTCTATTTAGTTGCATCGAGGGCTATAGGAGTAATAAGCTTGAGTTTTTCCTCCTCAGTAACGCAATAGGCAATCAAAGCATTGAAGTCCTATTTCTCATCATGCGAATAATATGTCATCACCAGATTACTAAACTCTGGAGGGAGTGTATTCAGAGTCTGGTGAATTACAAAAACATCAGGAAAAGGAATATGCAACATCTTCAATCTACTGTGAAGATAGATCATTCTTAATATGTGCTCCTTTACTTCCCTTTCTCCCATATACCTCATAAAGAATAATTCTTTAATCAAGGCACTTGTCTTAACAGTAGGTGAGACTGTGTACTTTTAGGAGACATTACCAAGAAATTACTTCGCTATGTCTGTGTCCAGAAGTCCACTAAGTCTATGGTTAGGTATGAATTTCTTAATGGTCATAAGATATAATCTAGTAGACTGATCACAGGCTTTATAGGCTGCTTTATAAGCTTTTGAGCTCATGGATGTAGGTGGAGATGACCTATCCTACCTGATGGCATATCAACCTTAACTATCTCCATAGCATTCAGTACATCCTCTGTTCTCTTCTTTGTATTGAAATCGGTCAGGGTTTCAACGTTGAAACTGATTTTATTGACCAAAAAGGTGACTCTATTGTAACTTTGATTAGATCAGCATAAATATAGGACAATAGAGATACTCAAAGCCATTAAATAGTATCTTTACTGAAAATCCGATCACACATATTATGAAACACCTTTGGGCTGAATACATAATATATGTAATTAGACCTCCACAAAAAAGCGATCAGAGTACAAACCATTAACTCTCATAACACTACCACCTTTGGGAGAATAGATCACTTGAGCAACAACTTTCCTCCTTCTATTGCCTTTATGAACATCTCAAAATGTTATGTAAGGCTAACACCTTTGGGAAGAGTAACCAAATATAAAATCAGGGACATCCCCTTACATGCAAGTAAAACAATTCAAAATACTGACTTGAAAGGTCACGATGGTAACTACATTCTCATCAAGACTTAAAAAGTCCACAAACGCAAGGAATACATCTTTATGTTATCCTCACATTTTTTATGGGCATATGGTATGTGACAATGTAACTTCAATAAATGCAAAAACCTGAATGCACAGTCTTATTGTCACATATTGGTGCTGAAGATATTCTCTAAAAACTTCATTTGAGACTTTTGTAAAAGAAAAATCTCAGTAGAGTGGCTATCGTGCAATACTGGATACTGAACCGACCACCCAAGACACTAGAACCTCATGTATCTCCCTTATGGCAAGTTCATTGCATGAAACTTCACTCAAAAATGGCTTCAGAATGTCTCATTTCCTTTTAAATGGCTTGAAATATTCCACGAGCCTAGGAGTCACAGCGAGAACTTGTTTTCTTGATTCACAGGTGTAAACAATGCCACGTACT
>JANZXR010000006.1:29070834-29082901 GCA_027575705.1 Erythroxylum echinodendron
AACCTTACCGTCGGCACCTTTGTCGGTAATTTTAGCGACGGAATATGGTGGACGGTCGGTAACGTTTCCGTTCGTATACCGACGGAAAAGATAGTCGGTCGGTAATTTTACCGACGGTAAAAGATTGTTCGTCGGTCGGTAATTTTACCAACGGTAAAAGATTGTTCGTCGGTGAATTTAGCTACGGCCGAATCACCGACGTTTTATTGGCTTTTTCCGTCGGTAATTTCCGTCTGTAATTTACTGTTTTCTTGTAGTGTTTCCTTTTCCGAGTAACTATCATGCAATCCTGAACATCGAACATGAGACTCAAGACACAAAACTTGAAGTATCTCTCTCATGTGATGTCTGAAGCATGAAAATTTACTTGAAATCAGATTCAGAACATCTTAATTCCTTTTTTCGGAGTTAAACTTTAATTTATTACTAATGTAATAAATCTAGAAAATTGGAAATTTTCACTTTATAAATTTTCCGGATCAGGAAACTGACCCAAAACACCTCGGGGCAAACTTGAAGTATCTCCCTTATGTGATGTCCGAAACATGAAAATTTACTCGAAATCGGATTAAGAACACCATAATTCGTTTTTCCAGAATTAAATTTCAGTTTATTACTAATGAAATAAACCCATAAAATGGAAAATTTTACTTTATTAATTTTTTGGACCCGAAAACTAGCCCAAAACACCGTGGTGCACCCTTACATAAATATGAAATTTTTGTGTGTTTTTTTTAATTACTATAGCTGTTCATACAGCTGACATCAACCCAGCGTCAGCCGCGTGTAGCACGCATGCGCCCCCACGACAAACGCACGGTCATTGTGTACTCATCACCATGTGTCTCCGTCCTAGCGATCCACGTGTCGACAAGGATGTGACGGGTGCACTGTACGTACCAGTCGCCCCTCGCTCTTGGGAACGTGGGCCAGGTGGGGATCGTATGTTGCACGCGTCACACTCGCCCTCTGATGCGTGGTGCCACTTGGCCATGTGCCATTGGCTTGTGCGTATCGCCAATCTGCTAATACTGTAGCACCTTCGGATGCGTGCTGACGGTGCATTGCCCTTTGATGTCAGAGGGCAATTTTCGGTAGCCCCAAAGCCCGTTTTCACCCTTTTTGCCCCATTTTTGACCCATTTCTTATAGATAACCTTATGTATACTACTTTGACGTAATCATATATGCAAAAAAATCGAAAAACAAATCAAAAATTGAGGAAAACCATACTGGATGGAAAGCAAAAAATCTTCGCTTTTGACTACTCGATCACGCAACTGCTATGATGCTACATGTAACACATAATATAGACCTTTTTATGTGTTTTAGATCATACATGAAAGGGTTAAAAAAGAAGAAAATGCGGAATACCTGATTTCGATTCCATTTGAGCTTTCGAAGCAGTTTAGGAGGCCAAAATGAGCTACAATTACCCAGGACCTTCACAGCAAATGTTCCCCGAGACTTGGCTAATGCCTTTTTACAGTTTTCTTAAAACGTAAGTTCTCTTAACTGGTCAGAGAATTCTTATGCTTACGATTGATATGAGCAATTGTAGGAGACTTTAACCTTTATATATAGCTTTTATATCGGGCTTCTTCATCACAAGATTGATATGGGTCTAGTTCACACTAATCGGGATCTATTTTCTACCCAAACTTTGACCTATTGATTTAGACCATTTATTGGGCTACTTTATTATCTTTATCTAAATCAAATTATGTAACTTAGGCAATAATTTATTTAAAAACCAAATAATACAATTTAAATAATGTCCAACTTTACAAAAAAGGATAAAAATATCTAACATCTACCACCACGGAGTTTGTCATCGTAGGTGTCTTCTTTCCATACATACGCATCTCCACAGCTTCTTCTATATTCTATCACTACTCATTTAATTACTACGGTTGCGTATATTGGTGCTTCTATTGTAACTTTTTTTTCTTTTCGCAGATTTGAACGTCTAATCGATAAAAAAATAGTGATTAAAATTTTAAATTACAAATTACATTCACAACTGCAATTGTGATGTTAAGATTGGAGTTGGCTTTGTTACTACATGATGCAACGATTTTCAACTATATTTGACTATAATTATCATAATTATGATTGTGTTAGAATTAAGTTTGATCAATTAGAGTTTTATCAATAGACTTATTTCTTTGTAATCTAATACGACAGTGTTAGAACCGTCTATGTTCGGCTTAAATAATTGTGACGGCCTAACTATATTTCAATACTTCCTTTTTTTTCGAGAAGAAATCTGTTGTGTCACTTACTAATTCTAACTCTGTATCAGCAGATCTCATTCGTCCACTTCTATCAATCAACAGATAAGATCTACTGGCATAAAGTTGAAACTGGGTAAGTGATAGAACTGATCTCATCCCTTTTTTTCCCCCTAACTTACTCACACTATAAGCAAGCCTGACCTTGAATAAAGGGAGAGAGGGTACCTATTTAGATTATTTTTATGAAGAATAAAATATAATTCATTCTTAATCCTCATAAAAAATAAAATGAGGTAAAATATAACTCACCCTTAACAATCTTAAAAAGTAAAATAATTCTTAACTTTTATAAAAAATAAAATGAGATAAAATAGGACTCTTTTTTATTTTATAAAGACGTTTATTTTACTGTTATAAAACGTTAGGATCGACTCATGACTATAATTTTTAAAAATTTTTTTATTGTTGATGATAACTTAATATTAAGGCTTTAAATACTCTAAAAAGTTAAATTATTTAAAATGGCTTTAAATAAACTACTTAAATTTCTCTAAATAGGACGAATAATAAAAGTCGCCTGAAGTTATCCGATAAACAGCGAAAAAAGTTAATTTCTTTCAGCAGAGCTGACATGTCAAGTATGATTTATTAGCTAACCCGTGGTGGTTGCAGTGCCCACGTGTGGAGAACACGCGTTCGGTTTTTTGTAGTAATAGGTGAGAATTTCTTTTCGCATTATGAGGAGTGTGTCTAATAATTGAGAGCGTTGACTGCTCCCATTACACGACGTTGGGTTTGGAATTTGAATGATTTGTTTTAGGTTGTTTTTTTTGTCCTTTTACAAATCTTGTTTTAGATGTTCTGCGGAACATTCTCTTGCGATTTTCTTGCTTCTTACCCAAGAATTTAATATTGTTCTCGTTGCTTTCCTACAAAAAGACATTATTACAACACTAATGTTTTCAGACATAATTTGTATATATGGTGGTTATGTTGGAACTACAAGAAGTTAGAATAGTATGTTCATTCTTTATTTCTTTATCTCCAAGTTTTTAACTAAATAATCACATGCAAGCTATAGGCATTTTGCTACATATCCTGTACGGTAAACTAATGTTAACGATGATGTCTGCTTGTGAAGCAGGGGGCAGATGGTGACTAACCTCATTACTGTTCAAAGCGAAAGAAGGTGAGAGAATCTATCTCCAATATCAGTGTCTTTTTCTCCGTCTCTCTTAGCCACAGATTTCTTCTCTGTTTCAATGAAGTTTGAGACAAGTAAATCATTCAGTGAGTTGGGTCTGTCTCACATCTCATTTACAATTTCACTACTTTCTAAAGCTGGTAAAGCAAGCTCCTTTCTCTCTGTCTCTCTCATATCATTTGCATAGCTTTTAAAGCATTGCTTTCTGACCACTAAATGGCTGTCTTTATCGGTGTCTGTACTGTACTGTTCATGCATTGCTTTGCTCTTTATCTCCTTGGCCTGAATTAGCGTTTCTGATGATGGGAGAGTCTTCTTAATTTTCTGGGTTAAAGATACACGAGTTCTTAATCTGTCTGGTGTTTACTAATATGCTGTTTTTCTTTTTTTTATTGGCGTTGAATAATCTTTGATGCCCTTTTTTCTTCTTCTTTTGAAGCTTTTGATATGTCAAACACTGGGTTAACATCCTACTAAAGACTTCTAAGAAGCTTCTTGGTGGAATTATGGTTAGTCTATATAGTGCTCAACGTGATTTTTCAAACAGTAGTCTGAAAAAAATCGAGTTAAACTTGGTTTTTCCCTTTCGGAGCAGAGAAATTTTTAAGCGGGAGTTTCCATGAATTGAAATGTTCTCATCCTTTAATCTCAGAAACTGTAACTTTGTTGAATTAGTCAAAGAAACATTTTATTCCTCAATTCTTCTTCAAGTATACAAATTGCGTTGATCGTTTGGGGTTCAGAAACTGGACGCAGCACCTGGAAAATTATTGATCTCAGGTCAACGCTCATCAAAGTGAAAGGTTTTGGGGAATTTAGGAATCAAGTATTGAAAAAGTACATAATGATTCACCGCAGGATGCTTTAAGGAGTAAGGTTGATTGCGGGAAAATGATGAACCCTTTTGGGGCTAAAACAAATGCACTTTCATTAGAAGATGACTCCACTAACAAGTTTTCTAGCTCAACAACGACCTCTAACAACAGTGATTGTTCGTTTATTGATTTGAAGTTGGGGAGGTTGGGTGATCTAAAAGATTCCAAGAATTCCAGAATTCCTGTAGGAGCAACTATTGCTTCTAACTCCGAGTCATCTGCACCTTTAAAACCTTTAACACCTTCTAAGGGAATGCGTCTTCGAGCAAGCTCCCAGGCTGCATGTTGTCAGGTGTATGGATGTAACAAGGATCTCACCTCCTCGAAAGAGTACCACAAGAGGCACAAAGTTTGTGAATCTCACACCAAGACTTCAAAAGTCATTGTGAATGGAATTGAACAGAGATTCTGTCAACAATGTAGCAGGTTTGTTGGATTTCACTTACAATACCAAAATTTACGAAGTTATATAAGTTGAATTCCCCCAATCTATGTCTTTGAAATTGGAGGTTCACCCCTTTCTTCATCACTCATCCTGCCATCTGCCCTTTCTTTTTTAACCTTCTGCATCTGAGCAGCTATATCATAGTTATTTTGATTATTACCTCTAGTTAGCTTGAGTCTTTATTTTCTAATCTGAATATATTATAGACTTCCTAAATTTAACCTTCTTGAAGTTCAATTGCAGAGGTGTATTTAATAGTACAAGTTGAACATAGACTTTTGGATGTTCAAATGTTTTGAGTCATGTAGCCGCTATAAAATACACTAGCTTTTAATTTCCCAGGTTTCATTTGCTGGCTGAATTTGATGATGGTAAGCGCAGCTGTCGTAAACGCCTTGCAGGCCACAATGAGCGCCGAAGAAAGCCTCAAGTTGGTATTCACTATGGAAGAACTGGAAGACCACTTCATTCATTCAACGGTAGAACATATGCATTAATATAGTCCCTCTGGTTTCTTGTATGGCAAGTGTTTACTAAATGAGCTTCCCGACTTTTAAGAAGGTTTAATTTGGTTGGAAAATTGAATCTTGTTCTGAAAGACTCCTTAAGGTTATTTGAACATGATTTATGTCAAGCTAAAACTTAGGATGAGAGATCATTGCTTATTATTTAAGGTGCTACTTCTGCACAAATGCAACATTTTTATCCTGTTTGACCTCCTCCATTTATCTGGAAGCTAATATAAGAATCATGTTTTAGGTAAAAGAGATTTACTAAAACCCCTTTGGAGGTAAGTGAGTATTAGGTCCAGTGGGAATTACAGAAGATACTCAAACCTTGATCTAGATAAAGGATTCAAAAGATATAGTCGAGTCCCTCTGAACATGTTTTTCTATCTGGCTAATGTCTAGTGCTTTATTGGTGTATGTGGGTACTTTGACTTGCTATTCTTTGTTCAAGCAATATACTGAAAATTTGCCATTCTTGAGCCTTTGTAGATTCGCCCTGTTCATTATCAATTTTGGGCATTAACCATACAATGCAATCTTTACAGGACATCTTGTACTTAAAAAGTATGCAGCTCACTGGATGGTAGGAGAGAATATAAAAGCCCTTTTATGTATGGTGGAAAACTTAAAAACTCGTGATCTGTCTTCATCATCATTAGCCTCACTTGACAGTGCTAAAATTTTGAGTATTTGCTGTAATTTGATGTAGCCATCCAGTGTGAGATTCTATAGGAAGACTAACAGTTTAAAAACTCTTGATCTGCCTTCATCATCATTAGCCTCACTTGACAGTGCTAAAATTTTGAGTATTTGCTGTAATTTGATGTACGTATCCAGTGTGAGATTCATATAGGACGAATAACAGTTTAAAAACTCTTGATCTGTCTTCATCATCATTAGCCTCACTTGACAGTGCTAAAATTTCGAGTATTTGCTGTAATTTGATACTCTTCCAGTGTGAGATTCATATAGAAAGAATAACAGTTTAAAAACTCTTGATCTGTCTTCATCATCATTAGCCTCACTTGACAGTGCTAAAATTTTGAGTATTTGCTGTAATTTGATGTACTCATCCAGTGTGAGATTCATATAGGAAGAATAACAGTCGGTGTGCATATATGTGCGTATTGCATGAGCAGTTCTCTTATGTTAGTTTCCTTGCATTTGATCTAGTAATTTGTCTTGGACTGTTAAAAGCTTAACTTCCAAGTGCAGCATCTTTTACTCCTAGTTAAAAGCTTAACTTCTCATCATGGGTAGCGCAGCACTTACATTTGAAGATTTCTTTCCTCAAAATTGTTGATTACTGTCTTGTTGCCAACTGGTATGGTCATATATTTTCCTAAACATTTGTGCAGGGCTCCTTGGAGGACAATATCATGGGACTGCACTGACGACTACATCTTTTATTTGCCAAGATATACTTCCCAATGGCCTATTTCATCCTCCAAAATATGGAACAAATGAATGGTGTAGACGCATCAAAGCTGAAGATAGGACAGAGTTCAATTCACCGTCAGTAATTCCCATCACAAATGGGCATTTGCATTCAAAGCCCATTTTGCCTTCTGATAAATTAGATAACATGTTTCCCATTTTTCGTGACAACATCCGTCATACTACAACAGGAAGTGTTTTCAGTGATAACACTAATCATTACTCCCAAGAATTTGGGGGACAAAATTCTGATTCACATTCCTTGGTCCAGAGTACCTCCTTTGGAAATGAGAACTTGACTGCTTTTGACACAGCACCAACAATCCTCGAATTCTCAGGGATCACAGACTCTGGTTGTGCTCTCTCTCTTCTGTCATATCAATCTCATAATTCTTCAAACAACTTATCAGGAACTCATATGGCCCATCCATTAAGTAAACACTGTACAAGTTCTCATCACATTGGTGGTCCAGTATCTGACAAGCTTGTAGGAGTCAGCTCACAGATTTCGGCAATTGCTCTTTCAAATAGCTTCTCCTCATCAACAGTGAGTTCGGTGGAAGGAAATCCCTTGGACCCCATTTTCCTCTCTGATAGTAATGTTTCGGTGAGCTTTGGTGTCACAGATGGACTTTACCAATGCTCGCATTTTATAAATTCCAGAAATCATGTTTCCTGTGAAAATTTCACTACCGTGGACTTATTTCAACTGTCATCGCAGCTAGAGGGAGTGGAACGCCAAAGGCAATCCATAAATGTGAAGCAGGAAAATGAGGTCGTTGGCTGGCCTCGCATCGCGTAAGTGCTCCAAGAGTTAAGGTTTCAAAAAAATTGCATTTCGAAATTGCAGACTATTCTTAAACGACTTGCATATTTAGTTTGGAATGAGTATATGCTTATCTTGTCTAATTTAGTTTGGAATGAGTATATGCTTATCTTGTCTAATTTTCTGTTCTATGATGACAATTCTTAAGCCAACGGCACTGGCTAACAAGCTTGTGGTCCATCGGCAACTGCTGCAGTTAGTAGGCTGACAACCAAATTGTGAAGTAACATAATACTTGAAGTACAACTGAAATTACTTGAGTTACTATGAGCTTCCTATTGTTGTTCTTTGTGGTATCATATTGGTGTATGATTCACTGTTGCTTGCTTGGCAAAAGCCTTCAAAATCACTTGTTCTTATGAGTGCACTTTTCCTCATCTAGCCATGGTCTGATTTTTAATACTTTATGGATTCTATTCACAGTAAAGCCCGCATAACACATTATAAAAGATTGACATGCATTTTTGACCTTGCAACTAATTTCTTGTATGGTCACAGGAACCGGTTCTGAAGTATGTTGATAACTGCGGAGGCATCCATGTTGGGATCTTTCAAAGTAGTAGAAAGCAAGAAAGTGCACAAAAGCAACCTTAGAATAAAGTTTAGGTCTCATGTTTCCTCCCAGAAGCTGCAAAAAGCTTACTCAAGCGTGATCATATTAGTTCTATGACAAAATCTTTTCTTTTCCTCTGAGGAAATAATCAAAATGGCTCAGAAATTGTTGCCCGAATCGTTAATATGTTGATGATGCCCCCTTTTTCTGCTTTGTAACATGAGATTTGCATCAGTTCACACTTTTAGCAGTCGGTGATGTAATGGACTTATTGCAAATTAGAACCACCGGTCAACTTCAACTATGCCTTTCTACTAGTAGAAAACATTAGCTAATTAATACTAAAAAAATCTTAAATAAGATTTTGAAAATTACTAATAGATCAATATCTCTTCACCAAAATTTTTCAGCATGAGATTTATATGTTCTACAAGTTTCGAATGTCTAAATAAAAAATGCAGTTACATGAATTGCTCGTTTACTCACTTTGCTTATGGTTTATTAACAGGGCCTGGATATCTTATCATGATCCATCACCCTGTTATCTTTCACCATAACAAAAATTTGAGCGGTGGAATGATTTATGCTAATACTAACAAAGGTAGAAAACGTGGGTGGTCTCTTTTCTTTTTATATTTTAAAAAATATTTTTATTGTTTTAAATTATATAAAAAGCATGGTATTAAGATTATTAAACAAGAGCTTTTACTAAATTTTCTTAATTGTTTTAATACCAATTTTTATTTGACTAATTTGAAAATATATGACAATTTATTTTGACTACTTTACTTGATTATATTATAATAAAAAAATGGAAACTAAGTTAAAAATTTGTTTTTAGTATTTTTTTTTGGAAATTGAAAAAATTTTATTAACTAAGCTTAAGGCTTGTACAGCAGTATAAGGTATAGAAATCATGAACATACCCTTTTGAGGGTAAACGTCAAATTGGCTAATAAGAAGTCTACTAGCTAAACGCAAAAATCTATGTAGTCACCAAGCTAGAACAAGTGACAACTAACAATCTAAGTAACAGTTAAGCTTCATCTGAGAGCTAGCTTCTCAGTGAGCTTTTGTTGCAGGTAAGATTTCCATAATCCAAAAGAAAGTCTTACTTGATATTTTATACTTGTCTAATGCTAAGCCCCTGTGGAGTCTGTTGTTCCTTTCTTAAGAATAGGAAAGCAATTCTGAAGATACAAGCAACATGTTTCAGACCTTTTGTTGTTTCACGAACAAATTTAACAATGTTTAGCCATTCCTTTTCCCACAATACAGTAACAGCCTGTGAGTAAGTACATTGAAAGATCTAGTTTCAATAGTGTCCTAGATGCCATAATGCCATAACATCTGTCCCTAGTTTTCAACCTTTACCTCACTACAGGCCAGCTGGTGAAAGAGGCCTTAGGGGTAGAGATTAGCCTAAATTATATTAAACCATTAGTCTTTTTGAGAGTCTGGTCTGAATAATTTAAAGTAAAAATTATTAGTGGTGAAGGGTCCCTCACCCAAATAACTTTTTTCTCTTCATTAAGATTCAACTGTAAGCAGGAGAATTTTCATCGATGCATCTTGAACCTATGAAGTTACAACACCAATTCCTCTCAAATATTATGCCACTCATTTTAGCATTGTGGGGAATTCTCATATTGAGAGCAGACAGGTCCTCCCTTATATGTAAAGGTCCTGTATTGCACCAATTAACCAGAACCAAATTTGCTCACCATTCCCTATCAGACTCTTGAAAGAAGAATATAGTTGATCCCTTAGTCTGAGCATCTAATCCAAGCACTAAAAAAGTTGTCCAGTGATTCTTAGCTGCCAAAAACTAGTACTAGATAGATAATATTCATGCATCCATTTAGACCAAAAAGCTTCTCTGTCATTAAAAAGCCTCCATATTCTTTTATCAAGTAAAGTTGAGTTAAAGACTTGCAAAGAAGCTAATCCCAGCCACCTCCTCCTTTTTGAAGGCATAGATCTTGCCATTTGATTTTGGCCCTTTTAAATTCTCAGCTTTTCCTGACTATATGTAGTTCCTTGTGATCTTCTTAATCTCTTTGATAACCTCGTCTTGGAAGAACAAGTTGTGAGCTCCAACGTATATGAACATTCCTCAATATAGACATAATCTGATAGTTGGATAAGATCACAAATCTTAATATCTCTCTACATATCTTCTACATATATCATGTTGCCTTGTATTCTTTATTCACTTCCTACTTTAGGGGCAATAATCTTGGATCGTATATTCTAGTTGCTAGTTTATAGGAGAAATTCTTGGTATCATATTTTAGCAAGCGTTGTATATAAACTAACGTAAGAAATAAAGATGCACAGTAGAAGTCATTATCAGTTGAATCCATTCACAAATTTTCTCATAGTATCAGAGCTTTGGCTCCCTCAAAACCAAAACCCAGCCCCTTTGACCTAACCACAGCTGATACAAAAGGAACTGTTATCACCCAAGTGCAACTAAAGGGTGAGGCGAATTACGATGAATGGGCAAGAGCCATCAAAACGGCTTTAAGAGCCCGACGAAAATGGGGATTCATTGACGGCATCGTCGAGAAAATCGCAGACGATGAAGAGGAGTGGTGGACAGTTCAGTCCATGGTCGTTACACGGCTTATGAACACCATCGAGCCAACGCTACAATCTACTGTATCGTATTCCGAAACGGAAAAAGCTCTATGGGATGATTTAAAGGGGAGGTTTGCAGTTTCGAATGGACCACGAATTCAACAAATCAAGAGTGAGCTCTCTGATTGCAAACAAAGGGGAATGGCCATTGTCGAATATTATGGAAAAATAAAGAAACTCTGGGATGACATGGCAAGTTATGATCAAAGTGTAATCTGCAATTGTGGAAAGTGCACATGTGACATGAACAAGCGCCTGCAACAAAAAAGGGATGAGGAACATGTTCATGAGTTTCTCATGGGCCTGGATGATTCTACCTATGGAACAACTCGTTCAAATTTGTTGGCTACTAACCCTCTGCCAACATTAAACAGAGTATACTCTACCATTATACAAGAAGAACGAATGAAGAATGCTATTAGGTCCTCTGAGGAGCGCAAGGATATTCTGGCTCTGGCAACACCAACTGGAAGCCGAGGTTGTGGAAGAGGTGATCCAAGAAGTCGAGAGTCAAACCGAGACTTGTTTTGCACTCATTGTAATAAGTTCGGACATGAAGTGAGTGGCTGCTTTCAAATTATCGGTTATCCGGAATGGTGGGCTGAAAGACAACAAGGAGGACGCGGTGGTGGTCGAGCAAGTAGCAGCCGTGGAGGCCGTGGCAAAGGCACTGCTCTTCATGCAAACGCAGTGCATGGTTTGGCCTCTGATGGGGCCACGACGACACATAATGTATATGGTGAAAATATGAAAGAAAAACCAGCTACTATCACAAATGAACAATGGGAAGCACTTATATCAATGGTGCAGAACCAAAAGGTGGGAGATGTTAGGCGTATAACTGGTAAAGACTCTACCTGGATTATCGACATCGGTGCATCGAATCATATGACCGGTAATGTTAAATTATTGCAAGATGTCCGAGACACTCTCGGAAGTCCCATTGGAATGCCCAATGGTATGAATTCTATGACAGCGAAAGAAGGAACTGTAATTTTGGGCAGAAATTTGACGTTAAAAAATGTCTTGTATGTTCCTGGGCTATGTTGTAATCTTTTATCCGTCTCTCAGTTGCTCGATGAAAATGATTGTCTAATTCACTTTACCTCTACTTTGTGTGCCATACAGGACCACACTTCGAGGATGCTGATTGGTGCGGGTGAGCGAAAAGATGGACTACACTATTTCCGGGATATGGTGTCGTTGAAGGCTTGCAAGGTGACAGAAACATCAGCTTTAGAATTATGGCATAGGCGTATGGATCATCCTTCGTTTCAAGTTGTTAAGCAGTTACCTGTTGTTGCTTCCTCTAAGAATGTTGATGTTAGTACAGATTGTG